>CM077177.1:39936124-40063624 GCA_039654105.1 Coreius guichenoti | reverse complement strand
TTGCGGCGGTCTGGCGTTCCGTGCGCTGGAGCAACCCTTCGAGAGTAACCAGAAGGACACCATCACGCAGGAGAAGGCCCTGTTTCTGCAGAGGAACCCCTGCGTGTCTCCAGCGGAGCTTGAGGCCCTGATCAAGGTCAGATCACGATATTCAGATCATTTAAGAGTGATCATAAAATACATGGAAAAATGCCTAGATGATACTTCATACAAAAATCTATATACATGTTACAAATTTCCAACATTGATAATAATCATAAATGTTTCTTGAGCAGCAAATCCTCATATTAGAATGATTTATGAAGGATCATGTGACACTGAAGACTGGAGTAATGATGCTGAAAATTCAGCTTTGATCACAGGAATAAATTACACTTTACTATATATTCACATAGAAAACAGCTGTTTTACATTGGAATAATATTTCACAATTTTACTGTTTTTACTGTATTTTTGATCAAATAATGCAGCCTTGGTGAGCAGAAGAGACTTCTTTCAAAAACATTTGTAAAAATTTTACAGATCCCAAATCCCCAACATATACTATATATACAGTATATATACACCGATCAGGCATAACATTATGACCACCTTCCTAATGTTGACACCTTTCTATCAGAACCAGCATTAACTTCTTGAGCAATTTGAGCTACAGTAGCTCGTCTGTTTGATCGGACCACACGGGCCAGCCTTCACTCCCCACGTGCATCAATGAGCCTTGGCCACCCATGACCCTGTCACCGGTTCACCACTGTTCCTTCCTTGGAGCACTTTTGATAGACACTGACCACTGCAGACCGGGAACACCCCACAAGAGCTGCAGTTTTGGAGATGCTCTGACCCAGTCGTCTAGCCATCACAATTTGGCCCTTGTCAGACTCGCTCAAATCCTTACGCTTGCCCATTTATCCTGCTTCTAACACATCAACTTTGAGGACATATATATATATATATATAATTCCCTTTATTCACAGTGGTCATCTTCAAATAATACTGAAATACAATGATTTTTAAATCAACTTAAATTAAAGAAGGCAGTATAGCATATAATACCATAATCTTTTAAAACATGTTAAAATTTATAGTTTCAATAAAAGCTCCTTTTTTAACATTACCGTAATGAGCATTTTGGGAGAAAATAAGCTTATTTCTCATAATAAAAATACTACACTGTAAAAAAAATAAAAGTACTGGCAGCTTATTACCAGGACATTATCCAGTAATTTTACTGATATCTCCATTAACCCTAAAACACAACACAATGAAGTCCAAAATTCAAAATACAGGTAAAACACCTGTAAAAAATAAATACGGATTTTAATACAGTACATTATTTTTTGTACTATTTTTTTTACAGTGATATCTATTAAGAAAGTGTTCAAATATAAAATAGGTTGGTATTTAAAGAGCTGTTCATTGTAAAGGATTCTTGTGAGATACTCTAACCGCTGGATGTCCTTTTCCAGCAACAGCCTTCCCATGAGCTCCTCGAGCAAACACCTCCTCTGCTGTTTGAGCTCTAATTGATCAGTAAATGTCATTCCAACACAGACATGAAATCCCTCTGGGCATCACATAGGATCATCAGCTCTGACTTGTGCCAGCATAAACTCACTTTAGGCGGAATTGTCTCTTCCGTTATAAAGCATCAGCACTATGTGTTACATAACATTTCTCGCATATGTAGAAAGGAAATGTGTTGCCTGCAATTAAAACTTTGCATTGATTTCTCACAGCACATCCTACATAGCCAACCAGGGAATTACAGGAAGAGTGGATGAGATCCATTATATATCCATTATATAACAGGCTGAGAAAACATTCTTTGTTCAGTTTAGCTTGAATATGTTGACATGCTCAGAAGAAAAAGGTACAAAAGCTGTCACTGGGGCAGTAGCTTTTCAAAAGGTATACCTTAATTACCCCTAAAAGGTGTGTATTAGTAAAAATGTGTTTAAATGTCCATATCAGCACCTAAAGTGTCCATATTAGTACCTAAATGATATACATTAGTACCATTTGTTAGAGTAATGCCACAGTGACAGCTTTTGTACCTTTTTTTTTTCACTGAGAGTGTATTAATATATGCTGGAAATCATAATTGTTCATTGTTACCTTATGAACAGCTTTATTGTAAAGCCTTACCATGTATAATCAAGAATTATAATATCATCTCAAACTAGACCTTCATCTCAAGGTTATTCAAGGCTCGCAGATGCAAGCGATTCCATGCAAACGAGTGTCCTGGGATCTATAATAACAAGGAAGCAGATGGTCACTAACAAAACAGATCACAGATCAGTGGTTATGTTTGAAATGGAACACTAGCATACTGTTGTCTTTATATGCAACTGTGTAAATGTTTCAAACGGTAGTATGTCAAACCAAGGTTATTATCGAAAACCATAAAAACTTGAAACGGGAAATTTTTTTTTTTTTTTTTTAAATTATATATATATACACTCACCTAAAGGATTATTAGGAACACCATACTAATACTGTGTTTGAATTCTACGTGGCATTGATTCAACAAGGTGCTGAAAGCCTTCTTTAGAAATGTTAGCCCATATTGATAGGATAGCATCTTGCAGTTGATGGAGATTTGTGGGATGCACATCCAGGGCACGAAGCTCCCGTTCCACCACATCCCAAAGATGCTCTATTGGGTTGACATCTGGTGACTGTGGGGGCTATTTTAGTACAGTGAACTCATTGTCATGTTCAAGAAACCAATTTGAAATGATTCAAGCTTTGTGACATGGTGCATTATCCTGCTGGAAGTAGCCATCAGAGGATGGGTACATGGTGGTCATAAAGGGATGGACATGGTCAGAAACAATGCTCAGGTAGGCCGTGGCATTTAAACGATGCCCAATTGGCACTAAGGGGCCTAAAGTGTGCCAAGAAAACATCCCCCACACCATTACACCACCACCACCAGCCTGCACAGTGGTAACAAGGCATGATGGATCCATGTTCTCATTCTGTTTACGCCAAATTCTGACTCTACCATCTGAATGTCTCAACAGAAATCGAGACTCATCAGACCAGGCAACATTTTTCCAGTCTTCAACTGTCCAATTTTGGTGAGCTCGTGCAAATTGTAGCCTCTTTTTCCTATTTGTAGTGGAGATGAGTGGTACCCGGTGGGGTCTTCTGCTGTTGTAGCCCATCCGCCTCAAGGTTGTGCGTGTTGTGGCTTCACAAATGCTTTGCTGCATACCTCGGTTGTAACGAGTGGTTATTTCAGTCAAAGTTGCTCTTCTATCAGCTTGAATCAGTCGGCCCATTCTTCTCTGACCTCTAGCATCAACAAGGCATTTTCGCCCACAGGACTGCCGCATACTGGATGTTTTTCCCTTTTCACACCATTCTTTGTAAACTCTAGAAATGGTTGTGCGTGAAAATCCCAGTAACTGAGCAGATTGTGAAATACTCAGACCGGCCCGTCTGGCACTAACAACCATGCCACGCTCAAAATTGCTTAAATCACCTTTCTTTCCCATTCTGACATTCAGTTTGGAGTTCAGGAGATTGTCTTGACCAGGACCACACCCCTAAATGCATTGAAGCAACTGCCATGTGATTGGTTGATTAGATAATTGCATTAATGAGAAATTGAACAGGTGTTCCTAATAATCCTTTAGGTGAGTGTATATATATACACATATTTATTAAAAAAAAAAAAAAAAAAAAAAAAAAAGCAAATAAAAATGACAAAAACACAACAAAAGTACAAAAACTTTAACTAAAAAATTAAAATGAAGACAGAAAATTAAAAAGATATATATAAAAATATGAATAAAAAAACTGTAAACCCTAACGCTCAAAATAATGAATGTGTTTGAGTAGAGCCAACTCAAATTAAACAAATTAGTTCAATCAAATGAACTTTAATGAGTATTTAGAACTTTCTTTCAAAACTTTCATTGTTTTGAGTTTTATGAACTTGTTTCTTTTAATTTAGACAAACTTAAATTTAACCGAAACTGGGCTGGGATTTCTATTTCCCAGCATGCTTTGCCATGACACTCAAAAGGGAGAGTAAATGCTAAAATTAAGTGTTATATAATGTTAAGGTGGAGATTTAGTAGTATTTAATGTTTTGTTATGTTAGTTTAGAAGAGTTTCTGTTATGTTAGTGTCAGTGGAGCATGAGATTAGCTTGAGAACAGATATACAGTGTTACATGTTTTATATTGCTGTACTCATTCAGCAAGTGCTAATGCTATGCTATCAAAGCATTGTGTAACCGATTAGCAAGGTGGCATTTATTGAATTAGCTAGTTAAAGCTAGCCAAGTTTCTTCTACTAAAAATATTCAAGTTGATAATTTTAATTTAAATGTATGAATTAGCTTACTCAAATATTTGAAGAGCAATTAAAACGTATGAGTACAAAATAAAAATCAGCAAGTTCTGCTTACTTAAACTTAACATTTCTTAACTCAATTTTTTTGAGTTTTGCCAACTTCTCAGGTTTACAGTGTAGTATATCAAATAAAATGCTGGCACTGTCACATAACCACATCACATCAAATGTATAAATCATCCCTCACGTGACCATATACAGTCTGACCTAGTTAACTCAGTTTTCACTCAAAAAACCTGACAATACCACATATGTGAGCGATCAGATCTTACACTGATACACGCCTACATCCTTCTTCATTTCTTTCCTCTTTGAGTCATTTGTGACTCAAAATGTGCACTACACCTGGTAAATAAGCTTATGCCTGAAAAAAAAGAAAAATCAATTCTCCATTTCCAGCCAAGACAGTTGAGCCGGACCCCTCGACTGGTCTTTAGGGAATAGGCTCTGAGGTGATCAATTATTTATTGTTTGGCCCAATAAAGCAGAATCTCCTGAGAGAAAAGCCCTGCTGGAGCTTTCAGACATCCTCAGCGTCCACACAGATCATGTGCATGGTGAAGCAAACCTGTCCATGTACTGCCTGACGTATGAAATAATAGTCGGCAAAATCTCATTTTTTTAAATGGAATAGTTTAATGAGTACTACTTTAGTTTAGGGTCCAATTCTCACTGTTAACTAGTTGCTTATTAGCATGCATATTACTAGGATATTGGCTGTTTATGAGCACTTACAAAGCACTTATTAATGCCTTATTCTGCATGCCCATATTCTACATCCCTTAATCTACCCAACACCTAAACTTAACAACTACCTTACTATTAATAAGCAGTAATTGGGAGTTTACTGAGGCAAAAGTCGGAGTTAACAGTGAGAATTTTACCCTAATCTAAAGTGTGACCGTTTAATGAACCTTTAGACAATCAGGCTTCATATGGCTCATATAGTATGATATAGTGAGAATATGGAGGAAAAAACAGCTCAATTTTCATCAGAGGTCCAAAACTATGCAATTTGATGCAGATGCTGATATTTATATGGACAAAATGTAAAAAGAAATTCTAAAAGCTTGTAATGTAAATTACAAATATAACAGATACTGACATAAAATGCATATAAATATCAGTCATCACTCTATATCTGCCAGTAATAAGTCTTAATAATAAGATTATATTTAAATGCTTAATTTTATGATCAAATCTCTGTATTTTTAAAACATATAATGCAATACAATGATGATTGAGAGATGAACAGATAAACCTTCCTCTAAAGCCTGATGATCATATTTCATACTCACATTTGAACATGATTTTACTATTAAATGATGTATGGATTATCAAGCAAACTGAAGCTGCTTCAGTAAGTGTTCATTTTGAAATATTACGATATCAAAGTTATTCTTGTTTACTTGATAAAAATCAGTGCAGATTTCACAGCAGAAAGACACGTGAAGCACGAGATGAAGGATGTTTACAATTACACTAAAAGACTTTTACTGGCTAAAAAGTCTAAACTATCAAACAGACGACAGAAGGACTGGAGGAGATTGTGTGCAAAGCCTTTTCAGTTTTGATCATGTTGATCATTTACAGGCCTTAGAAATGTGTGTATCAAATCTGATACAGTAGGCTTAATATCTTATTTGTTTCTCCTCGCCACCAGAGACTAGTACCAGAGAACTCTTTTGAAACTGAGAGATTACTGGGGTCTTTTTCTCAGAAGAAACACATAGGAAGGAGGATACTCAAGCAAACATCTCCATTTAATCCCACCCCAACAATTGAGACATTTTAGTGATTTTCTTTCCAATGCAATGTCAACCAATCCATGTGGTTCAAAAACAAACATTTTGTAGGGCATGTAAAGCATCTTTATGCTGCAGATTCAGCCTTTAAATTCACATTAATCTCAGCAGAATTAGATGGCAGTCGTGTTGACATGTCTCCGTCCTGTCATGCGAGACCAGGTGTTGTTGTTCTTGGCTGTGAGCAGGACTGACTCAAAAATCTTCCCACCAGGACGCTTGGCGAGTCCTACCGGAGCAGAAGAAATATTACTCAGAGAAATTCGTTTCTTGCTGACAGCATGTTGTTTCGTTGTGTTTTTCTCTCTGCTACACTCTTAAAAAATAAAGGTGGGTTTGCAGTGATGCCGTAGAAGAACCATTTTTTCAGTGACCAGCTCTTAAAATAACCTTTCTTAGTGTAAAGAACATTTTAAGAATCTAAAGAACCTTCTTTTCACTTTATGGAATGTAAAGCTTCCATGGATGTTAACGGTTCGATGCCAATTCTTTACTTTTAAGAGTGTATCTGATATATTGCAATGGTTTATATGGATACAAAGCAAATCATTAATACTTTTTTTTTCTGGGTACAAAAATATCTTGTACCGCTTTACAAAGATTGATATCATAAAGAAAGCATGGCCACAGTCTGCTCAGGACTTACCGATATATTGACTAAATTTACTCAGCATAATCCATTTATACTATTCCTTAAATAGTTTGAGAAGAGTCACAAAGCCTGATCAGATTACTGACAGACGGAGCCGATTGATTTTCAATGCAGGGTTTTCAGCGACAAAAACACAAAGCGGTGGGCTTTACATCACATCAGACACTGATCAGGATTTTTGAGAATTATTCTCTTAGAAATTAGTATTGCTTGGAGTGGCTGACATTGTGCAAGGTGACTATTACTATTATTTGCTAATAGAACTTTTTCTGTACATTTTAATAACATTTTCCTCATCATATGCGCCTTTCTTGTGTGGTGTGCCCCAGGGATCCGTTTTGGGACCTTTATTGTTTTCCCTTTATATGCTTCCCTTGACCCACATTTTTCAGAAATACAACATTTCATATCCCTAATATGCGGATGATTCTCAGTTTTACCTTCCAGTAAGGCTTTCTGTTTCATTCGATGTGTTGAATGTGTAAATTATTATCAAGAGGTGGATAAAACGAGGATAAAACTGAGGTTTTAAATCTAATCTTAAATAGTATTTGTATTCTTAAGCTTTTGGAAACCTGTAATTGCAGCACTTTTATTCATTACCAAGCAAAATACCAAAACAATTATTTAATATTCAGAGAATTCTATCTGCATATTGCACACATTTCTGTGTGTCTAGTACAAATTAAACTTCTAGAAATGAGCAGTTTGATTCCCTGTAAGTATCTGGTCTACTTACTATAATAGTAGTGCTTCCGAAATGGCCATTTGAGTCTTTTTCTCCATCTTTTCCCAGCATGCAGTAGACGCGGTCAGCGCTGGAGTGAGTCCCATTGGAGACACGTCCTATAACTCGAGCCACTGGGATCTCGGCAGCGCATTCTTCTTCGCTGGGACTGTCATCACCACGATAGGTAAAATAAACTAACCTTCAAACATCGCAAAATATAACCTCTGATAGTTCAAACTCAATACAGAAAATAATAAACTTGTGCAGTAAAGTTCATACCCTTCATACACTACATTGCCAAAAGTATTGGGACACCCCTCCAAATCATTGAATTCAGGTTCCAATCACTTCCATGGGCACAGGTGTATAAATCAAGCACTAGGCATGCAGACGCTTCTACAGACGTTTGTGAAAGAATGGGTCGCTCTCAGGAGCTCAGTGAATTCAAGCGTGGTGCCGTGATAGGTTGCCACCTGTACAATAAATCCATTCGTGAAATTTCCTCACTACTAAATATTCCACGCTCAACTGTTAGTGGTATTATAACAAAGTGGAAGCAATTGGGAACAACAGCAACTCAGCCGCGAAGTGGTAGGCCATGTAAAATCACAGAGCGGGGTCAGCGCATGCTGAGGTGCACAGTATCGCCAACTTTCTGCAGAGTCAATAGCTACAGATCTCCAAACTTCATGTGGCCTTCAGATTAGCTCAAGAACAGTGCGTAGAGAGCTTCATGGAATGGATTTCCATGGCCGAGCAGCTGCATCCAAGCCTTACATCACCAAGTGCAATGCAAAGCGTCGGATGCAGTGGGGTAAAGAATGCCGCCACTGGACTCTAGAGCAGTGGAGACGTGTTCTCTGGAGTGACCAATCACGCTTCTCTGTCTGGCAATCCGATGGACGAGTCTGGGTTTGGCAGTTGCCAGGACAACGGTACTTGGCTGACTGCATTGTGCCAAGTGTAAAGTTTGGCGGAGGGGGGATTATGGTGTGGGGTTGTTTTTCAGGGGTTGGGCTTGGCCCCCTAGTTCCAGTGAAAGGAACTCTTAATGCTTCAGCATACCAAGACATTTTGGACAATTTCATGCTCCTAACTTTGTGGGAAAAGTTTGGGGATGGCCCTTTCCTGTTCCAACATGACTGCGCACCAGTGCACAAAGCAAGGTCCATAAAGACATGGATGAGCGAGTTTGGTGTGGAGGAACTTGACTGGCCTGCACAGAGTCCTGACCTCAGCCCGATAGAACACCTTTGGGATGAATTAGAGCGGAGACTGCGAGCCAGGCCTTCTCGTCCAACATCAGTGCCTGACCTCACAAATGCGCTTCTAGAAGAATGGTCAAATATTCCCATAAACACACTCCTAAACCTTGTGGAAAGCCTTCCCAGAAGAGTTGAAGCTGTTATAGTTGCAAAGGGTGGGCCAACTCCATATTAAACCCTACGGATTAAGAATGGGATGTCATTAAAGTTCATGTGCATGTAAAGGCAGGCATCCCAAAAATTTTGGCAATGTAGCTTACTTAGTATGCACATATTGTTACTATACAAAATTGGGTTAGAGAAATGTATTTGAAATGTTGCATTGCCAACTAACTAAGTTAAAACACTAAAATTAATAACTGGAAATAAATTACTAAAACTAGAATGAGAATAAAAGTAAACTTGACCTTGCAAATCAAAAATGCATACCGATTTCTCATAGACCCTGTTTACGGCTGGTATTAAGATGCATTTTGGCTGTTCGGATCACAAGTGGACGACGCTAAATACAGGTGTAAACGAGGTCTAAAACATTTTGAGCTTGTCCACTTTCGACCACTTCCAGAGGTAGTCGAAAATGCATTTGACTGGATTGCTTTTATAGTGTAGACACTCAAATGAGTTCGAACAGCCACTAAAAGACCCCCTACTCTCCGCCTACTGACCTAACAACTAAACATTATGGGAAGCGCACTAGCCAGACATGAATGAAACTGTCGGCTGAAGACCCAAGTTTGGTTTGAAGACAAAAAACGTACCAAGCACAATGTTCTCTCACCATTCCTGATTTCTAACACACACTCGCAGCGTTCGGCTGGTCTCACGGCTGTCAGAGCAGAAACGAAAGCAGATTCTCTCCGTATGTTTTCTGTCATTTCCGGTCGCGTTCATATCTAAATAGCGCAAGCTTATTGTGTCCATTAGATCGAAAGATCTGAAAAACACCATACATTTACCCACCCATAGACCCTCCCCTTGACGAAATCAGGACAGAAGTGGTTGAAAGTGGACAAAAGAGACAGGTAAAAACACCAGGTATAAACGGGAATGTGACCAAAACGCATCTTAAAGGCGTCATGAACTACATTGTTTTATAATGTTTCCTGGGGTGCACTTATAATGTTAGTATGATTTTTACATCAAAAATTGTCATAATTTAGAAATAAAATTTCCTACCCTGATTTTAGCCTCTGATTTGAGCGCTCTGTTTGAAGGTGTGCTGTGAGACTCCACTGCTGTGATTGGCTGCTGTGAGACTTAAGTGTAAACGTCCACTGCTGTGATTGGCTAACATATTTGCATATGAAATAGCTAGTATTACATGTGGAACTCTCGAGAAAACTTTTAGCACGTTTTTACTATTACAGCTCTCAAGGTTAACTAATCGTGAAAAGTGTTGATTAAAGCTTTATATTTAGATCTATGGTATTATATTCAGATCGTGGCATGAAAGGTTGCAGTGATGAGCATTGTAGCCGATCACAGACATGTTATGCTTATTTCTGCTTATTTCTCGACTCTCTTAGAAGAAAACAAACACAACCCTAGGTATTTATTCGATACAGTGGCTAAATTAACCAAAGATAAAGCTTCAACTTCTGATGTTTGTAAACAGCACAGCAGTAATGACTTTATGAACTTCTTTACTTGTAAGATTGATAATATTAGGAAAAAAATTATAACCATGCAGCCGTCTACTACAGTATCACATCAGACAGTGCATTGTAGTGTCACTGAGGAAAAATTACATTCATTCACTGCTATAGGAGAAGAAGAATTGGCTAAACTCGTTAAATCATCAAAATCTACAACATGTATGCTCGACCCCATACCGACTAAACTACTAAAAGAGATGCTTCCAGAGGTTAATTCATCCTTGACATTAGGATATGTACCGAAAACGTTTAAGTTGGCTATTATTAAACCACTTATTAAAAAACCGCAACTTGATCCTACAAAATTAGTCAATTACAGGCCAATCTCAAATCTACCCTTTCTGTCAAAAATACTAGAAAAGGCAGTGTCCTCACAATTATGCTCCTTTTTAGAAAGAAATGGTATCTGTGAGGATTTCCAGTCAGGATTTAGACCGTATCATAGTACTGAGACTGCTCTCATTAGAGTTACAAATGATTTACTCTTATCATCCGATCGTGGTTGTATCTCTCTATTAGTGTTACTCGATCTTAGCGCTGCATTCGATACTATCGACCACAACATTCTTTTGAATAGACTCGAAAATTATGTTGGCATTAGTGGAATTTCATTGGCATGGTTTAAATCATACTTATCTGACCGTTATCAGTTTGTAGCAGTAAATGAAGAGATGTCACACCGAACACAAGTTTAGTATGGAGTACCGCAGGGCTCAGTGCTAGGACCGTTGCTTTTCACCCTGTACATGCTACCACTGGGAGATATTATTAGGAAGCATGGCGTTAGTTTTCATTGTTATGCTGACGATACTCAGCTCTATATTTCTTTACGCCCTGACGAAACTTACCAATTCACAAGATTAACAGAATGCATAGCTGATATAAAAAATTGGATGACTAGTAATTTCCTGCAACTTAATTCAGAAAAAACTGAATTTTTAATCATTGGACAAAAAAACTCCACAAGTAGTAACCTAGAATACTGTCTAACACTCGAAGTCCTCGTCGTCAGTTAGGAACCTGGGTGTGCTCTTTGATACCAATCTCTCATTTGAAAGCCACGTTTCTAGCATCTGTAAAACTGCATTCTACCATCTTAAAAATATATCTAAATTACGGCACATGCTTTCAATGCAAAATACTGAACAGTTAGTTCATGCGTTCATGACCTCAAGGCTAGATTATTGTAATGCTCTACTGGGTGGTTGCCCTGCTCGCTTAATAAATAAACTGCAGCTTGTCCAAAACGCAGCAGCTAGAGTTCTTACTAGAACCAGGAAGTATGACCATATTAGCCCGGTTCTGGCAACACTGCATTGGCTCCCTATTAAACATCGTATACATTTTAAAATCTTGCTGATTACTTACAAAGCACTAAATGGTTTAGCGCCGCAGTACTTGAGCGAGCTCTTAACGCATTATACTCCATCACGTCTATTGCGGTCTCAAAATTCTGTCCAGTTGATAATACCTAGAATATCAAAATCAACTGCAGGCGGTCGATCCTTTTCCTATTTAGCACCTAAACTCTGGAACAGTCTTCCTAGCATTGTTCGGGAAGCAGACACACTCTGTCAGTTTAAATCTAGACTAAAAACACATCTCTTTACTATGGCATACACATAAAACATTTTTAATTTCTATTATTCAAATCAGTTAAATGATTGTTTTAGGCTGCATTAACTAGGTCAGCCGGAACCGGGAACACTTCCCATAACACCTGATGTACTCGTTACATCATAAGAAGAATGGCATCTACGCTAATGTTAGTCTCTCTGTTTATCCCGAGGTTTACTGCAGTCGGCCGGATCCGGGCCGTATCCAGACCAGATGGTGGACCTTAGCCTGGACATGACGACCATATCCCTGAAGTGTCTGTAGAGACCGTGTCAATTAAACTCCCCTCTGTAAATGCCGCATCGACACGACATCCTCATTAAACCCGTCCCCGGCGTGACAACTCCAATCTTTCGAATAATCCTACGAATATCTATTGATCTAATATGACTTCTGACCTGTAATGTTGCCAGAATCATAATCATACACTATTTGTTCGTCGGCCAGAGGAGAACTGGCACCCCGACTGAGCCTGGTTTCTCCCAAGGTTTTTTTCTCCATTCTGGCCCTGAAGGAGTTTTGGTTCCTTGCCACCGTCACCTTTGGCTTTTGGCTTGCTCAGTTGGGGACACTTAAATTTCAACTATATTACTGATCTGCCCGCATTGACACTATATGATAATTGAAATGAGCTGGATGACATCACCGTTTTCACCAGCCGAATCAAATTCTGTTGCATTATTTTCCTGTTACCACTGTGAAGCTGCTTTGAGGCAATTGCCATTGTAAAAAGCGCTATATAAATAAAGGTGATTTGATTTGATTTGATGTTAAGCGCATGAATGCAGTGATCTCGTCATTACAACTCGATTTCTGCACACTAACGAATGATCATCATAACTAACAGTGCAAACACAGTGTAAATAAGAGATGATAGTTTTCTATATATAATTTAATCAGTTTAAATAACAGATTATTTTCATCCTACTAAGAGAAACAATGTGAAGTTGACGTTTAGTCACTGGTTTGATTTACTGACACACAGACAAAGAACATCTGACTGTACATGAATCATATCAGAAATCACTGGTCTCAGATCAGGCATTAGAATGAACACGTTATTTACATGTTGTGGCATTACTGTCAAGTCCATATCGTAAAGCCTGCGCCGAAATTGCGACTGACTTAGCAAAGAATCCACAGTGAAATACCGAATTTTGTACTGAATACAAATAAATAACGCTCAACAGAGACATTCACATTGTTGAAAATAAATGAGCACATTCCTACACTGTAGAAAATGAATCATGGGTCTTGTAATTTTCACTAAAAAAATTAAGGTGATAATTAAAAATGGTGTGTATATTTTCTTAAGAAAATTGTGGTTCAGTGTTTTATAGAAAATATTGAGAACATTTCACTAATAAAAACAAGAGATACATTTTCTTAATTTTTTTAAGGAAACTTAAGCAGTTTTGAGGCTTGAATTGAGGAACCGATTAAGCTGATAAAATTAAGGAAAATAAAGCTACATATTTATTTTAAGAAAATTAGTTCAATTATTCAGTTTTATTTAGAGATAAAATTGTTAGTCATTGTTAGTTTCCAGCATGCTTTGCATATGGCTGGAAATGGAGAGTTAATATTGAAATTAAGTGTTATTTTATATGAGTGAAGTGAAACATCTGTTAATGTTTAATGATCAGTTATGTTTGCCTTTTGAAAAAGTTTCTGTTATGTTGAAGTTTTGATCGTTACCATTGTGCAGAAGAGTAGAGCTTATGGTTAGGTTGTGAATAACTACATGTATACTAATAATATGAAGCATGTTGCTTTGTTCAGTGAGCTTTGCTAATGCCAGTGCAGCAACAAGTGTGTTTCTACTTGTGCTAGCAGCAAACAGTCTCTTAATTGTATAACATAACTCAAAGTCAAATATAAACAGGTCATTTCCATTCACTCTGATTCACACCCTTTTTAGAGTCAACTTAAAATAAAAAATTTCACTAAAAATATTACATTTATTGTTTCATAGACTAAATAATTTAGGAGATTTGACATGATTTATTCAGGTAGATTGCATTAAAGACATCAAGCCTTAAAACTACTCAAAAATATTATGTGTAATATTGTTACCATAATTTTTTTAAGCAAATAGCACATAACATTTTTTACAGTGTAGCATTAGGATCCTTTGGAAGGTAATGTTATTTTTAGTCCAGTGAATCTGTATCGCTCTTCTCTCCTCGTCATCTCACTAACACACCAGTGGGCGGGGCCAAAGTTTGCGATGATTAAGTAGGCGTTGATCTTCTTCTGCAGAGGCGGTCTTTCACCATCTATTATAGGCACATTCCACAACAAGTCGTTCTCTGGGCTTGGTTACAATAAAAGCTGTTTTGGACTTTGGGAGTTTTCAGTTCTGAAACTTACAGGATATTCTTATAGTATGATGACCTCTTATTTGTCAAAAGCTCAAGGAAAATTTTATTTCTCAGTTCACGACCACTTTAATACCAGCTGTAAACAGGGCCAAAGGTCTTTAAAAATGGGAACTGAGATTTGCACAGGCCTTCATGCAACTTTCTGCACAGATCTCCTCTCTCACTAAAAATGTGTTTCGTTTGTCCTTGTCTTAACTTCCCTTTTGTTCAACAATCAATAATTACTGCCATGTTCCCTCGATGAAACCCACTAATTGTCTCTCTCTGTATCTGTGAATGCAGTTTTAATAGACAGGGTCAACTAGAGCGTTTTGCATCAGAGCCATTACATAACCTGTTGTCTTCTCCGCCCACATCTACAGGCTATGGAAACATCGCACCCAGCACTGAAGGCGGTAAGATTTTCTGCATCCTTTACGCCATATTTGGCATCCCTCTGTTTGGCTTCCTGTTGGCCGGGATCGGCGATCAACTAGGGACCATGTTTATAAAGAGCATCCTGAAGGTGGAAAAAGTTTTCAGGGTGAGTCGACTTACTTTCGAATGATCTACTGAGGATTTTCAACTGCTTATTGGTTATATAAATACATTAATTCACCTGGAATTTCTTCTGCGCCATTTACAGCAAAAACACAAGCAAATCAGTCAGACCAAAATCCGTGTGACCTCCACCATACTCTTCATCATCGCTGGCTGCATCATTTTTGTCACCATCCCAGCTGTGATTTTCAAACACATCGAAGGATGGAGTACTTTAGAAGCCATTTACTTTGTCGTCATCACTCTCACGACCGTCGGCATTGGAGATTATGTAGCAGGTATGTGCACCGATGGGGACATTTCACATCATTTTACCTAGTAAACTTAATTCTTATAGCTCAACTGGTAGAGTACAGTGCTAGTGACGCACAAATCATTGGTTTGTTTCCTGTGAACTCACATCTTCATATTAAATGCACTGTAAATTGCTTTGGATAATAACATCTGCCAAATGAATACATTTTAGTGTCATATTTCACCTGACAGCTTCTCAAAATACTTTTTCTGACAATTTTGTGTCTTTCGACTATGTTTTTGCCTGCTGTGATTCTGATTATATACAGTATTAGAGAAAATGTAATAAAATGGTTTGATTATTTTATAGGTGGAGATCGCAGAATAGAATACATGAAATGGTACAAGCCTCTGGTCTGGTTCTGGATTTTGGTGGGTCTGGCATATTTTGCAGCGGTTCTCAGCATGATTGGAGACTGGCTCAGGGTTCTGTCCAAGAAAACAAAAGAAGAGGTATGAAATAGTTTTGAAGGTATATCATAGTAGAATGATGTCCGATATACAATATAGCATTATTGCACTGCATCAAAGTGCAAAAGTGCTTATTTACATTTGCTACACATTCCTGGTCTTTCATTTTCAGAAGACAATATTTGTCTGTGTAGACTATTTGTTAATGCTAACTAACTAGTAATTGATTTGGCTGCTGCTGGTAATGCAGTCTTGTCAATAGTTAACACAGTCATTTCATGCTGGTTAATGTTAAAATAATAGGCCTAAAGGTTATTTCAATAATATCAAATAATGATATATCTGATAAAGAAGTGTCACCATTGGGATACTTGAAGATGCTGTGGAGGGTGAACTTGACCATTCAGAGATGACTGATATTCGGATATGAAACACTTTACACCATCACAGCAATTCATTATGATAATATCAAATCCAGTTGCAGCTAAAAAGAAAAATAATTTCACTCTGAAATACTGTAAATCATATTATGAAAAATAGGTTGTAAATGATAAAACCAATGGCAAATGCTGTTATACGTTAACTTTAAATGGTAAAATTTGTAGCAAATACTGTTTTACTTTGGATTTAAGTGGTACAATTTGTTGCAAATGCTATTTTACATTGATTTTAAATGGTAAATTCTGTTTTATGTTGACTTTAAATGGTAAAATTTGTAGCAAATGCTGTTTTACCTTGACTTTAAGTGGTAAATGGTGTTTTATGCTGGCTTTAAATGGTAAAATTTATAGCAAATGCTGTTTTATGTTGACTTTAAATGGAAAAATTTGTTGCAAATTCTGTTTTACGTTGGCTTTAAATGGTCAAATTTATAGCAAATGATGTTTTGCGTTGACTTTAAATGGTAAATGCTTTTTTTACGTTGACTTTAAATGGTAAAATTTGTAGCAAATTCTGTTTTACATTGGCTTTAAATGGTAAAATTTATAGCAAATGATGTTTTGTGTTGACTTTAAATGGTAAATGCTATTATACATTGGCTTTAAATGGTAAAATTTGTTGCACATGCTCTATTACGTTGAATTTAAATTATTAAAATTCTGTTTACATTGGCTTTAAATGGTAAAAATGGTTGCAAATGCTGTTTTACATTGGCTTTAAATGGTAAAATTGGTTGCAAATGCTGTTTTACATTGGCTTTAAATGGTAAAATTGGTTGCTAATGCAGTTTTACCTTGGCTTTAAATTGTGAAATTGGTAGCAAATGCTGTTTTACATTGGCTTTAAATGGTAAAAATGGTTGCAAATGCTGTTCCCTTTCAAAAGCTTCACTCAATGCTGCATGAAGTATGCATATGGGAACGTCTTATCGTGACTGGCTGTGAAAAGTGTGTTTAACACGTCAATGAAATTGACTCAACGTTATTATAGCCTCGGTCGGTGATGTCATCAGCGCACCTGCTGCACGAGGCTATAAATAGATGAGCCCCAGCTGTAAGCCCTCAGGTCTTTTTGTTTTCAGACCGAAACTGTGTGGTGTGCAAACAACCTCTCTGAAAATCTCTGAAAAATCTCTCTCTCTAAACCTTTCAGACTCGACTTGAGATCTTTGTTAGGAGATTTGTCTCTTCGTGCCACCAAGCAAATGGCCGTTCTATGTCTGGTTTGGTGAGTGCGGAGAGGCATCTGTGGCTCAATCTGTCAGGAATAAAAGGTAAAGAGAGTGTTTCTGTTAGATTCCCCGGTCTCCCCCACGGGATTATTTGGCGGCACAGTTAACTCTGTCGTCGCCAAATTCAGAGAAGCCAAAAAGCATGAGGAAGCGTTTACACAGTTCCTTCCTCGCCGCACTCAAGGGGAGGGGTTGCCAGCCACCCGACCTCTCCCAGGTCCTTCAAGAGCTAGGGAGGTCAAGGAGCAGAGTGTGGCGAGTCGCGCTCCCCCTCGTAAAGATTGGGGACTGGCTCGCCGTTCTCAGCAGCCTCCCAGGGCGGACCTCAGGACTATTATTAACAAGAGTAAAAAGAAGTCCTGATGGTTTTGCGCCCAGTTTGGTGGGGGTAGCCCCCCGCGGGGCAGGGCGCGTCAAACATCTGCCCACTCCGTCCCGCTACCCTCGCGAAACCTCTCCACCTCCGCCGCCTCTGGCGATTCGGGGGGCAGCGGTTTCCAGCAAAATGTTAAATGTCCCGTGTCTAAATCCTGCTATTATCCAGGACACGGGATATCTAACATCCCCTCAACAGGAAGTGTTAAAATTAATACCACTGTCAGAGAGTCTGGCAGCGTGGAAACTTCTGCCAGGCATTTCTGCATGGGTGTTAAGCACAGTACAAAAAGGATACAGAATCCAGTTTATTCGTTGTCCTCCGTGTTTCAACAGCGTGGTCTCCACTTCCGTGAAGCCGGAGTTGGCACACGTACTGTCACAAGAGCTACAAACTCTTCTGAGCAGAGAGGCCATAGAACATGTTCCTCTTCCAGAGAGAGAGTCAGGCTATTACAGCAGATACTTCCTGGTTCCCAAGAAGGATGGGGGGGTGCGTCCAATCTTAGATCTTCAAGGCTTAAACCTTTCAGTCAAAGCACTCAAGTTCAAGATGTTAACCGTAAAGATGGTCGTGTCGCAAATTTGCGATTGGTTCGTCACGATCGATCTGAAGGACGCATATTTTCCCATAGAAATACTGCCACAACACAGGAAGTTCCTGAGGTTCGCTTTTGGGGGCGAAGCTTACCAATTTCGGGTTCCTTGCCTAGAGTTGATGGCTGTATTTCTGGCCCTGAAATACTTTCTCCCCCAGTTGAAGGGCTGTCATGTCCTAGTGCGGGTGGACAGTACAGCGACAGTCTCATATATAAATCACCAGGGAGGTCTGCGCTCACGCAATCTAAACAGGATAGCGAGACTGGGCCCAGGACAAGCTCCTGTCACTCAGAGCAGTGTACATTCCGGGGCAACTGAATGTGGGAGCAGATTTGCTGTCCAGACAGAAATTACAGATGGGGGAATGGAAACTCCACCCAGAAGTAGTCAATCAGATCTGGACCAGATTTTACAGAGCGGAAGTAGACCTCTTCGCCTCTTATCAGAAAGCGCAATGCCCCCTCTACTTCTCTCTCAGTCACCCAGCTCCGTTGGGTCTGGATGCGATGGCTCATACATGGCCCAAAATGCGCCTGTACGCCTTCCCTCTAGTCGCTCTGCTCCCGGGAGTTCTAGCCAGGGTTCGCCAACAAGGGTCTTGCCTCTTATTGATAACACCTCGTTGGCCAAACAGAATATGGTTCTCGGGGATATTGTGTCTCTTCAACAGCTCGCCATGGGCGATTCCGGCGAGGAAGGACCTTCTGTCTCAGGCAGAGGGCACGATATTCCATCCCAGGCCCGACCTGTGGAACCTTCATGTTTGGCCCCTGACGGGCACCAACTGAGGGACACTGGGCTTTCGCCTGCAGTTATCGAGACCATCCTAAGTGCTAGGGCTTCCTCTACTCGGAAAGTTTATGCCAATAAATGGGGTGTCTTTGAAAGATGGTGTACGACACATAATGTAGATCCAGTTAACTGCCAGGTTGCTTCAGTTCTGGACTTTCTGCAAGAAAAGTTGTCAACAGGCACTTGCCCCTCCACTCTCAGGGTTTATGTGGCCGCTCTTTTGGCTTGCCACGCCCTGGTGGATGGGGTGCTGCTTGGGAGGCATCCTCTGCTCGCTCACTTTATTCGTGGGGCCAGGCGGTTGAGGCCTCCTGTAAGAACCAAGATCCCTTCATGGGACTTAGTTATAGTCCTCGAAGGTCTGGTTGAGACCCCCTTTGAACCTCTAGAGTCAGCGTCTGACAAACTTCTGACCCTAAAGTTTTTCTTATGGCAATAACTTCTCTAAAAAGAATTGGGGATATGCAGGCTCTGTCAATATCGCCATCCTGCTTAGACTCTGCCCTAGGAATGGTGAAACTGATTTTGCATCCTCATCCTGACTACCTGCCTAAGGTTCCTTTCTCGTCTGTACATCCTGTCAGTCTTGAAACCTTCTGCCCTCCGCCGTTCGAAACGCTAGATCAGGAGAGAATTCATAGACCGTGTCCAGTTCGTGCTCTCCAGGCCTACGTCCACCGCACTAGCCAGTGGCGTAAGTCAGAGCAATTGTTTGTTTGCCATGGGGGCCGTAACAGAGGTTCTGCCGCCACCAAACAAACCATGTCACATTGGGTCAGGGATGCTATTGCTCTTGCCTATGAAGTGCGCGGTCAAGCTTCGCCAATAGGCTTAAGGGCTCACTCCACCAGTGGGGTTGCCTCCTCTGCTGCATTAGCAAGGGGTGCCCCCTTACAAAGTGTTTGTGATGCGGCAGGTTGGTCCTCTCCACACACATTCATAAGATTTTATAGCTTGGATGTTCATGCCACTCCGGGCTCTCATGTCCTTGAGTCGACATCGCAAGCTAATGTCTGAGGCCTTTTGCACCCTTGTGCACACCTACACAACCGTAGGGGGTCCAGACACCATCAAGCACGGCGGCGTGAGTATTCTCGTTCCCATATGCATACTTCATGCAGCATTGAGTGAAGCTTTTGAAAGGGAACTCTCGGGGTTACTTGACTGTAACCCTGTTCCCTGATAAAGCGGAACGAGATGCTGCACTGGAGTACCGTGCTGATGATGTCCCAGGACTGGTCTTCAAACAAAAGAGACCTGAGGGCTTACAGCTGGGGCTCATCTACAGTGGGGAGAACAAGTATTTGATACACTGCCGATTTTGCAGGTTTTCCTACTTACAAAGCATGTAGAGGTCTGTAATTTGATCATAGGTACACTTCAACTGTGAGAGACGGAATCTAAAACAAAAATCCAGAAAATCACATTGTATGATTTTGAAATAATTAATTTGCATTTTATTGCATGACATAAGTATTTGATCACCTACCAACCAGTAAGAATTCCGGCTCTCACAGACCTGTTAGTTTTTCTTTAAGAAGCCCTCCTGTTCTCCACTCATTACCTGTATTAACTGCACCTGTTTGAACTTGTTACCTGAATAAAAGACACCTGTCCACACACTCAATCAAACAGACTCCAACCTCTCCACAATGGCCAAGACCAGAGAGCTGTGTAAGGACATCAGGGATAAAATTGTAGACCTGCACAAGGCTGGGATGGGCTACAGGACAATAGGCAAGCAGCTTGGTGAGAAGGCACAACTTCACGATTGTGACGCTCAATCTCCCTCAGTCTGGGGCACCATGCAAGATCTCACCTCGTGGGACATCAATGATCATGAGGAAGGTGAGGGATCAGCCCAGAAGTACACGACAGGACCTGGTCAATGACCTGAAGAGAGCTGGGACCACAGTCTCAAAGAAAACCATTAGTAACACACTACGCCGTCATGGATTAAAAATCCTGCAGTGCAAGCAAGGTCCCCCTGCTCAAGCCAGCGCATGCCCAGGCCCGTCTGAAGTTTGCCAATGACCATCTGGATGATCCAGAGGAGGAATGGGAGAAGGTCATGTGGTCTGATGAGACAAAAATACTCGCCGTGTTTGGAGGAAGAAGAAGGATGAGTACAACCCCAAGAACACCATCCCAACCGTGAAGCATGGAGGTGGAAACATCATTCTTTGGGGATGCTTTTCTGCAAAGGGGACAGGACGACCGCACTGTATTGAAGGGAGGATGGATGGGGCCATGTATCGCGAGATCTTGGCCAACAACCTCCTTCCCTCAGTAAGAGCATTGAAGATGGGTCGTGGCTGGGTCTTCCAGCATGACAACGACCCGAAACACACAGCCAGGGCAACTAAGGAGTGACTCCGTAAAAAGCATCTCAAGGTCCTGGAGTGGCCTAGCCAGTCTCCAGACCTGAACCCAATAGAAAATCTTTGGAGGGAGCAGAAAGTCCGTATTGCCCAGCGACAGCCCTGAAACCTGAAGGATCTGGAGAAGGTCTGTATGGAGGAGTGGGCCAAAATCCCTGCTGCAGTGTGTGCAAACCTGGTCAAGAACTACAGGAAACGTATGATCTCTGTAATTGCAAACAAAGGTTTCTGTACCAAATATTAAGTTCATGCAATAAAATGCAAATTAATTACTTAAAAATCATACAATGTGATTTTCTGGATTTTTAGATTCCGTCACTCACAGTTGAAGAGTACCTATGATAAAAATTACAGACTTCTACATGCTTTGTAAGTGGGCAAACCTGCAAAATCGGCAGTGTATCAAATACTTGTTCTCCCCACTGTATTTATAGCCTCGTGCAGCAGGTGCACTGATGACGTCACCGACCGAGGCTATAATACCGTTGAGTCAGTTTCATTGACGTGTTAAACACACTTTTCACAGCCGGTCACAATAAGACGTTCCCATATGCATACTTCATGCAGCATCTCGTTCCGCTTTATCAGGGAACAGGGTTACAGTCAAGTAACCCCGAAAGTTTTACATTGGCTTTAAATGGTAAAATTGGTAGCAAATGCTGTTTTACATTGGCTTTAAATGGTAAAAATGGTTGCAAATACTGTTTTACATTGGCTTTAAATGGTAAAATTGGTTGCAGATGCTGTTTTACCTTAACTTTAAATGGTAAACTTTGTTGCTAATGCAGTTTTACCTTGGCTTTAAATGGTAAAAATGGTTGCAAATGCTGTTTTTACATTGGCTTTAAATGGTAAACTTTGTTGCTAATGCAGTTTTACCTTGGCTTTAAATGGTAAAAATGGTTGCAAATGCTGTTTTACATTGCCTTTAAATGGTAAAATTGGTTGCAAATGCTGTTTTACATTGGCTTTATATGGTAAAATTGGTAGCAAATGCTGTTTTACATTGGCTTTAAATGGTAAAATTGGTTGCAAATGCTTTTACATTGGCTTTAAATGGTAAAATTGGTAGCAGATGCTGTTTTACCTTAACTTTAAATGGTAAACTTTGTTGCTAATGCAGTTTTACCTTGGCTTTAAATGGTAAAAATGGTTGCAAATGCTGTTTTTACATTGGCTTTAAATGGTAAACTTTGTTGCTAATGCAGTTTTACCTTGGCTTTAAATGGTAAAAATGGTTGCAAATGCTGTTTTACATTGCCTTTAAATGGTAAAATTGGTTGCAAATGCTGTTTTACATTGCCTTTAAATGGTAAAATTGGTTGCAAATGCTGTTTTACATTGGCTTTAAATGGTAAAATTGGTTGCAAATGCTGTTTTACATTGGCTTTAAATGGTAAAATTGGTAGCAAATGCTGTTTTACCTTAACTTTAAATGGTAAACTTTGTTGCTAATGCAGTTTTACCTTGGCTTTAAATTGTGAAATTGGTAGCAAATGCTGTTTTACATTGGCTTTAAATGGTAAAAATGGTTGCAAATGCTGTTTTACATTGCCTTTAAATGGTAAAATTGGTTGCAAATGCTGTTTTACATTGGCTTTAAATGGTAAAATTGGTAGCAAATGCTGTTTTACATTGGCTTTAAATGGTAAAATTGGTTGCAAATGCTGTTTTACATTGGCTTTAAATGGTAAAATTGGTAGCAGATGCTGTTTTACCTTAACTTTAAATGGTAAACTTTGTTGCTAATGCAGTTTTACCTTGGCTTTAAATGGTAAAAATGGTTGCAAATGCTGTTTTTACATTGGCTTTAAATGGTAAACTTTGTTGCTAATGCAGTTTTACCTTGGCTTTAAATGGTAAAAATGGTTGCAAATGCTGTTTTACATTGCCTTTAAATGGTAAAATTGGTTGCAAATGCTGTTTTACATTGCCTTTAAATGGTAAAATTGGTTGCAAATGCTGTTTTACATTGGCTTTAAATGGTAAACTTTGTTGCTAATGCAGTTTTACCTTGGCTTTAAATTGTGAAATTGGTAGCAAATGCTGTTTTACATTGGCTTTAAATGGTAAAAATGGTTGCAAATGCTGTTTTACATTGGCTTTAAATGGTAAAATTGGTAGCAAATGCTGTTTTACATTGGCTTTAAATGGTAAAATTGGTAGCAAATGCTGTTTTACATTGGCTTTAAATGGTAAAATTGGTTGCAAATGCTGTTTTACATTGGCTTTAAATGGTAAAATTGGTAGCAAATGCTGTTTTACATTGGCTTTAAATGGTAAAATTGGTTGCAAATGCTGTTTTACACTAGCTTTAAATGGTAAAATTGGTTGCAAATGCTGTTTTACATGGACTTTAAGAAATGTGGTTTGTTCTCCATTTTTAAGCCCATGTTAAGCACATTACTGAATCGTTTGTAAATGTCACGCTCACAGTGCTCTCTATCATCTCACACAGGTCGGAGAGTTTAAGGCCCATGCAGCAGAATGGAAGGCCAACGTTCGAGCAGAGTTACGCGAGACGCGACGGCGCCTCAGCGGCGAGATTCACGACAAACTCCAGCGGGCGGCCACCATCCGCAGCATGGAGCGCAGACGTCTGGGTCTGGAGCAGCGCGCGCATTCACTGGACATGCTGTCGCCGGAAAAACGGGCTGTATTCACTAGTCTGGATGCCGGGCGCTTTAAGACGTCCTCGCAGGAGAGCATCAACACCAAACTGAACAACCTGCGACTGAAGGCGGAGTGTGACAGACAGCAGGCGTCCTCCGAGGAAAACTTCCTCAACCGCTTCGGTTCGCTCACCAAACTGGCCAAACGCAGCCGGAGTAAAGATCTCCGCAGGAACATCCCAGAGGATGCAAACAGGGTGGGCGACATCCTCAGCAGTAACAGCAGCAACGTTACACTGGGAGAGGAGAAAAGAGAGGATGAGGAGGAGGAGGTGGAGGAAGAGAAAATGGCAGAGGAGGCGAACACTGGCTTCACATGTCTGCCTCACTATCCTGAGGATCCCAAACAGCAGAACGGTTTTGCACCGGCCCAGGCCAAAGAACAAGAGCGAAATAAAAGACTCGAGCAGAAAGAACATCAACCGTAGGCAGACGATGATGTGCACGGGAAGGCAAATGACTGACGTCGGAAAATGTGCCTTTCTGTTTGGTAAGCTGCGGCTCGACTCGTTACGATGAACCGCAGCTGATTTTCACTGTGACAAATGACAAGTTGCCAAAAATGTGAAGAGAGCTCAAGGAATACAGACTGACCTTAAAGGGACAGTTCATCAAAAATGTGTAAATTCTGTCATTGCTTACTCGCCCGCATGTTGTTCAAAACATTCACGACTCTCTTTCTTCAATAGAAATCAAAGAGAGTCATCCAAAAATGACAAAAAGCACCATAAAAGTAGTCTATATGGCTCATGTGCCATATTCCAAGTCGTATGCTGCTTTCAGATTGAAAGTAATTTACTGAAAACCTCTCAAATCTCATCCACGCTCATGTTTAGGTCAAACATGCTCAATGACAACACACCAGAACAAACGTTTAATTGATCATTGATTTTAAACTTGGTGCTATATGTGCCATATTTCGTTTGAATGAGATTGACAGCTGTGATAGAGGGGAAGATTTTGGAGCTTACAATTAATTATTTTATATTATACTACAGAGCTGTTGAATGCTTGAATCTGATTGGTTGACAAACATTCTAAGGTGTGCAGTTATTTTCAGGGAAACGCACGGCTAAAGTAGTTCCAGGCAGGTTTTGACCGCATTACAGTTCCATATCACTCCGCCAAATGATTTCAGTTATTTAAAAGGTTGAACAGGATAGGATAGGATAAAAAACAAACTATTTACATGTTTTTTGCCACAAAATTACATTTTATTATGTACAGACAGCACATACACTCTTTCTCTTTCATACGCACACACATACAGTACGGACACACACTTGCACAGAAACGTGTTGTCAGTGCTGCTCTGACGATTTTATCAGTAAAATAGTTTAACAACTAAAAGCTACATGACATTTCTCACTAGTGAGGTAATAACAGCGCTGTTCTTGAAGCAGATAAACTTACTTATTACTTATTAGTAGAGACGCTGCTACCGAACACTGTTGAGAGACACACAGACTCAGGTGATTCACACATACTTAATCTCTCTCTCTCTCTATCACTCTCTGTAATAACTGCATTAGTCTGCTATCAGTGGCTCAAGCCTCCGTTACAAGCTCTAAAATGACGTTTATGAATTAGCAATGGAGGCCTGGGATGAGATGCGTAAGAAATTAGTCCAACACACAAGGGCGTTTTAAGAAACCTGTCAAATGTCTTGAAATAAATCATCTGAAAAATGTTTTGAGGTGTGGTAACCATAGTATAAGCGGAATAATTGACTCCAGGCCATTAAATTATTAAAAAATAATGCCCACCCGAGGTGTAACTCCACTTCGCGACTGTAACGAGGCAGTAGACTCGATAGGATCCATATGCAGCTTTATTATAAACAATAGTAGTCGTACAGGCAGGGATCAAATACCAGCAACAACAGTGTCCAAGGCAAAGAAGTATCATAAACGGAGACAGGCAAAGGGTCAGGGCCGGCAGCAGACAAGGCAGAGTAATCCAATAGACAGGCAGGTAAATCACAGGGCAGGCAGCAAACGAACTCGAGGGTACTAAACAGTCCAAGGTTATACACAGAAATACAGAAAACAGGGAAACCACTCAGTAGTGTCAGCCAGGGAAAAACAAGACTTCGCAATAGGCAAGTGTGTGCGTCGGCTTAAATAGTCCGGGTTATAGGAGACAGGTGTGTGTGTAATCAGCCCAGGTACGGGGTTATGGGAGATGTAGTCCATGCAAGGTTAATACTCAGGTGAGGGAGCCCTCTGGTGGCGATCGGAGGGAGACACAGAGGCCAAGTTCGTGACAGCGACAGCCCGTTGTCAATTATTCCTTACTTAACGTTCTCAAAATGTTAGCACAAAAACATTATTTATATTGTTCACGGAATGTTTTTGGAATGTTTGTAACATTTTTTAAATGTTACTACTCGTTTTAGAATGTTCAGAGAACATTCAAAAGTAACATTCCCATAGTGTTTGCAAAATGATGTAATGGAATGTTGTAAGAAATTAGTCCTGCACACAAGAGCGTTTTAAGGACAAAACCCTGACAAATGTCTTGAAATACATCATCTGGACAATGTTTTGAGGTGTGGTAACCGTAGTATAAGCAGAATAAGTCACTCCGGGCCGTTGAATTATTGAAAAATAATGCACACAAACTTTTCTAATTCAACGTCCTGTCGTCAATTATTCCTTACGTATTATTAATATGAAAAAGATCTCTCTGGACATACTGCAATATATTTGTTTTAGTAAGAAATTGCCTTCCTTTTTGTTCCACAGAAAAAGAAAGCAACATGGGGTTGAGTAAATAATGTCAGAATTTTAGTTTTTTGGATGAACTATACCTTTAAAATAAATAATTTATATTCTTTTCAGCATGAGGACTGACTCTTCACAGGACAGTCAACAGAGACTTCTTGAAAGGCTTTTAATCGTGATGTCTTCAGAAAGAAAAACCTGCATGAATATCTTCTGCTGCCAGAATTTGTCATCTATGATGGATGTTTAAAGAGGCAAATCATGAACTTTTTTGAAACACTAACTCCAATTTTGGTTGAAAGAAATTGACGTTCTCAATAACCTTTTGATTGTGATGCCAGTTTCTACACATCAACGACTCATATTTGTGTGTTAAATGCTTCGCTCACACTGAACTCTACAAACATATCAATCCCCTCGTTGGTGATAAAATGACTGGAATCAAAGCCATATTGATGACAACAGATCAACAAGAGTGAAACCCGTTTTACTCGAGTTATGAACACATGGCATCTTAATACACAGTGACCCCAAAAAGTATCCGGACACATATTGCATTAAATAATAAAATATCACAGCTAGAGTCATTTACTGTAAAGAAAGATGCATAAACACACTTTACAAGCAAAACATCTGACAAAAAGAAGTTTTAAATGATTAAACAATAGATCTAGTGAAAATTGAGACTAAACAGTATTGATTAAAAGAGCAAAAAATTAAGAAATGCATAAATGTCCAAATACTCTTTGGGGCCACAATTATTCCATTACTGCCATAAAACAGCCTGATTTGTTAGGTTATATTATCACCTGATATGAGTTCACATTGAGTTTATGCCCACAGAACAATGTCTTCCAGCATAACTCTTTGTTCAAAAAGACAAGTGTGGATGTAAAACATTATTGACCCATTGCATTGGTCCACAATATTACATGCAAACACACACACACACACACACAAAAAACATTTCAGTTAAGATAGCATGCAATAAATGTGTCGATCATGTAATGCTGATGTAAACGTCACAGTGATGTGAGCTGGAGTGAACATCTCAAAACGTCACAGTCTCTGTTGTCATGGTTATCACATTAATGGTTGTGCAAACATTACATCAAATGTAATGAGTGCCTTTGCAAAAATAAATCATGAAATGTGGCTTTGGCTTTGTTGCACTTTATGATGATCCAAATCCTGATTCCGCCTCGTTTCATTCAACTCAAAAAGTTGGAAAGTCAGGCGTAAAACCTGGAAATCTTGAACCTGGAAATGAACACTCTCTGAAAAAAAGGTACAAAAGCTGACACTGGGGTGGAACCTTTTCAAAAAGTACACCTTTGTACCTAAAGAGTGCATATTAGTCCCTCAAATGTACATATTGGTATCAAAAGTGTACATATTAGTACCTAAATGGTATATATTAGAATGTTTTTCTTGAAGGGTACCGTCACAGTGACAGCTTTTGTACCTTTTTTTCTGAGAGTGAATCAAAGATCCTACATGACATAACATTTCATGTCTTAACCCCTCATAAGAGATTGTGATGAAATGGCATTGGGTTCATGCAACTGTGGTAGAACTGCTAAAGTCATATTCAATTACATAACATGTAGAATTAAAAAGACACTAAAGAAATATATGTAGGCCTAAATGTAAGATTCATGAATTTAAATTGCATATAAAATCCACCCATTTGGACTGCACAGTTTTAACATAAAGTAATAAACATATATAAATAGTCATACACAAATGAAACCGATATAAGAAACGGGTAAGATTCCTGCACTCAAAAAAATCAATGCATAAAGTTTGTTATTAACTAATTGCATCTATTTTATTTCCTTTAAATAATTATGTTTTTAGAATGCATTTATTTAAATTACTTATAATCAGCTTAATTTTGTTCATTGTGAAAACAATTCAATTAATTCAGTAAAAAAGCATGAACATGTTAAAACTAGTTTTTTACTAAGAAATTGAATTTGATGATAAAATATAGACCTATTTAAAACAGTCTGTTTCTATTGCAGAAATCTTACCGCTTTCATTTGTGCACGACTGAGAAATATGCATCACATTCTGTTTGTTTACGGTAAAATAGTGAATTTTATATGCATTTTTATGCAATTCAAGTGCATAAATCTTACATTTAGACCTAAATATTTGTTGAGTGCACTTTGGTTAAGTGCTCATACTTCTTTTAAAACCACTAATTATTAAACTCTTCCACTCATTTGTGCTGAAAATATGAATGACACATCAAATCATGCAAAACAATCTCATTTTGAGGAGAAGTGTGGCTTACTTTTATTTGGTGGATGATGAAACCGGTGCGGTGGGGTGGGGTGGGGGTGAGAAAAGTTAAAAATATGGCACATGAGCAACATTAAAAAAAATCATATATACAGTATATAGTAAAAATGATAAATGTGTTCTTTGACAGATGTACTTACAAATAAATAATTTAGGGTTGGGAATGCCAAATATTGTCAGTGGTAACACGAAATTAAACAAAATATTGAGATCTTCTATAATTTCCACAAATACGACATGCACTGTTGGAACATTTTCACAGCATTTACGGATAAAATGAATGCAGTGTTGCAAACAAGTGTTGCATCAAACCTGTGAATATACAGCCTCGAGTGTGAAGAGAAATCGAGTGAGGCAGGAAATGAGTCTTTTTAGGGAATATTGAACTTCTGTGATCTCCAGGTGAGACGCCTCACTAACAAAGATGGAGATGTATGCTTGTTTCTCAGCATTTCAGTAGCCTCAATTTGAGATGCATTAGTTGCTAACTTGCACAGATCTGAGGTCACTGATCTCAAAATCATGCTTTCTTGAAAAAAATTACTCATGTCAGCAGTATCGGGGAACAGCCATCAACTGTGTAATGAAAGCTGAAGGTAAATGTGTGTGTCCAAGGTTGTCCACGGTAACCTCCACTTATCTCTGTCCATAATGGATTAATAGTGATGGATTGTTCACATGCATCTTTCTGTCACGGCTTCACCTTTAATCATGTCACGGTTTACTTTTTTCATTGAGTCATTAATGTTCTTGCTCAGCCGGTCAAGATGGTAAATATGGTGTCTGCGGCGTCGCATGGAGGGAATCTGTAATAGACCTCATGACTGGAGCATTTATGGCATTGAGAGGTGAAATTTTACAAAAAAAGGCTGTGGGTCGGGTAGGCCCTCTTTATCTTCATCGTTTGCTGCATGGGTAAATATGTGGTAGATCATACTAATCTGACACTAAACCCAAATGTATTCTATGCAAGAACATGCACATGCACATGTTACTAGCTACACAAGCTCAGTTTCACTCATCCTAAGATATGTCAAAAACACAATTCATAACACGATGCATAGGTGTTGCATTCTCATCAATGCCACAACAACAGACATTAATGTATAAACTGCCTTCTATTTCTGAAAAAGTTTGATGATAATCTTGCTGATCAGTTTAGCTAAACTGCAGACATGTTGTTATGTAGTTGGTAAGATGTTCTAAGTGCATTGCACTCTGGGTGGTTGCTAGGGCATTGCTATATGGTTGCTTTAATGTTCTGATTGGTTGTTAATGCTCTGTTATGCAGTTGCTATGGTTCTCTAGGTAGTTTCAACAGGATTGCTAAGGTGTTCTGATGTTCGTGATTTTAACGGTAAAAGACTGTAAAAATGCTACGGTTAAAAACAGTTAACTGGTTAACAGAAAGCTTCCGTACTATATACGGTGAATACCTGTAATAGATCTAACCTTACATTCAATGTAATTTTACAGTAAAATACCGTTACATTTGCAGTTTTTGGAAGTGAAAAAGAACAAGTCATTGTGTAATTTACAGTGAAAAACCGTAAATTGACATTCCCAGAATTCCCTGCGTGACACTTCACATTTGATGTATTTTCGTTGAAATAACTGTTTCTTCTTAGTTTTTTCTAATCAGTTATGTACATTTTATGTTACATTTAATGTTGTTAAATGAATGTTTATTGCATTTTTAAAATTTCATGTGTGTTACCATGATGGTGTTTAGTGTTTGTGTGAATGACACCTTCTATATATTAGTATTGTCCTTTTAAAAGCTTTGATTCATCATGTGATGCTCATCCCCACTGTGATTGGTGGTTGTCAGTATATATCAAAGGTACATAAAAGATATTAGTATTTCAATACGTTGATAACTTAACATTATTTCAGTTAATGAAATACGTTTTTTTTACCGTAAATTTAATGTTATTTTTTTACAGTGTACACGTAATTATTACAATATAAACCTTTAAATTATATGGTTTTGAACTGTAAAATAGACAGTAAACTAAGTGCTGTCCCGTAAAACATAAAATGTTGCTACCGTATTTTTTATGGTAAAGTTCTGGCAACCACAGCTGCCGTTGTTTTACCGTAAATTTTACGGGGATTTTTTTTACAGAGTCAGATATGTCTCACGTCCCTCATTCCATGTAAATCTACACGATTTTTAAAACTTGTTTGACTTTCGCGCGTCAACAATCTTGAAAACTGTTGTCAGCGTTGTAAATAGTGCTGTTGCAATGTTTTTTTTCAGAGGATGAGTAACCAATCACAGACATGACTGTTGAGTGCATGAATCCAACGGCCAATCAGTGACATTTAAATTATTTCAATAACAATCGGTAGCTACTAAATCGAGGTTTAAGCAATCTAATCCACAGATGCATGTTTTGCTTAACTTCTTACGTCAAAAGTTTAAAAAGTACTGAAGAAACATCACTTGATTTTCAAATGCACAGAAAATCCGCTCAACATCGCTAAAAAATCTTGCTCGCCGCTCTACTATTCTTTGAAACGACAGGGGGCTGTGTCCAAAATCGCACTCTCTTGAGTAAGAGAAAGTTATTTGCCACATCAGGTGTTGTATGACTGCACAACTTGCATTCAGGTCTTTAATGTTATATGACAAATGCATTTGAAATATTTTGAATATTCATAAATTAGTTTGCCAGTTTTATTTCTGTCGTTATTTATGTCAGACTTACTAGATGGAAAGTACAAAGTTGCTGAAATGTACATTGATAAAAGCTTATTGTACCTGGCCAGCTGAATTTTCCACATTATTTGCATATTCCACCATCATTTTATTTATCTCTATCAACATTTCCTCCGTCTGATGAACACGTCAGATAAAACCACCTGAACAGCGGTCGTGGCCAAACCTGGAGTATCTAGTTCCTCCTCTTTCATTTTGCATCCTGGTTTTGTACGTGTTTTCTAAATGCACATTATTAATCTTATTGTGAACTATATGCATGTTTAATTATTATTATTTTTTTTAAATAACAGTCCAGAGCGAGAATAGACAAAAAAGCTCCAATCCCATACATACTTTTGTGTTATTTCATATAGTTTTAGCGACTTTTATTCTAAAATGTGGAAAATAGATGTTTTTTGACTGGTAGTGTAGTTGATTTTTGCATAAATGCATAAAACTGGAAACAATATAATATTATTTTGTTGTCAGGCGATGACCCGGTTAGGAAAACATGGTGACTAGAATGAAAAACAGTTTTAAAATAAACTTCTGAGCAACAAAGCATTAGGAAATATTACATCCGTCATGGTGAAGACCTTCGATTCGTGTGAATCGTGTCTATATTAAGATAAGGGTAGTGCAGTGAAACTAAATAACAAAGGGGAAGTTAGTCAGTGTGTAAGTTGACATGACAGATTTATGTTCATTCAAATATTCAATGTTTTAACTGTATTTTTACATGTTATTTGAGCCTTTTGCGGTTACTTGAATAATACTCATTATTATTATTTTTTATGGTAAAGTTCTGGCAACCACAGCTGCCATTGTTTTACCGTAAATTTTACGGGGATTTTTTTTACAGAGTCAGATATGTCTCACGTCCTTCATTCCATGTAAATCTACACGATTTTTAAAACTTGTTTGACTTTCGCGCGTCAACAATCTTGAAAATTTTTGTCAGCGTTGTAAACAGTGCTGTTGCAATGTTTTTTTTTCAGAGGATGAGTAACCAATCACAGACATGACTGTTGAGCGCATGAATCCAATGGCCAATCAGTGACATTTAAATTATTTCAATAACAATCGGTAGCTACTAAATCGAGGTTTAAGCAATCTAATCCACAGATGCATGTTTTGCTTAACTTCTTACGTCAAAAGTTTAAAAATCACTTGATTTTCAAATGCACAGAAAATCCGCTCAACATCGATAAAAACTCTCGCTCGCCGCTCTACTATTCTTTGAAACGACAGGGGGCTGTGTCTAAAATCGAATACTCTCTTGAGTAGGTACTTATTTTGAATAAGTAATTACTCCACGGCTGGAGCATCATCTGCTAGACATAAAGCTCTACTGGGGCACAGGCCCCCATTACTTTTTTTCTTGAAAGCCTGCTATGTGCAAGAAGTGTGCCACACAATGCACTACACACATTTTCTTTTGCTTAACCCACTATTCCTACACTGCAACAAGTACTGGGAAAGGTAAACGTGTAGAGATATTAATAGGCATATTTATGAAAATATTTATCTAAGTATCTTCTACATACTTTACATGAACATTCTCAACATGTTTTATGGCATATAATAAAATAATAAAACCGGAGAGAACTTTCTTGCAGATTTGCATTCTTCTACATTACACAATGATAATAATGATTAATTAAATTTTTTTCAAGAATTTACAATTACAACATGTCAAGAAACCAGTCATTTTATGACAACAACTAAAATTAAGAGCATATATATTCTAAAAGAAAACAAAGTAGCCTATTCCCCAGTTTCCCAGTCAAGTTCACCACTGGTTCCCTCGAGATTTTCTTATGGGTTTTTTTATTTATGTGTAAAATAAAGCCTTTGGTAAACAAAACGTTGGCATAAAGTTGGCTTGACGTTGGACGTTTGATATTCGCAAATTTAGGGACGTCTCTAAAGTTATATACGACATTTGTATACACGTTTCTATATCACGTTTCAATAGCAATTGAAGAGGATGACTTACAGTCATAAAACCAACTGTAAAGTGCTTATCTAGGTGTCAGGTATGAGGCACACCTTTTACATTTTTGATATTTATTCAAATAAACTGTCAAATCATGTGTAAATATTTCTGTTTTCCACTACTGTATGGGACCATATCGGAATCTAGGCATAGGATGAATGATTGAATGACTGTAGATGAGAATATATGTCCTAATGCAGAAATAAAAAAAAAATAAAAACTGATGATACACAAATGATTTAATATATCAAAAATGTTTATTTGCTTTCTGCATTTTATTTGTCAGCTGGCCACAAGATAACTGCCTTGCTGACTCATCTGCCAAAATTGTTTGTAATTGTATGGAACTGTAATGTTTACTGTAAATGTTTATTTATGTACATGTTTACAGATTGTGGGTGGGAGCCAAAGTAATTCACAATTCACAGCACTTCCAGTCAACCTTTTGAGCTCTGGCGAACTCCGTTTGTGGCATAGAAAGGCATATTTTGTATATGATCCCATACAGTAGTGAACAAACATAGCAATATTTACACATGATTTAAAGGTGTGCATCATAGCTGACACCCAGATAAACACTATACAGTTGGTTTTATGACTGTAAGTCATTCTCTTCAATTGCTATTGAAGTTAGAAACGTGTATACAAATGTCGTATATAACTTTAGAGACGGTCCCTAAATTCGCAAATATCGTACGTCCAACGTCAAGCCAACTTTATGCAAGTGACGTACTGTTTTAAAACGTAAATTACACGCACCCATAGCCAAAACGCGAATTTTGTAGTAGTTAATAAGAATTATATGTTATTTATATATTAATAAGTTAATATGTTCATTCTTGAAAACGTGGGCCTAGGCCACCGTTTTTAATAAGTAACTGTTAAGGCAGTTTGGGGTGTGAGTGTGTGCAGTGTTGTAGAACAAAACGTCAAAGTATCGTCCAGTTATGTTTACCACAGGCTTTATTTGTAGATTGTTCATCGTTTTACCTCCCTCAAACTCATCATCTCTTTTCTGCTTCCCTGTCCCTGCTTCGTACAAAAATAAATTCTGATGAGTTAAAATAAGATTATCGGTATTATTTAGAAATTTACTTTAGTTGCGTCACGTTTTTATAGCCTACCTCAACTGCGTGCAGACCATAGACTGCTAGGAAGCGCGCGCGCACGCGTAAGTTTGTTTTCTGTTAAACTGCGTTGATTTTTCAAGCGTAAAGAATAGATCCATTTCTTATTTTGCGGGATTATCAATCTAAATACATTGAAAAATATAATAAAATGTTAAAATTCAAGTTTGAGATTTTACTGGGGCACAGCAGATTTATACTGGGGCACGTGCCTCAGTAAAAGGGGTCTAGTAAAAAAATAAAATAAAATAAATAAAATAAAAAATATAAAAGGGGTCTAGCAACGCCCCTGCCCCACCCCTCAATGACATATTTTTTTTGGTGCGCGCCAGATATTTCTCAACTCACCAAAGTCGATAGGCGTCAATAATTAACACACTATTCGGCAGAAGTTTGAGATGGATTTAACGAAAAAATCTACAACTAAACGGAAGGAAGGATAACGCTTTGAGGAGGCGCACGCGGTGACTTTTAAAAAGGTAGGTTATGGGGATTTATTTACCTTGCGTACGCTAATTGCCAGGTTTATGCTTGATTATTAGCAATATATTGGATGAATTAATGGTTTATGGCTTTTAGGTGTATCTCCACAACCTTGGCGATTTAATGGTAATAGTTTAGGTTAGTTTTGGAGATGGTTGAAGTGCGTTACTTGACAAGTGGTGAGGGCAGGCGCATGTCCGAGTTTGTGCGCATGCGCTGTAGCTATCTCTGTTTTGCGCTGTTGATAGGAAGTTGTCAGGCTATATAATTAATTAAAAATATGAATAGGTTTTGTGTTTCTTGATGGTCCGAGGCTCTGTGTGAAATTGTATGCTTCTGTCTTGATTTACAGTGTAATCAATGTGATCTCATCTTGTTTTGTGTAGCTTTGGATATGGCAAGCAGGAATAAGTTATTATTAAAGGCACAATATGTATTTTTTCGCCGCTAGAGGTCGCTTATTCAAAACAAAGGCGTAGCTTGATGAAGTCTTGATTTCGCTCATGCGTATTTGAGTGTGTTGAAAGTTATGTTATAATGCTACTCTGTGCGTTTGCTCGGCGGCTACTATGAGACACTTGTTCACACTGGAGTAAAATTGCTTATTTCTCTGGATTTAAACATTCTTGGAAAACATTTTGGATAATGTAAGTACAACAAAACATATAGGCTAACATTGTTCTAGTGGTTTTTGGATATTTTAATCCAAAAATCTTACATATTGTGCCTTTAAATTAAATTAATTAGTTTAAACAAATTATATAATGTAAATTGAGTCGTTTACATTAATGCATTTAGCAAATGCCTTTATACAAGGCAACAAGTGAAACTAACAACACATTATAGTCAAATGAGGAATCAGAAGTTGTATAGAAAGTTATTTGCCACATCAGGTGTTGTATGACTGCACAACTTGCATTCAGGTCTTTAATGTTATATGCATTTGAAATATTTTGAATATTCATAAATTAGTTTGCCAGTTTTATTTCTGTCGTTATTTATGTCAGACTTACTAGATGGAAAGTACAAAGTTGCTGAAATGTACATTGATAAAAGCTTATTGTACCTGGCCAGCTGAATTTGCCACATCATTTGCATATTCCACCATCATTTTATTTATCTCTATCAACATTTCCTCCGTCTGATGAACACGTCAGATAAAATCACCTGAAAAGCGGTCGTGGCCAAACCTGGAGTATCTAGTTCCTCCTCTTTCATTTTGCATCCTGGTTTTGTACGTGTTTTCTAAATGCACATTATTAATCTTATTGTGAACTATATGCATGTTTAATTATTATTATTTTTTTTAAATAACAGTCCAGAGCGAGAATAGACAAAAAAGCTCCAATCCCATACATACTTGTGTGTTATTTCATATAGTTTTAGCGACTTTTATTCTAAAATGTGGAAAATAGATGTTTTTTGACTGGTAGTGTAGTTGATTTTTGCATAAATGCATAAAACTGGAAACAATATAATATTATTTTGTTGTCAGGCGATGACCCGGTTAGGAAAACATGGTGACTAGAATGAAAAACAGTTTTAAAATAAACTTCTGAGCAACAAAGCATTAGGAAATATTACATCCGTCATGGTGAAGACCTTCGATTCGTGTGAATCGTGTCTATATTAAGATAAGGGTAGTGCAGTGAAACTAAATAACAAAGGGGAAGTTAGTCAGTGTGTAAGTTGACATGACAGATTATTTTATGTTCATTCAAATATTCAATGTTTTAACTGTATTTTTACGTTATTTGAGCCTTTTGCGGTTACTTGAATAATACTTATTACTTTGCATATTAAAACATGTAGACCGTCAATGCATTTTGCCATTGTTTCCAAAACTGCATTTCTCCACTTGCTTTTATTTGCACTCATTTAAAAGCTTTTGACTTTCTGAGACTGTGACTAGTTGCAGAACAGCTTAGTGTGTGTGTGTGTGTGCGTGCATGCATGCAGATAAACCTTAATTTGTGCTTCTACTTTGTTTCTGTAGTATCCTCATACATGTTATTCTGAATTTATTAGTTATTTTTTGTTTGCAAGCATCTGATAGGCCAGAACAGGCACTTGCACTGGAAGAGAACATCTGACTTTGCTTCACGTTGTTTTTGCCATGTAGGGTTGTGTTTATCTGATGATACATGTGTGGTTTGCATCAGACAGTCATTGAGGATGTGTGTGGACGTCTGCGTTTTGAGTCTGAGATACTTTAGATAAAATAGTTTTTTTGATAATATTTTTCTTAATAAAAAATGGTAACACTCCTTATGGTTAACTACTACATTAGTTAACATGAACTAATGAAAAATCATTCTAAAGCATGTATTAATCTTAGTTAATATCAATTTTAACATTTACTGATATTAAAATCAAAAGTTGTTAATAATAATTTATTTAACCTAAACTATTTTATCAGGACAAACTTTTAAGAATTTATTTATGGATCCAGAAAAACCTTTACAATTTTTAAAGTACATTTAAAAGTATTTATGTTTTTGAATTTCATAATAAAATGGCTTAATTTGAAATCTGAGACTTTGTTTCATATCAATAGTAACAAAGCACAAAGATTATTGCGATTTATTGGATGGGAGACGCTACAATGTCCCGTTCATTCATCAACTGGAAACAGGATAACTAATCGATTCTTGGGATTTAAGAATCGATATCGGTTCATAAAAATGAGAATCGATTAAAACCGAGAAATCGATATTTTTTTACCCAGCCCTAGTAAATATCACAAACAATTACAAAGTAACACATAATGAATCAAATCAAATCAAATCAAATCACCTTTATTTATATAGCGCTTTTTACAATGGCAATTGTTTCAAAGAAGCTTCACAGTGGTAACAGGAAAATAATGCAACGGAATTTGATTCGGCTGTACAGCCGCTCTGGTGAAAACGGTGATGTCATCCAGCTCATTTCAATTATCATATAGTGTCAATGCGGGCAGATCAGTAATATAGTTGAAATTTAAGTGTCCCCAACTGATCAAGCCAAAAGCCAAAGGCGACGGTGGCAAGGAACCAAAACTTCTTCAGGGCCAGAATGGAGAAAAAAACCTTGGGAGAAACCAGGCTCAGTCGGGGTGCCAGTTCTCCTCTGGCCGACGAACAAATAGTGTATGATTATGATTCTGGCAACATTACAGGTCAGAAGTCATATTAGATCAATAGATATTCGTAGGATTATTCGAAAGATTGGAGTCGTCACGCCGGGGACGGGTTTAATGAGGATGTCATGTTGATGCGGCATTTACAGGGGGGAGTTTAATTGACACTATTGTCTCTACAGACACTTCAGGGATATGGTCGTCATGTCCAGGCTAAGGTCCACCATCTGGTCTGGATACGGCCCGGATCCGGCCGACTGCAGTAAACCTCGGGATAAACAGAGAGACTAACATTAGCGTAGATGCCATTCTTCTTATGATGTAACGAGTACATCAGGTGTTATTGGAAGCGTTCCCGGTTCCGGCTGACCTAGTTAATGCAGCCTAAAACAATCATTTAACTGATTTGAATAATAGAAATTAAAAATGTTTTATGTGTATGCCATAGTAAAGAGATGTGTTTTTAGTCTAGATTTAAACTGACAGAGTGTGTCTGCTTCCCGAACAATGCTAGGAAGACTGTTCCAGAGTTAAGGTGCTAAAAAGGAAAAGGATCGACCGCCTGCAGTTGATTTTGATATTCTAGGTATTATCAACTGGCCAGAATTTTGAGACCACAATAGACGTGATGGAGTATAATGCGTTAAGAGCTCGCTCAAGTACTGGGGCGCTAAACCATTTAGTGCTTTGTAAGTAATCAGCAAGATTTTAAAATGTATACGATGTTTAATAGGGAGCCAATGCAGTGTTGCCAGAACCGGGCTAATATGGTCATACTTCCTGGTTCTAGTAAGAACTCGAGCTGCTGCGTTTTGGACCAGCTGCAGTTTATTTATTAAGCGAGCAGGGCAACCACCCAGTAGAGCATTACAATAATCTAGCCTTGAGGTCATGAACGCATGAACTAACTGTTCAGTATTTTGCATTGAAAGCATGTGCCGTAATTTAGATATATTTTTAAGATGGTAGAATGCAGTTTTACAGATGCTAGAAACGTGGCTTTCAAATGAGAGATTGGTATCAAAGAGCACACCCAGGTTCCTAACTGACGACGAGGACTTGACAGAGCAGCCATCGAGTGTTAGACAGTATTCTAGGTTACTACTTGTGGAGTTTTTTTGTCCAAAGTTTTTTCTGAATTAAGTTGCAGGAAATTACTAGTCATCCAATTTTTTATATCAGCTATGCATTCTGTTAATCTTGTGAATTGGTAAGTTTCGTCAGGGCGTGAAGAAATATAGAGCTGAGTATCGTCAGCATAACAATGAAAATTAACGCCATGCTTCCTAATAATATCTCCCAGTGGTAGCATGTGCAGGGTGAAAAGCAACGGTCCTAGCACTGAGTACTCCATACTGAACTTGTGTTCGGTGTGACATCTCTTCATTTACTGCTACAAACTGATAACGGTCAGATAAGTATGATTTAAACCATGCCAATGAAGTTCCACTAATGCCAACATAATTTTCGAGTCTATTCAAAAGAATGTTGTGGTCGATAGTATCGAATGCAGCGCTAAGATCGAGTAACACTAATAGAGAGATACAACCACGATCGGATGATAAGAGTAAATCATTTGTAACTCTAATGAGAGCAGTCTCAGTACTATGATACGGTCTAAATCCTGACTGGAAATCCTCACAGATACCATTTCTTTCTAAAAAGGAGCATAATTGTGAGGACACTGCCTTTTCTAGTATTTTTGACAGAAAGGGTAGATTTGAGATTGGCCTGTAATTGACTAATTTTGTAGGATCAAGTTGCGTTTTTTTAATAAGTGGTTTAATAATAGCCAACTTAAAAGTTTTCGGTACATATCCTAATGTCAAGGATGAATTAATGATATTAAGGAGAGGATCTATGACCTCTGGAAGCATCTCTTTTAGTAGTTTAGTCGGTATGGGGTCGAGCATACATGTTGTTGATTTTGATGATTTAACGAGTTTAGCCAATTCTTCTTCTCCTATAGCAGTGAATGAATGTAATTTTTCCTCAGTGACACTACAATGCACTGTCTGATGTGATACTGTAGTAGACGGCTGCATGGTTATAATTTTTTTCCTAATATTATCAATCTTACAAGTAAAGAAGTTCATAAAGTCATTACTGCAGTGCTGTTTACAAACATCAGAAGGTGAAGCTTTATCTTCGGTTAATTTAGCCACTGTATCGAATAAATACCTAGGGTTATGTTTGTTTTCTTCTAAGAGAGTCGAGAAATAAGCAGATCTAGCAGTTTTTAGGGCCTTTCTGTATGCAATCATGCTCTCTTTCCACGAAATGCGAAAAACTTCTAGTTTTGTTTTCTTCCAGCTGCGCTCCATTTTTCTGGCTGCTGTTTTAAGGGCCCGGGTGTGCTCGTTGTACCACGGCGTTGGACTATTTTCTTTAATCTTCAAGCGCCGGGGAGCAACTGTGTCTAAAGTGCTGGAAAAGAGAGAGTCAATAGTTTCTGTTGCAAAATCGAGTTCCTCTAGGCTATCTGGGATGCTGAGGAGATGAAACTGATGAGGAAGATTATTTACAAAGAAATCTTTAGTCGCAGCAGTGATAATCCTGCCATATTTAAAGCGAGGGGACGGCTTTGCAGCCTTTGCTAAATTAAGTGTACATGATACTAGGTAATGATCTGAGATGTCATCGCTCTGCTGCAGAATTTCAATGGTATCAACATTTATTCCATGTGACAGTATTAGGTCTAACGTATGGTTACGGCGATGAGTGGGTCCTGACACGTGTTGCCTTACTCCAATAGAGTTTAGAATGTCTCTAAATGCCAATCCCAATGCGTCTTTTTCATTGTCTACATGGATATTAAAATCACCAACAATTAGGACTTTATCTGCAGCCAGTACAAACTCTGATAGAAAATCTGCAAATTCTCTGGTAAAGTCTGTATGGTGCCCTGGTGGCCTATATACAGTAGCCAACACAAATGTCAAACGGGATTTATCAATTTCACTACATAACGTTACATAAAGCACCAAAACTTCAAAGGAATTATATTTGAAACTAGACTTGTGAGTAATACCGAAGATATTATTATAAATTACAGCAACACCTCCCCCTTTACCTTTCAGACGCGGCTCGTGTTTATAACAATAATCTTGGGGGGTGGACTCATTTAAAGTAATGTAATCGTCAGGTTTTAGCCAGGTTTCTGTCAAACACAGCACATCTAGGTTATGATCTGTAATCATATCATTAACAATAAGCGCTTTTGAGGAAAGGGATCGAATATTCAGCAGCCCGAGCTTTATCGTTTGATCATCTGTATTATATCTGTTGTTTATTTGTTGGACATCAATTAAATTTTTACCGTTGAATGGTTTTGATGTTTTTTTTGTATTTACTAATTCATGGAACAGACACAGTCTCTATGTGATAATATCTAGGTGAAAGAGTCTCTATGTGCTGGGATTTATCTGACTTCTGTGACGTGAGACAGCTAGCAGGCGGTCGGGTAAGCCAGTCCGTCTGCTTCCTGACCTGGGCCCCAGTTAGTCAAGGTTTAGCTCTAAGACTATGTGCCAAATTACTAGAGAGAAGAGCGGCACCATCCCAGGAAGGATGAATACCATCTTTTTTCAACAGGTCAGGTCTGCCCCAAAAGCTTTTCCAATTGTCTATGAACCCTATGTTATTTTGCGGACACCACTTAGACAACCAGCCATTGAGTGATGATAGTCTGCTAAGTATCTCATCACTCCTTTTAACGGGGAGGGGACCAGAGCAAAAAACGTCATCTGCCATCGTACTTGCGAGTTTACACACCTCTTTAATGTTAATTTTGGTGATCTCCGACTGGCGAAGTCGACGTGAATAATAATCTTAGAGAATTTACGATTAACATTAGCCAGCACTTTTAAATTTGCTTTGATGTCAGGCGCTCTGGCTCCCGGTAAACATGTGACTATGGTGGCTGGTGTCTCTATTTTCACGTTCCGTGTAATAGGATCGCCAATAACTGGGGCACTTTCAACAGGATTCTCAGTGGGTGCATCACTGAGTGGGGAGAACCTGTTTGATGTTCTAATCGGAACGGAAGAGTGGTTTTTTGATCCGCGACTATGCCGTCTCACCGTCACCCAGTTGCCCTGCTGCACGGGCTCTACAGCCGGAACCGAACAATGTACAGAGTTCACTAAGCTATTCGCATCCAAAGCAGTGTCTAAAGCTGTTACATTCTCACTGCTCTCAAATAAAGTCTGGATGCGTGTCTCTAATTCTGAAATCTTCTCCGTCAGCCTGACTATCTCCTTACATTTATCACATGTGAAGCCCTGTTCGCCAACGGAGAAAGATATACTAAACATGAAACATGCAGTGCAAGTGACAATGACAGGAGAAGAAGACATGGCTTACCGTATTTGTTGATTAATCCAACTTACCACAGTTGTTTGATGGAGTCTATTTACTAATCCAACTCACCACAGTTGTTTAATGAACTCAGAAAACAAGAGACCCGAGTGCAGAGATGGCAAGCTAACAGGCTAGCGAAATGCTAACGCGTGATAGTCATTTAGATTAAAAGCTAGCGGTGTCAGATTTAATGTGGTAGGCAATATTAGACAATATATGGTGATGGGTAAATTATATTTAGCAGTTTAAACAACAGGGAATGATATCAAATAAAGATTCAAAAGCAAGCAGAGCACACGCGAGCACAGCAGTCAGAAGGACAAACAGGAGGCAGACAGGAGCAATCGATCAAACAGCAAGCAGTATTCTCCTGCTTGAAAATCTTGAAGTAGATTCTTGAAATTTTGAAGTAGAAAGCCTGAAATAGTATTTTCTTGTAAAACGTACTCCAATAATCTTTGTTTTATTTACATCTTTGAAAAATCATTTTACAGTGTTCAGTCTCAATGCGTGTGTAGGAACCTGACAGTGTTTTAGGGGTTTATTGATGGATGATACAGATTCTCTGAAGCGTTTTTAACTGGGTTTCAGCTCATTAAGGGCAACACAAGGGCAGGAGTGTATTGAAATCGTCTCAAAGCCCCAGATGTCTGCTGACACAGCGAGTTGAGCATCTGATCCTGCAGGATGAGCCGAGAGGAACTAGGAATCTGATTTACGTCCATCAATAAAAGCACCTCTAGTGAACTCAGGGACACGTTTACAGTCCACTATATGACAGAGCGAGCAGAAGGCATACACCTCATGAGCATGTTTCCCATCAGCACAGACCTGACCTGATCGATGATGCTGTCGGGAATGAGGTGGAGGATGTGGGTGGAGGTTTCAAAGCCAGCAGATGATGCTGTCTGATGGTGAAAGATTTGGTTTACAGGATGGTAGAGCTATTCTGACCTTGAAAGACTGCCACAAGAAAACGGAAGATTGTGTTAATATGAGTCATTTTCTTTTTCAGAAGAGTATTACTTTGTATTGTGCAAATGTTGAAATTATATGACAAGACAAACACCAACAACGTTGACGTAATCAAAATGCAGACCTATAAATGAATTTATCATTTTAACCACAGTTTTTACCAAATAAACATTGTTAGTGGAAACTTGCTATTTTCTGCCACTGTCTTCAGTCAAAAAGAGAAATACAATGAAATAATTTAATAATAGATTCTAATTTAGAAACAATTTTCCCCTAAAACCAAAAACTACAGTTACTATGCTATAAATAAAATTTTGTAAATTAGCTATTTACAATCATTCACAATCATTTAAGTGTAAGAGCAGATCATTTAAAAGAAAATGAGATCACACTGAAAAAAATTAGTTGTAGGATTTACTTTATAACCTCGTAACAGGTGCAGTCTTACATTTTTATCAGTGCAGTCTTACATTTGTTTAATTTTAGACAGTTTGGCACTTCCTGAATGAATTCTTCCCCATTTTGTTGAGGTGTGTGTGTTTGTCGCCACAAAGATATATTTTTTTGAAAGGAGCTGATCCAATGTGACAGTAAAGCCTTTAGTTTTACATTGTTGAACCTTTGAATCATCAAAGAATCCTTTGATGTAAGTAAATATGTTTCAATTTAAATATGAACTATTTTTAGCAAATCGTCATATTAGAATGATTTCTGAAGGATCATGTGACACTGTAATGATGCTGAAAATTCAGCTTTGATCACAGGAATAAATTACACTTTACTATATATTCACATAGAAAACAGCTGTTTTACATTGTAATGTTTCACAGTTTAAAAAATGCAAACGGTACTCCAAATGGTATAGTGCAATATATAATGTGTATGTATGTGTGTATTACATATGACAAAAACAGTACACATTAGTATAGGAGATTAGTTGAATGCTATTATTGAAAAAGTGAATGTTGGACGCAGCCTTGTACAATAGATATCACACTCAAAATGGATTTAACACACTTCAAATGTTTATAATATTTTGTGTAAAGTATTAGGGAAGTCGGGGGAGTAAAAGTGAAAGTTCATAGACGTAAGTGTGTTTTAGTACCTACACTGGGTTATTTTACAGACAGGAAGTGCTGATGAAATGCTGTTCTCATTTCTCAAAAAAAAACAAGGCTTATTGTAAGTGCAAGATGTCTTGATGTTGACACAGAGTTTATGGACCAATCTTTGTGTTTGAATGCATTTCACTTCTTGGTTTCAGTCTTGTTCTTTTTTTAAAGGGTTAGTTCACCCAAAAATGTAAATCCTGTCAATAATTCCTCACTCTCATTTTGTTCCAAACCCGTAAGACCTTCGTTCATCTTCAGAACACAAATTAAGATATTTTTGATGAAATCTGAGAGCTTTCTGACCCCTCCATAGACAGCAATTTAATTAACACTTTCAAGGCACAGAAAGGTAGTAAAGACATTCAGTGCGTTTACATGCACCCTCATAATGCGATTATAATGGGATTTTGGCAATATTGCGATTAAACTGTACCTCATGTACGCAATACTTCGATCAGACTAATGTGATTAAGCGCATAATCGTAGTAACCATAATCGCATTAAACTATGTGGCGTACGCCGATTTTAATCGCAATAAACAGGCATGTAAACGGCTTAATCACGTTATTACCGCTCGGACCAAAGTGCGCATGTGCACGGACGTACACGGATGCCGTGTGTTGTTCACACAACTTCATGAATGAACTCTGAAACATTATTCTGAAGTTTTCTCTTCTCCAAATTGCTAAACTTGGTCAACACAACTGCACAGTCTCTGCTCCGTATCTTAATCCAGACGGTGCGAAGAACGCGACGACAGCGTAGGCAAACCCGGCATTGCCATATTCATCACAGTGCCGAATAATATCCAGTACGTCCATAATGTATTTTAAATTTGATGTGAGTAGATTAAAACAATGGCCGGTAACATGCATACTGTATGCCTGTCTGAGTGTGGTATAACCATACTTATTTGCGAATAATCAGAATAATGAAAATTGCATGTAAACTGGAGTATAGAGTTCTGCTCATGTCATGTAAATAATCGCATTATTGGTGCACATGTAAACGTAGTCATTGTTAAAATAGTCCATGTGGCTCCAGTGGTTCAACCTTAATGTTATGAAGCGACGAAAATACTTTTTGTGCGCGAAAACCCCCCCAAAATAACAACTTTATTCAACCATTTCTTCTCGTCTGTTGATGTAGTTAATACAGTGCAGCGCTTCCGGTTTCTATGGCAGAACGGCAGCTTACCATTGGCCAACTCCTGCGTCAGCATCACACGCATGCGTTGTGGTTCTCACGTGAACAGAGTCGGCCAATGGCAAGCCGGCGTTCTGACGTAGAACTAGGAAGTGCTGCACTGTGTTTACTACGTCAACAGACGAGAAGAAATGGTTGAATAAAGTTGTTATTTTTGGGGGGGGTTTTGCGCACAAAAAGTATTCTCGTCGCTTCATAACATTAAGGTTGAACCACTGGAGTCACATGGACTATTTTAATGATGTTTTTCCTACCTTTCTGGGCCTTGAAAGTGTTCATTAAATTGCTGTCCATGTAGGGTCAGAAAGTTCTCGGATTTCATCAAAAACATCTTCATTTGTGTTCTGAAGATGAACGAAGGTCTTACAGGTTTGGAATGACATGAGGGTGAGGAATTAATGACAGGATTTTCATTTTTCGGTGAACTAACCCTTTAAAAACACTGTTGCATATATAAACATCAGCTTGATCCAATCACACATGTACGTCAGATTTGCAGTAAATGGGGCTTTTATGATTGGAATCCATCCCAGTTCCAAGGATCTGGTTGTTTTGCTGTCCCGCCTCTGTTTGCCTCTCTTTTTTCCATATTCTCCTGAAGACGAGTAACATGTTTGAAGCACTGGCTTGACCCGTTCTGCTCGTGAAGCCATACAGGAGCGGGTCGGCAAGGCAGTTGAGCGTTGCGAGGAAGACGCTGGCCTTATGTCCGATGAAGAGCCAGTTGGGATACGGACACTTCTCCAGCAAAACCCTCAAAACCATCATGATGTGCACAGGCCCGAAACACAAGTAGAGGGTCAGCAAAATGCCTCCTAGAAGCTTGAACACATGCCAGCGCTCCATCGACCCCAGAGTTTGGTTTCTCTTTACGTCCGAACAGATCTGCCAATAACAGAAACCCACCACCAATGCAGGAATCAGGAAACCTACAACAAAACGAGCGACATAGACCCATTTTTGCGCATGTGGCAATGGAAATATGTCCAAGCAGATTGAATACTCCTCATCCTCATAGTAGACACTATCTGGATGCACAGTGATTGCATTGAATACGACGGTAAAAATCCAAGCGGCAACGCTCACACTGAATGCAATCCTGCGCTTTCTAAACTTGCAAAACTGGAGCGGATGAACGATGGCTAGGTAGCGATCCACAGCGATGCAGCTCAGAAGAACGGCGCTGGTGTAGAAGTTTGTGAAGAGCAGGAAAACGCACACGACACACGCAGTCCTGCCGTAAATCCACGTGTCGTGGAGAGCGAACTGAATCCACACGGGCAAACACGTGATAAACAAGAAGTCCGAGAGAGCCAGATTAAACAGATAAACGCCCAACTCGTTCTTCTGACGGATGAGCCGGTATGACACAAACAGGAAAAAGACGTTGGACGGGATGCCGATCAGGATCACAGTCAAGTGCAAGGCAACGAATACCTTCTGTTCTGGGTTAGACGGGTAGCAGTCAGAATTGTTCTGGTCCGTTACATTCATCTCAAGGCAGCTAGTTTATACAAGGAGGGATATAAACATCATTATTATCATTATTGTTATGTAATAGTTTTACCTGACACTAGGATAGCAACTATTAACTGAACAGTTCGCGCAAAATTGTAGTTTACCCAATGATCCAAGTAATCTTTTCATGCTGCTCTTTTATATACAGTGAAATTGAATATGGACAGAAGCATCATATGATAGTCTTGTGTGAGTAATATACACTAACAGGGCTCCAGGCTGCGTTCAAATCGTGGCATTTCGCGACCTTTTTTCTTGCTGGTGCGACTAAATTTTGTTAGAGGTGGCACTGGTGCCCAACTGATAAGAGCTGTCATTTCTGTTACATATAAGAAACATCAAGCGGCAAACGAAATAAAAGTGGAATGGAACCGTTTACAATAATAGACCTCGATCTCGCAACACCGTTACTACACAGCGCTGGAGATCCAGTGAGAAAGCATTTAAATTCGGCACAGAATTAATAACATCGCTACTGCGAGATCTAGTGGAAGTGTTCGGCGCAGAACTCTCTGTTATAAACCACAGATATCAGATCAAACAGCGCTTTGAGCCATGAGCGAAGTTCATGGGTTTCAGCCCACAAATCGCCAACATTCACCATGGATTTAATGTAGTAACACCACATGGTATTGTGGCAGAAATAGTCAAATGTTGTTTTTTTTTTGTTGTTTTTTTTACATAATTCATCTCAGGGTTCGTACAACCTTTTGAGAGTGAAATTCAAGCACTTTTCAAGTGCTTTACACTTTTCCCAGCACTTCAAAGCTCTAAATATTATCCAATTTTAATGTTATTTATTTTTAATGTGATGATTTGTAAAACTAAAAGTTTAAAGGTGTAGGAAAACTAACACTTTATGGGAAACAAGCACTTTTATTTAAAAAACATGAAATTACCACTATAACCAGTAGATTGCAGCAGAGGAGCACTTATTTGACCATTTCCACTCCCCTTTCCTAATATATGGAAAAACAAAAACTTTTCTTCGGATTGTGACTGAATTACACAGAATTATAGCTCCTTTTATAATCTCTGAAGCTGTCGGTCAGTTCAGTGTGATAATATAGAAGAACAATGGTACATTTAATAAGAGAAGAATATTAAAATCTTCCCTATAAAAATTAGGTTTTTACATGTTACTGTTGTTAATAAAAGTAAGTTTTATCTGCATATCAATTCAAGCTCAGTGCTTCACTGTTAAATTTCCAATAAACATTCATGTAATATTATTAGTAACTGCACTTATTAACAACAATAGTACAATAACAATGGTAATTTTATTATTAAATTAACTTTATGATAAATTTTCCTCCTGCCACTGCTCTCAAATGTTAGTCTGGTGCCCATCATATTGCTATAGAAGACTTATAATATAATGCACAATTACACATACACACGTGGACTATCAACCCTCTACACACACCTTGGCAATAGAATCGCCATTGGCTAGTACATTTTTTAAATTATATATATATATATATATATGTATGTATGTGTGATTCCACCACATCAGCTTATCTTTGTAAAATGGCACAGCTTTTTAAATATCTGAACATACGCTCTTAACATCAATCAAGCATTATATTATGATATTATATGATATTATGATAATCAAGCACTATTTAATGATAGAACTTTAGTAATTAGAACTTAATAACCATGTATGAATGCATATTTGTCATTTTAACTGAACTTAGGACTGGTGGTGGTGCTTAAGATATTGTTGGTCATTCAGTGTTTTTGTAAAAAAATAGATAATAGTAATCATTATTAAAAGATAATACTACTACTAATAGCAATATACAACGCACTAAGGACTGATGAGCTGCTGGGTTCATGAATATTAATCAAGTTGTCAGCGTTTGCTTAAACTGATTTGCTGAAATCAAAACAGTGAAGGTAATAGATGAGCACCAGCCAATGAGATTGCCGTTTGCACATTAGTCCCGCCCACTACCGGAGAAACCGCATATCTTCTGCTTGTTCTTAAAAGCTGAATAATTCCAAATGAACTCCGTTATTTTGACAGGTAAATAGAGGGTATGCATTGACGTCACTTTCCCGCCAGAGCACGCCCCCTCAGCCGGACTGAGTGGCAAAAGAGCTGCGGCATGACTGGAGTTAATAGGGGAAACTGCGAAAACGTGAGTAAAACAAACAATTATCAGTTTAAACTAAAGTTTGGACTTGATATAAGTGTTCCTTACAACTTACCAGTGATCCATGGATATTGACATGCAGCCAGGAATCGTGTTTCCTGACATTTATATGAGCCTGATTTCAACGCCGGGGAAATACATAAAGCAAATTTGTCTGTGAACGCTTTATAGAATATAGGTAGATCTAAATCCGAGTGATCACTTATATCAATGTTATATATATCGTCATTTCGTCCAGCCCTAAAATTTGTATAGTTTTTGTCCGTGCTTATTTAAAAACATCCAATCATGCAGAATATACGATGGTAAATATTTAACTGATGAGTTATCAATACAATATATAGGGTATGGTTTTACCCTAAAATTCAACATATTGACACAAAATGATAACTGCAAATCCACGTTTCGCTGCCTGGAGTTCAGTTGTTTCTGTGATTTGCAGCTTCTCTTTTCTGTAGCTTTCGGCAGTCTGTAAAAATATACCTCAGATTTCTTGTCAAATCTATTTGTACAGTCAATCTCAAAGCTCTTTCCCATTTTAGATGTGTTTTGTGTGTTTTTCGCGGCATTCGCGCTGAAAACCAATGCTGCCGCTCAGTCTTTTTGCCACTCACTGGGCGTAACCGCAGTCACTCCGGCCAACGGTGACGTCACGAGCATACCCTCTATACACCAAAGAATATTGTTTACATGTAGCGTGTCGATTCTGCGTGGTATGTACTGTAAGACTCTCTCTCGTTGCGTGTGTGTGAGAAACACAGCGCTCTCAGCAAAGTGACGGCGAGTCGTGCACCTTCACACTAGAGTTTACGGTATGTCAAATACAGGTACGCTCGCATCCATTGAGCTGAATTGAAATAGTACAGATCGCTTGACGGAGAGCAAAACTCTCAAGCGTTCAGTGAGTGAAAATATATCTATGCTAAACTTATACTAGCCTCTAACACACACACACACACACACACACACACACACACACACACACACACACACACACACACACACACACTGGTGAGTAAAATCTAAGAGTTTATTAGCCAATGGCTAATGATAGACATTATTTAGTCGCCCAGAGTGATTTAGTCGCATATGCGAGTGATTTACTCCCATTGTAGAGGGTTGACTATAGTGCATTTTTATGATGCTTTGCTGTATGGAAAAGAGCAGCTTCAATATTCATAATGATCTGCATTTGTGCTCCACAGAAAAAATTAATACGAGCGACACAAAGGCAAATAAGCAATGACAGAATCTTCAGTTTTGAGTTAACTGTCCCTTTTAAGCAGATTTATCAATCACAAAACAGAGTAATTATACAATAGCTTCACTAGGAATCAACCAACCAAACCTTTAAAATGAAAACCACATGCGTTTAATGGCATCAAAAGCCCATGTGCTGAATATTTTAGATCAGATCTACTCACCATAAGTGTAGCAGTTCAGAAATCTGTTTTTGGATGACAAAATGACAAAATATGATAAAAGATTTGCAAAGATATAATCGAAGGAACTGCACATTGCAACAGTCTCCTTCACATGAGAGGAAGCAAGAGTGGCAAACATCACTTCCTTGTTTGGTGTTACTTAGTTTAACTCCAGTAAGCAGAAACCACAAAACACTCAAGAGGTGACATTGACAGCCCCCTGCCTTCCTGAAACAGTGTCATATTTGTTTTCTGTATACATTTATATATGTTCAATGTAGTCACTCAACTATGTTGTTATTCTCGGATTACTGTCCGTTTTGATAATGAATAAATAAAAAGTAGGTCAGTACACTTAAATCAAATCGTCTAGTGTCTGTGAATATTAAACCGCAAAAACACTATTTAAATATGAATCCTGCATGTTCTGCGTGTCTCTGTGAATCAATGGCACAGACGTGTTTTTTGGTTTACCACACACACAGACATGTGCGCGTGCACGCACACACACACACACACTGAAGTACACGTGACGCTCGTGGCCTCTGCCGTCTCACTATATGAGGACATGAACACATGAACTTCATCTCCAGAGCCGCTCTGAGAGTCACTTACCAGCATTTTAGACAAATTTGAAATCGTCATATCATAAACACACAGAAATGCAAAGCTCTTCACGGCATCCCGTCAAAATAAAAGTTTGGTTTAACTTGAAGAAATTGTGATAGATATATTACTGTTGTACAGCAGAATTTAGCTCAGGGTACCAACGGGATCTTAAAAAGTCTTAAATGTCTTAAATTTCAAAATCAAAATGTTAGGCCTTAAAAAGTCTTAAATTCACTGAAGTATTGAGTTCTAGGTCTTAAATAATTTTAAACAGGTCTTAATTTTCCTACGTCCATGTAACGCTAAATCTTTTGCTCACTGAAATGCTCCCGCAGCGCTTTAGTGTGTGTGTGTGTGTGTGTTTATTCCGTGGTGTTATAGTTCTTTCTTTCGCTAGTCCAACTATAGTTCGCTGTATTACAACTACAAATGAGACCAACATGCATCTTATATTGCAGCCAGTCAGCTTTCGTGTTATGGGCGCGAGTCTCTTTCAGATTGTACCACAGACGCATAAAACAGATTTTATTCTTCAGCTAACAGTTCTCCAGTTCTTCCAGTTCCGTGATCGTGAAAGCGAAGGAAGGAAGCACCACATCTTTGCTTTCTGCTTCGGAGCCGAACAATTGCTGTGGTTTCCAGTGTTGTTTCCTACGAAGAGTGTTACTATGAGTCTGCCTTTGGAGTTGACGTCTCTGGATCTGGTGCGGGTGATATAGCACGGTCAGCGGTGGTCGTGCCACGTTTGACGAACAAACAGCTGTTTTCACAGCTCAGAGCTGGGCGTCTTCAATGAGATTGAGTGCTCACAGCAGGCTTGCACTTTCGAACTGCTGTGAGCCGCGGCCGTTCCCCTGTGTGCTTCAGCACTGTCAGAGCGTTTTCCTCTAAAAGAGCTTACACGGTTTGACCCTGCGTCTTTTTCAAGATGTCATTCAAACCGTGTGTTTCTGGATGCGGTTGTTTCCTGTCCTCATTTGACGGCCACGATCTCTCTCACATATAAACATGGGAGATTGCGTTCGTGGGTGATCTATGTTCTCTCAGGGGAACGTAATCACGTCGGCGCTGTTCGTCTCACCTTTCTCGTAAGGGCTTGAGCGTTCAGCGCGCTGTGTGCCGTCGAGCGGCCGGCTGACAGCGCGGGTTGTCACGGCAACCCAGCGCGTCACTTGGCACTCTAGATGCGCGATCGAGACTATGAAACCTCAAACGGGGTTGAGTCCCTTCGCCTATTAGCCTCTCTGGACTCGACCCATTGCCAGTTGTACTATTCCCTGACTGGGGGCACCCTCGGCACGGATGCACTGGCGCACAGCTGGCCCCGGGACCTGCGCAAGTATGCGTTTCCCCCAGTGAGCCTTCTTGCACAGGCTCTGTGGAAAGTCAGGGAGGACAAGGAGCAGGTCTTGTTATTTGTGCCCTACTGGCCCAACCGGACCTGGTTCCCCGAACTAACACTCCTCGCGACAGCCCCTCCCTGGCCCATTCCTCTGAGGAAGGACCTACTTTCTCAGGGACGGGGCACTCTATGGCACCCGCGTCCAGACCTCTGGAAACTCCATGTCTGGTCCCTGGACGGGACGTGGAGGTTCTAGGTGGCCTGCCACAGGCTGTGGTAGACACCATCACTTTGGCTAGAGCCCCCTCTACGAGGCGCCTCTATGCGTTGAAGTGGAACCTGTTTGTTGAATGGTGCTCTTCCCGCCGGGAAGACCCCCGAAGGTGTTCGATTAGTGTCGTGCTTTCTTTCCTGCAAAGATGGGCTGGAGCGAAGGCTGTCTCCCTCCACCCTCAAAGTGTACGTCGCAGCAATAGTGGCGTATCACAACGCAGTTGAAGGTAAGTCCGTAGGGAAGCACGACCTAATCGTCAGGTTCCTTAGAGGTGCGAGGAGGCTAAATCCTCCTCGTCCAAACTCGGTACCCTCTTGGGACTTAGCTCTGGTGCTCAGAGCACTTCAGAGTCCTCCCTTTGAGCCTTTGCAGTCCATAGAGCTAAAGATCCTGTCCATGAAGACAGTACTCTTGACTGCATTGACCTCTATCAAGAGGGTAGGGGACCTGCATGCACTTTCGGTCAGCGAATCGTGCCTAGAATTCGGGCCGGCCAACTCTCACGTCGTCCTGAGACCCCTGCATGGATATGTGCCCAAGGTTCCCACCACTCCCTTCAGGGACCAGGTGGTGAACCTGCAAGCGCTGCCTTCGGAGGAGGCAGACCCAGCCCTAGCTTTGCTCTGTCCCGTCCACGCTCTCCGCGCCTACGTGGACCGAACTCAAAGCTTTAGGACCTCAGAGCAGCTCTTCGTCTGTTACGGAGGCCAGCAAAAGGGAAAGGCTCCAAGCAGAGGTGAGCCCATTGGATAGTGGATGCTATCGTCTTGGCCTACCAGTCCCAAGACGTGCCTTGGAGTGTGGTTTCCTCCTGGGCGCTGGCTCAAGGTGCCTCGCTGACAGATATATGTAGAGCTGCGGGCTGGGCGACACCTAACACGTTCGCTAGATTCTATAGCCTCGGTGTGGAGCCGGTATCTTCCCGTGTACTCGCCCTCAGTGGCCAGTAGCGCTAAGTGCCCGTTCTAGTGTCGGCTTGCAACGCCATTCCCGCCCCCTGGGCCGGATACGTGCGTTTATTGTCTCCAGTTGTGTTCCCCAGAAATGGCTAACCCTGTCGAGCTCCTCTGTCACCCCTCGGCGACAGACGTTGCGGCCATCTGACGCCAGGCTTACACCCGTATGCATGTGGAACGTGTGTGTAAGATGGGTATCCATATGTAGCGGTTCCTACGGCAACCCCATATGTGTATTCCTCCACGGTACCAGCTACCCTACTCGGCTAGCCCCGTGTCTTTCCCTTGACAGAGCCCACTCTGTCGTCTCTGGTGGTGTTCTTTCCCCCCCAGAACTAGGTTGGAACCACCTCAGAGACTGCCATATGTTGCACTACCCTGCTAGGTTAGTCCTTATGTGTAATTGCCACCTCTCCTTCCATTGAAGGATGTGGCTCCGCAGCGTTCCATCTCCGAGACGGCACGCTTTCCCAGCGTTATCCAATAGTCACACTGAGTGGGTCTTGCAGAACAGCAGTGACTGACCTTCTCTGCTAGAGCCCTGACTTGCCGCTCCAACATAGGGGCGGCCCAGGGAGCTCCCGCAGAGCGTACGACGTACGTCGAACGTGACCGTCTGAAAGGGAACGTCTCGGTTACGTATGTAACCCTCGTTTCCTGAAGGAGGTCCTCGTTTCCCTCCTGAAGGGAGACGTTAATAATAACAAATTAGTGTGTCAAGACATTAAAATTAGGGATGCACAGATATGAAAATTTTGGCCGATAACAGGTAATTCTTTATATGTGAAAGCTGACAACCGATATATTGGCCGATAAATCTAAATCCAAATTTTTATATAATTTTTGAGAGCCTGATACAAAAACAAAAGTCTCACCATTAAAATCCATGACCCAAGCACACAATTATGATGTTCTCATTATAATTTTATGTAGTCTGTATCAGTGGTTCTGATACAGACTACCTCAGAAAATATTTGGCTCTCCAAGTACCACCATAATGACCAACATTAAAACACAGTAGCGTAACAGGCCTAACTATTCAGCTACAGCTCTGCACAGTTAAAAAACGAGGCAGTTAATTCCTAATAAGAATATTTATTGTTGTAAGCCACTTTAACATTGTAAATACACAATTTGTACATTAACACTGCACTGTGCTTACATACAGGTAAATAAAATAATAAAATAATGATTAAATTTAAATGTGTTAAATTAAATATTTATTCTGAGTTTGTCACACCAGAAAAAAAATGTGTTATTAACCACCCAGCCAAATTTGAATGATAAAAAAAAACCGCCAAGCAAAATCTTGAAAAAATAAGCAGCATTCTCTGCTCTCAAACTTCATCCGCTGTCTTCGCTGAAACCACGCCCACTCGCAGGAAAGCTGCCGTAAGCACACAAGACAACACTGGAGGGCACGTACTGCCAATGATGGCACCGGATGTCGGCGGGACGGGAGGATGAAGGCCGGGGCGGGAGATAGTCAGTTTTGCCCCATTCTGCAGTGGATTATCAGTGAATCCCAGTTGTCTCCGATGAAAGTTTGTAAACCTATCCGGTGTAAAATTATCACTGCAGAGGCAGGTGTTGGTGGTGACCAAGGTAACATAGCTGTTCACAAAATTAATCCATCTCTTCTTGATATCATCGATTTTGTTTTATAAGCTGATTTGTAATTTATCGCAGCTAGGTAATATGCATTTACGTGATGAAGGCATAACTAGCTAGCTAACTGTAGGCTGTAGTAACTAACAGTAGTGACAGTAATGCGCGATTGAACGGGCGAACTGATGCGAATGTGCTCTAGTTATTATAGTGCATCCCTAATTAAAATTACTGTATATTTGCGGTCTTCCAGTGTTATGATAAACTCAGTGTTTCACCACAGATGAATAAATCTTGCTGACTTGTTTCCCACAGCACTTAAAAAGATTTTTCATTTCAATTTTGGCACTTTCACTTATGAGACAATAAATGATCGGGTCTAAAACGCTGTTTATTGTCGTCGTGGCCACAAACACCATGTAAACCTCTCTCAGATTTTGCGCAGCGCTGCAGTGTCCGGGCTCCAGCAGTCCTCGGAGGAACATCACCACCTGAAACGGGGTAAAAGCCACTAAGTAGGTGAAGAGAAGAAACAGGAGCAGGAAGCAGATCTTCCTCCGTTCGCTGACCACCGTGGATGTGCTTTTCTTCAGCGCCCTGATGATCTCCATGAAACAGAAGGTCATAATGAGCACAGGAATGAGAAACCCCAGGACGGCACGTGTGATGGCCGCGACGGCGGCGGCGCTGGTCATGATCATCGGCTCCTCGCACATTCGATGGGCAGAAAAGTTCCTGATGGCATCCGTGTAGGCCAGGAGACTGAGATGAACGATGATCTCCAGCAGCCATACGATGGCGCTCACTTGCACGGCGGTTCTGACCTCTCGCACCCGTCTGAAATGCAGCGGAAACACTATGGCTAAATATCGGTCCATAGAGATGCAGCACAGAAACCCAGAGCCCACGTAGAAGCTGTTGAACATGACCACCGCAATAATACTGCACAGACTGTCATTCACCGCCTGCCCCAGTGCCATCGTGATCCAAACGGGCAGAGTTAGAATATACAGCAGATCCCCGACAGACAAATTAATCAGATAAACCGCCAGATTATTGCCCTTCTTCATCAGAACGCAGGCCACGTACAGGGACAGACAGTTTGCTGGAAATCCAACAGTGAAGAACAGCGAGTAAGCCGTCGGGTACATGTACCGCTCGACCGTGTCTCCATGTGTGCAGTTAGTCCAGTTCACAGAAGCGTTGATGGCCATGGTGAACGCTGACGCTGAATGCAACGCTCATTCTCTCAACATATAATGCTGTGAGTAGGTGTTGCCTTCAGGGAAAAGATAAGCCATGCAAATCATGTTTCAGAAAGAGTTCACCATGGCTGTTGATTTCCAGTATAAAAAGCTCCAGAGGGAATGTGTACGTGTGTAATTTGTATTATTGTTATTTATATATTAAGTCTTTTAATTCCTTAAATGTATGGAAAGTAATTCTATTAAGCCCACCCAGTTTTCTTATAGATGTTTTTATTATTATAATACAATACAATACAATATATGAAATTATTTATATTGCATGTTGTATGTATTTAAATGTATGGGTAGTGATACTTTTAAGCACACTCATGAAAACAATTTCACATATATATATATATACACCGATCAGGCATAACATTATGACCACCTTCCTAATATTGTGTTGGTCCCCTTTTGCTGCCAAAACAGCCCACTGGACCCCTGAAGGTGTGCTGTGGTATCTGGCACCAAGATGTTAGCAGCAGATCCTTTAAGTCCTGTAAGTTGTGAGGTGGGGCCTCCATGGATCAGACTTGTTTGTTCAACACATCCCACAGATGCTCGATTAGATTGAGATCTGGGGAATTTGGAGGCCACGTGATGTAAAAGAAAACGTGATTCATCAGACCAGGCCACCTTCTTCCATTGCTCCGTGGTCCAGTTCTGATGCTCATGTGCCCACTGTTGGCGCTTTCGGCGGTGGACAGGGGTCAGCATGGGCACCCTGACTGGTCTGCGGCTATGCAGCCCCATACACAACAAACTGCGATGCACTGTGTATTCTGACACCTTTCTATCAGAACCAGCATTAACTTCTTGAGCAATTTGAGCTACAGTAGCTCGTCTGTTTGATCGGACCACACGGGCCAGCCTTCGCTCTCCACGTGCATCAATGAGCCTAGGGAGGCACGATATTGGATTTTTGCTGATATCCGATATGTCGATATTTTTCAACTCATTTTGGCCGATGCCGATACCGATATACGTTTATTTTTTCCCTTTGTTTGGAAACAACACCATTTTGAGCAAAAACTTTTTTTTTTCATTCTGGTTTCAGATTTCTGAGGTCTCCTTACTAAAAGGCTTTTTATAATAAGAGTATATTAAAAGCTCTGAAAAAGTCAGTAATTTTGTGATTTAACGTTTGTGCACATGAAGTGGGGGTGGCATGACATCAGTTGATGCTGTCTTTAGCTTCAAATAAAAATTCTACAATTATTTTAGAGCTCCTTGGATTATTTTTCATCATCCATTTCATAAAATTTTATTACAGATTAATAAACTGTATATAAAAGTATTTAATTTACAAGTATCATGCTTGTGATTTATGACATCATTACTGCTTTATTTATTCAGAAAAAGAAGCAACTTCAAGTTATTTGTGTATTCGACTCTTCATTTTATTACTGTAACAACAGCACCCCCACTAAATATATAGAACATTCTAGAGGGCGGGCACTAGGACCTGGAGGAGGCTTCTGCTGCTGTGGAGGGACGCGCTAGAGATCTCACACACACACACAAACAAACACACACTGGGGAGTCACTGCTGACGGTCACTTCCTTCTGTACGCGCATTCACAAATTCAAGGCAGCATTTAAAAACTGTCAATATAAATCACCATACATGCAATGTATTTGCTTGTTTTTGCTTGTTTTCACTTCAAGAATAACCACACTGCTGACATGATCTTATCGCTATAGCACTCCTTGCACACGTAAGTTATTGCAGGCGCATATCAAATCAAAATCAAATCACCTTTATTTATATAGCGCTTTTTACAATGGCAATTGTTTCAAAGAAGCTTCACAGTGGTAACAGGAAAATAATGCAACGGAATTTGATTCGGCTGTACAGCCGCTCTGGTGAAAACGGTGATGTCATCCAGCTCATTTCAATTATCATATAGTGTCAATGCGGGCAGATCAGTAATATAGTTGAAATTTAAGTGTCCCCAACTGATCAAGCCAAAAGCCAAAGGCGACGGTGGCAAGGAACCAAAACTCCTTCAGGGCCAGAATGGAGAAAAAAAAACCTTGGGAGAAACCAGGCTCAGTCGGGGTGCCAGTTCTCCTCTGGCCGACGAACAAATAGTGTATGATTATGATTCTGGCAACATTACAGGTCAGAAGTCATATTAGATCAATAGATATTCGTAGGATTATTCGAAAGATTGGAGTCGTCACGCCGGGGACGGGTTTAATGAGGATGTCGTGTCGATGCGGCATTTACAGGGGGGAGTTTAATTGACACGGTCTCTACAGACACTTCAGGGATATGGTCGTCATGTCCAGGCTAAGGGCCACCATCTGGTCTGGATACGGCCCGGATCCGGCCGACTGCAGTAAACCTCGGGATAAACAGAGAGACTAACATTAGCGTAGATGCCATTCTTCTTATGATGTAACGAGTACATCAGGTGTTATGGGAAGTGTTCCCGGTTCCGGCTGACCTAGTTAATGCAGCCTAAAACAATCATTTAACTGATTTGAATAATATAAATTTAAAATGTTTTATGTGTATGCCATAGTAAAGAGATGTGTTTTTAGTCTAGATTTAAACTGACAGAGTGTGTCTGCTTCCCGAAGAATGCTAGGAAGACTGTTCCAGAGTTTAGGTGCTAAATAGGAAAAGGATCGACCGCCTGCAGTTGATTTTGATATTCTAGGTATTATCAACTGGACAGAATTTTGAGACCGCAATAGACGTGATGGAGTATAATGCGTTAAGAGCTCGCTCAAGTACTGGGGAGCTAAACCATTTAGTGCTTTGTAAGTAATCAGCAAGATTTTAAAATGTATACGATGTTTAATAGGGAGCCAATGCAGTGTTGCCAGAACCGGGCTAATATGGTCACACTTCCTGGTTCTAGTAAGAACTCTAGCCGCTGCGTTTTGGACAATCTGCAGTTTATTTATTAAGCGAGCAGGGCAACCACCCAGTAGAGCATTACAATAATCTAACCTTGAAGTCATGAACGCATGAACTAACTGTTCAGCATTTTGCATTGAAAGCATGTGCCGTAATTTAGATATATTTTTAAGATGGTAGAATGCAGTTTTACAGATGCTAGAAACGTGGCTTTCAAATGAGAGATTGGTATCAAAGAGCACACCCAGGTTCCTAACTGACGACGAGGACTTGACAGAGCAGCCATCGAGTGTTAGACAGTATTCTAGGTTACTACTTGTGGAGTTTTTTTTGTCCAATGATTAAAAATTCAGTTTTTTCTGAATTAAGTTGCAGGAAATTACTAGTCATCCAATTTTTTATATCAGCTATGCATTCTGTTAATCTTGTGAATTGGTAAGTTTCGTCAGGGCGTGAAGAAATATAGAGCTGAGTATCGTCAGCATAACAATGAAAATTAACGCCATGCTTCCTAATAATATCTCCCAGTGGTAGCATGTACAGGGTGAAAAGCAGCGGTCCTAGCACTGAGCCCTGCGGTACTCCATACTGAACTTGTGTTCGGTGTGACATCTCTTCATTTACTGCTACAAACTGATAACGGTCAGATAAGTATGATTTAAACCATGCCAATGAAATTCCACTAATGCCAACATAATTTTCGAGTCTATTCATATCAACACGTTATCATATCGGCAAGGCATATCGGCATAATTTTTTCATATCGGCCGATGCACCGTATTTTTTTTATATTTTGAGCATATCGGCCAATTACAATGTCGTACCGATAATATCGTGCATCCCTAGTAACGGTATATTGGATCCGTGCGTTCGCTCTTAAAGTGTGTCATTACTGTTAATAAAACAACAAAAGACAAAGAAAATCACTTGCCTGAATAGCTTTTGTAACTTTAATAAGGGTTAATCTATATTTTATTTATAATAAGAATTAGAACTATACAGTGTTATTTTATTTGATTTCCATTTCTGAATTTTATTTTCAGTTGTATTTGTGCTATTTTGTGCTTATTTGTTCTTATTGTATTACTGACTATACTTGACTTTATTAATGTTTGAAATTTATTATTTAGTTTAGTTTATTAGTTACTATAGTTAGTAGTTCTTTAGGCGGCTGATTTTTGTTCATGGCATTCAGCTGCAACAAAATATTTTACGAAAAGACACAGAATAAATGTTTAATATTTAGATGTTTTACTTTTTAAACTTTTTAGTTTTTTTTTTTACCATATTGGAATCAAAACTTGGAATTGCTAAAATTCAAATGATACCCAACCCTAAACATGTACCATTTAAGCCCATCTGTGTTCCATATAAGACCACATGCTTTTTAATGTAAATTTTACATTGTATTAAATAAGCACTTCAATTATGATTGATTTTTTGATTTAATCAGACTAACTAATAGTAATTATAGAAGTGCTGATTTTCAGCATCCATTCACTATAGTATTTTCTCAGGGTGTTTGCTTAACTGAATCTTAACCACTGTTTCTCTAACCTGTTCGTCTGCCTCACCAGCTCATGACAAAAAGTCTTTCTGCACAATTTCCTTTAAGGCTGATGAACTGCAGATATATCGTGTGTTATCATTCCGTACGTATGGAGTTTAGACATCTGGATTAAAACCAGATAACTGAAACATCTTCACAGATGTGGTGTATACGTGAAATGAGAGTGGTTTATGTGAAGAAAAGTTGCATGGAAAATGCTGTTCTGACTGTATGTGTCGTTTCTGAAGTGGTTCTTGCATTAGATCCTCTACATACATGTACAGCATGCTAGAAGTGTGCTGGGGTCTTCAGTTTTGGTTTATAATACATCATAAAATAGTGTCTGATTACTTGATACTTTTTGTGTTAGCATGTAAATGTTTGATTCAGTGGATTTAAATTGTATTATTGCTCCACTTTCTGTGGTAGTTTTTCATTCTTTACAGTTTTCTTTGCTTTCTACAGCTGGAAAAAATGTAAAGTTGTGGTTTCTTATTCTTCTTCTTAGTGCAAGAGGTTGTGGACAATAAATAGATTATTTATATAATATTAATAATAATATAGATTATTAATTTAATAAATTAATAAATATCATAAATATAATTTTTTTAATAATGTATAAATATCTCCTTTTTTTCAACAACAAAAAAAAGATATATATGCAGAGCAGAGCATATATGGGAGCTGAGCTGAGCAGACGGGAGTTTGCCTTTCTCTCTTGTCCCTATGATCACTTGTAAACTATTACGAGCCTAGATTCTTTTTGGATTTGAGATTCTATTATATTCAGCCTGTCATTCAGCTCGTGTATACTTGTCTGATTGTTTGCTGGCTGCATTTAATTTTGAGAAATTAAATTAAATATTGTCTGCTTTGTAAAGTTTATGTCTGTATGAAGATACTATATTCAGCCTCTCATCCAGACTAGAGGCTGACATTTTTTCTGACATTTACTGCGTCTGCATGTGTGTGTGTGTGTGTGCGTGCGTGCCTGTGTTTATATGTGTTTTCATAGATGATTTACATGGAATTTAATGTGTGTGCATTGTTTAAGATGGCTTTCAGTTCAATAAAATTACAAAAACTACATTTTGGATTTTTATTCAACTAAGTGGGCATGCTGTGATCTGTACTGAATTTTTGAACACAACACGGGAGTGGGAGGGAACGGGAGTCATTCTTCTGGGATTGGGACGGGATGGGATTTCCCCCCAGTTTTTTCGTGGGATTGGGATGGGACGGGATTTTATTTTTGTGGGAGTAGGACGGGAGAGGTTTGAAAATCCACTCCCGTGTCACCCTCTAATCCAGACCGTTTTTTACTTGTCTGGTTGATATTTGGCTGCGTTTAATTTTGAGGAATTAAATGTTAAATACTCATCTGTTTTTTTTATAAGTTAGATGTCTGTATTAATATACTATACTTTGCCTTTCATCAAGACAGTGTTTACTTGTCTGGTTGTTTTTGGCTGCATTTAATTCTGAGTAACTGAATGCTGAAATTCCCGAGGGGAAATGGATAACACCTCATCATACGGTGCCCATCTCCCTTCGGCGCTATTAGCTGAACTCTTTTCTGGGTAAGACAGATCTGAGGACTGTCATTATCTTGAAGAAGGCTTTGGCGAAGAGGTTCTGACATCAGTGGTGATGTCCCTCCCTCCGGAGGGAAATGGATTACACCTCATTTCACGGTACCCATTTCCCTTCGGTGCCCTCAGGGGGTAGTTCTGCCAACCCTGCCGCCTCGTGTGCTTCAGGGCGCAGCGGTCTCGGGCGAGCCCATATCTCAGTGTCCGCCCGGAAACATAGCGGTGCTGGGATGCTTGCCCCTCTAATGAGGGTTTCAGAGGAGTCAGTTTGGTTCTTCCCTGCCAGTCATCCGCTTCAGGGTACCGAATTGGCTACTCAAATTGTACCAGAGACCAGTCTCGAGAGGCTGGTTCTCTTAGTCTTCTGGGGTAAGACGGATCTGAGGGCTGTCATTATCTCCAAGAAGGCTGCATGAGGGCAGTCCTCCCGGGGGAAGTGGTCAACACCTCATTATACGGTGCCCATTTCCCTTCAGTTGCCCTCAGGGGGCCGTTCTGCCAACCCTGCGTGCTTGCGTGCTTCGGTGCCGGTCATCCACTTCAGGGCACCAAACTGGCTACTCGTGTTATGCCAGAGACCAGTCTCGAGGGGCTGTTTCTCTTGGTATGAAGTCTTCTGGGGGTAAGATGGATCTGAGGACCGTCGTTATCTCCAAGAAGGCTGCGCGAGGGCAGTTCCCCCAGGGGGAAGTGGTCAACACCTCATTATACGGTGCCCATTTCCCGTCGGTTTTCCCTTTCCTTCAATGAGTACATATCTCAGTGTCCCCCCGGAAACGTAGCGGCGCTGGGATGCTCGCTACCTCCGTGGAGGGTCTCAGAGCTACCAGTTCGGTTGTTCCCTGCTGTACAGAGCACCAAACTGGTTCCTCAGAAAATCGAGAGTCTCGAGAGACTGTTTCCCTTAGTAGATTTTCAGGCAGCATGGAAGCTACTGCCAAATTTATCTTGCTGAGTCCTGCGCACAGTCGAAAAGGGTTACACTATTCAGTTCGGGTCTCACCCGCCCAGATTTGTGGGGTCCTGCCCACAGTGGTAGGCCCAGAGCAGGCTCCGGTCATGGAACAGGATCATTCCAAAGGAGGATGGGGGGTTGCGTCCCATTTTGGATCTGTGTCTTCTGAACCTTTCAGTTGTGCAGCTCAAGATCAAAATGCTAACGTTGAGACAAATCGTGTTACAGATCATGTCCGAGGACTGGTTTGTCACGATAGATCTCAGTGACACATACTGCCATGTATCCATCCTTCCTAAACACAGGAAGTTCCTGAGGTTCGCTCTCCGGGGCGAAGCATACCAATACCGGGTTTGTTCCATTCGGCAGCCTTGAGCAAGATAGCTAGGCCAGTCACTCACTGTCTAACAGTTTTGAGACTGTTAGGTCTGATGGCAGCTGCGTCCAACAGGACACCTTTTGGCCTGCAGTACATGAGACCTTTGCAGTGGTGGCTCAAGACCAAGGGGTTTCCCTGAGGGGCAACCCATTCCGCATGATCATGGTTACGCGCGGGTGCTTCGTACTTTGGTTATGTGGAAGGAGCCTTGGTTGTTGTCCCAGGTTCCTGTGTTGGGAGCTTCTCGTCATCATGTAATGCTTATGACAGATGCTTCCCTCATGGGCTGGGGAGCGATCATGCATGGTCTGTGGAGGGGTCATCATCTCTCTTGGCACTTGCTGCCTGGTGACGATGGCTCAGGCTCATGGCTCACTCCCGAGCTCTCTGCATGAGGAAACCGACGGAAATCATCAGCTGAATCCAGTTAACTGCCCGTTTGGTGTAGTGCTGGAAGATCTGCAGGAGCGATTCTCCGCAGGATTATCCCCATCCACTCTAAGGGTTTACGTGGTGGCCTTACCGGCTTACCACGCACCTTTGGGTGGTGTCTTTGGGAAGAACCTTTTGCTGTTTCCTCCGTGGTGCGTCAGATCAGGAGTAATAGGGGTACCCCCACAAGAGGGTGATGCGGCAGGCTGGTCCTTTCCACTCAGATTCGGCAGGTTTACAACCTAGTTTTGGGCTTCACCCCTGGGTCCCAGGTGCTGTTGTCCTAGTTGTGCTCGCCTGATTTCACACTAGACAGGCACTGGTCACTATGGTGGAGTTGGTATAGACGTTCCCATAGCGTCAATTCCCATAGCGTCTCGTTCCCTCTTCAGGGAACCGAGGTTATAGTCGTAAGCGAGGCATTCCTTTTCAAGGGAACAAGCACTGCGTCGCCCTCCATACTTCTGGCTTGCCTATGATCGACTTGCTTTGGCCTATCAGAAGCTGACATTTGTTTGGTCTGGGTGCGCTTTATAGCTTCCTGGTCATGACGTCACCCGCCTCTGCCGTTGAACTGATTTCACACGTGCTTCACGACTCACACAGAGCTTTCCCATAGCATCAATTCTCGACGCAGTGTCTCGTTCCCTCTTCAGGGAACCGAGGTTACAGTCGTAACCGAGGCATTCTCAATTTATCCAGAATCGTGCAGCTCTAATAAATATATATATATATATATATATATAATTAATTCACACACTATATTATTATACTTTTTCAGTGGAAATATTTTGATGTCATAGCAGCGTGATCTGAGATGCTTTATTCCACGTAATTAAATTTTTGTGTTTTAATATGAGGAATATTCCACAAGAAGCATCCTAGGTAAAATGCTGGTAAATTTTTCACTGAGGAAAATGAGACGTGTGAGCCTTATATCACTTATATCAGTGAGGATTAGACTATTGTTAATTAAACCCTGTATTACATGTTGCAGTTCCTGATAAATTTGCCATCCAGCTGGTGAGATCATTGGATGGTCTGGCACAGATGTGCGGGTTAGTAGAAGAGTATTTGCTTAGATCAGTTGTTGAGTATTTGCATATTTACAAGTTAGCACCATTTACATTACAGTTACATTCATGCATTTGGCAGATGCTTTTATCCAAAGCTACTTGCATTAAATTCAGGTTATTTACATTTGATCAGTTCTTGCATTCCCTGGGAATCGAACCCATGACCTTGGCGTTACTTCGCTCTACTGTTTGAGATACAGGAAAACAATAATAACCATAACACAACATTATCGCTAAAAGTGTGAAAAAATGAAAGAGTGGTGCAGGGATGATGTAAAAATCCAGAAGACTAATTTGCCACTGGTTAAAGTGGTCAACTTGTGACATTTTTCTAGTAATGTAAAGGAAACAGGCTGTCGTAGCTTAAATGTATATGAGCTTGATAATATTTGGACAATTTCTAGCACCTTCTTCACCTTTGTCAGCATCGCCGGTTTAATGTAAATATTATGCTTGAAAGTGTTTCTTCACCATATTTGGTTTTGCAATCTCATGACAACTGTGTGAAATCTGCTGGTTGAATGCAGCATGTACACATTTCATACAGGTTCCCTTTATATCATGCTAGCGCTTTTCTAATGATGTTAAATGTCCCTTAAATGTGACCCTGGACCACAAAACCAGTCATAAGGGTCAATTTTTTTTTAATTTGAGATGTATACATCATCTGAAAGTTGAATAAATAAGCTTTCCATTGATGTATGGTTTGATAGGACAATATTTGGCCGAGATACAACTATTTGAAAATCTGGAATCTAAGGGTGCAAAAAAATCTAAATATTGAGAAAATCACCTTTAAAGCATATTACTAATATTAATAAATTTTTGATATATTTATGGTAAGAAATTTACAAAATATCTTCATGGAACATGATCTTTACTTAATACCCTAATGATTTTTGGCATAAAAGAAAAATGGATAATTTTGACCCATACAATGTATTGTTGGCTATTGCCACAAATATACCCGTGCAACTTATGACTGGTTTTGTGCTCCAGGGTCACAAATGTGTGTAAATGTTGCTGTTTCGATAAGATAAAGGTGCTCACTTCTCAGTGCTCTTTGTTCACAGTTGCATCAAAATTGAAGAAGTGCATCTGTGCTTAAGCATTGTTTACCTAAAGCAACTTCCTCTAAACCAGGTCTTCCTGTTTATAATAAATGCTCTGCCCATTAACCTCAAGGGAAAAAGCTAAATTAAAATATTTACTAAAATAGTTTATTGGAGCAAAGTATTTATCATTGCTGAAAGGTACTGATGTAAATACTTTTAAGCGTACCCTTGTCAAATATTTAGATACGTGAAAATGTGAAGCCGCTTACAATTGGAAGCTGACGTGATACGGAATGACTATAATTCACTTTGCGCGGCACAACATTTATACAAACAGCAAAACCAGCAAATCAGAGCGGTGTGTAACATGCTGATGTACAGGACAGACATCAGAGCTCTAACTGTCTACCTAGCAAATGCATCTTAGTCAGGAACATCATCTTTGGCCGAAATCTAGGGCATCATTGTATGCATATACTTCTTGGGGAAGGCAATCCCAGAATGCATTGCAACAACCTCAGAAAGAGTCAAGAGAAATATTGATTTATAAGTTTATTTCTTCCAATGCTGAAATGTGCCGATAAAAATTATGATTAAAAATAATATATTGTTGAAATGCATTGCATTGCGTTTGTTTTTCATTGCTGGTCTATGCAAACGTGGTAAATTAACATGTCTCACTGTTTTTTTGCGCCATACAGTAAGTGTTGCGTTTTTGTCAAGTTAATAAAAGGAAGCATCCTGTTTGAATATCCCCTTAGAAGGCAGTTACTAGGCAGTGCACAAGTTTTAGAAAGAAGCTATAGTGTTAAGAACAGATGCAGCAAAGGCTTAAATTGATGCACCTCTTGATGGAAACCAAGAGGTACATCAATTTTTGGTCAAGATCATGTATTGACAATGCAAGAGTCCAGCACTCTGTAAAGTCTCCTCCAGCACATCCCAAAGACTTTCAATGAATTTAAGGTCTGGACTTAAAATAATTTTAAGTCCAACCATTCCTTCACAGTTTGAGCCTAATGAATCTTGACATTGTCATCCTGGAATATGGCCATGATGTGTCTTCCTACATGCTTGTTTAAGAAACGAAAAGCTTAGGGTTAGAAGAACTGTTGGCAAACATAATAATCACTGAAAGACTCTTCAGCATTTGCCAATTTAAATCCAAACAGCGACTTTTTTGTGGCTTTGCAGTGTGTATGTATGTATGTATGTGTATATAGTAGTGCTGTCAAAATTAGCACATTAACGCATGTGATTAAATTTTTTCAGTTTAACTCGTTAAAAATATTTGACGCAATTAACGCAGCATCCGTTTTTTTTGTCATTCGGCTAGCGTTACTTTATATGATCACGCTCTTATTCATGCAAATGCTTTTAAACCATTCAAGCGCGTCAAGACAAAAGAGAAAGCGCTGTCTGTGAATGTCCTGACTATGACACACACACACACAACGCACAGACGTGCCAGTATCGCATTCTCTTTCGCGCTTGAATGAACAGTAACACACAGAATTATGCCAAAATGCCCATTTTGTCGAGTATTCTCACAAGAGCAGTCTTAAATGAGTGAAATAACGTCCTAAATGAACTTAAAGAGTTGTGAGGAAATGAGATGCGCGTGACAGCGCGTCAGATCCACGTCATGTTCAGATCTTAAAGTGACAGCAGCCACTAATGATGTCTGTCATTAATGTTCATCACAGAACAAAGGGAACAGAGACAATTGTAGTTTTAATAGGGATTAATCTATATTTAATTTATTATTTATGCAGTTAAGAAAGGTGTTTGATAACTTTATTCAATTTCTGTATGTGTCTAACAGGTATGAAGGCCAGAGGTAAATATGATATTTATTATAATGGGTTTATGTAAATACTGTTTTAAGTTCACTTAATTAAAAGTTATTTTTTTTAAAGCCTAATAAATGTTGACATTGATATTGCTTTCAATTATACTGTAATGTTGAATGTCTATCATTAATGTTTTATAGCGACATCAGTATCAGTGATACTGGCCTTCATTCATAAAAAGATGCCATTACAACAAATATTTACAATATTCTGTCTTTAAGTTGTTTATAATTTGGAGAGTAACTGTGAAATTATTACAGTATAAAATATTAAAAACTCTGATGTTTTTAATTAGGATTAATTACAGAAAAAATGTATGATTAATTAATTAATTTTTTTAATCGATCGACAGCACTAATATATACAAACATAAAGTTAATTGGGTAAAAAAATGTATTTTAAGGGCAATGTCTAAAATACCATATCTAAATATTAGTTTGGTCAAAAAGAGTGGGAACCATAATTGCAATATTGGAGCCACAATGTGCATCGATTAAGATTGTGGCACTAGTCTTTCTCATACAACACAACAGGCTTGATTTGATTGGCAGTTGTGGTAGATGTTAAAACCGTCCGCTGTTGAGCAGTCACATCCGAAGAGCGTTTTCTTCTGTTATAGATGCTGCTGACTTTCCTCTTGAAATAGTTTCCCGTGCAGACATAGAGCGCCGGGTTCAAGCAGCTGTTTGAGAACGCCATGTATACAGAAAACTGGTGTCCAATGTCTAGAAAGTGAATCCACTTATCCTCATCCAACACTTTTAGATCACAGAGTAGGTCGATGAAAGTTACGAAGTGAAACGGACCCCAGCAGAAGAAGAACAACAGGGTGACGGTGCACACCAGGATTGTAGCCTTCCTGTCATTTCTGTCTTCCCAATTACCGCTGTCTCTCCTTCGCTTCAGGGCTCGGAGGATGTTGAAACAGCAGAATGTGATGGCCAGGAACGGCAGAGCAAAGCCCACCAGGTTTAGTTGCATAAGATGAGCCACTCTCCAACTTCTGCTGGGATAATCCAGTGTGCATTCGACGGCCCGGTGAGCAGGAATGTCTTTCAGTTTTCGCATCGCAGCAGTCGGCGAACCCATTCCCACACCAAACAGCCAAAGAACCACACAAATGAGTTTGGCGTAGCGCTTCCGCCGCAGCCATCTGGCCTTCATGGTCAAGACGAGCGCAAGGTAGCGGTCCACGTTCACCATGACCAGCATGTAGATGCTGGTGTACATGTTGACGTTGATGGAGAGGTTGACGACCTTGCACATGAATTCCCCATAAGACCACATGAAATAGTTCAGGATGTTCATGGCCCAAAAAGGCAGACAGACTAGTAGGATGAGGTCAGCCAGTGCCAGATTACCAAGGTAGATCTCAGGGACGGACCATCGGCTTCCCTGGAGCGAGAACACTAGCAATACGAAAGAGTTCCCCAAAATTCCTGTCAAGCACACGATGAAGATGTACGGTGGGATAATGGAATAGACTAGTTGCCAGTCTGTTGAGTTGAACAAATCCATATATGCTGGTGTGACGGATGCATTTGGAGGTGGAAGTGTCGCCATTGACACAAGCTGTTCTGGTTGCATCCTAGAAGATAGAAGAGAACTCACTGCATAAGACAATCTTCTCAACTGCTCTTACTTTGGTTTCACATTTGAAATCTATTAATATTATGCAATGTAATAAAACACGTTCAGTTGCTGCCTTTCATTGTAATCAGATTGGCTGTACAAGTCATTTCAACCTCTTATAAACGTGTAACATGACTTATTGATCATAGCATTTACATTTTAGAACTTTGTTTTGTGCAAAATCGTTAAAGAAAACTCACTTCTGATGTACATTAGTGTAAATACTAGTTTAGTCTGTGCAGTAGTTCTGAAATTACATTTACACACTGAAAAATATTGGTGTAGGATTGACAATTTTCACTCAGAAATTGCTAAATTTCACAAATAATTGCTAAGAAACTGTATGTAACACATTGAATTAAACATGAAATTAAGTAGAAAGACTGAAATAGTATTTTCTTGTAAAACATGCTCTAATAATCATTATTTATGTTTTTACAGTGTAGAAATTTGGTGTTTAATCCATTCAAAAAAAACTCTTAAGTTACATTTTATAATGTCTGTAGCAACTCATAATGTAAATACTGCACATAATGTAATAATTTTCTTAAAACGTAATAAAAAATTGTAATAATTTTTACATTAGGATAAATTTATTGCATTATAACCTGACCAAAAACATGATTTTTATATTTTTATGTAAGGGAATACTGACATTTTTTTATGTTTTAAAAGCTATTACAATAATGTAAATATGACATGTTTTTGGTGAGTTTATAATGTAATCATTTCCTCATGTAAAAATTATTACATTATGAGCTCAAGATTTTAATTACATTTTGTGAAGTATTACATTATGAACATTTTATTACAATAATAATGTAATACTTATTACATTTATGTGCAGTTTTTACATTATGAGTTGCTATAATGTCTGCATGTGATTGCATTAGTTATATTATATAAAAAAGTGTCATTTATTTCAGGGATTCTCAAATGTTTTTGTCATACAAACTCCTTTGAGCTTAAATATTTACTTAAAGATTTTAAATTAATATTTCTATAATTAAATACAATTTTTATATGTTCTCAGGTACACAAATAAAATATTTAATCTTTTAATATTGATCAAATATTTCTTCTTTTTAGCAGATTATTTATTTATATTGTTTTTATTTTAAAATTTATTTATTAATTATTTATTCTTTTTTATTTTTTTTTTTTTTTTTTTGTTTGGGAAACTGATTTATTGTTTAATAAAATGCACAAACAATTTACAAGCAAAACATTTAGTAAAAGTTTGTTTTTGTTTATAATGATAAAATAAAATATCTAGCATTGAAAATGAAGACAAAAAGCATTGTGTCTATGCCAGATCTAATGCAATGATGTTCACATAATTATAAGTGTGACAAAATCATCCAAATACTTTTTGAAGCCACTTTAAATCACACATAATAAATTACCTTTACTTACCTTTACACCAGGAGTAACGTTGTTAGCGAGTGTTTTCCTGTTGGACTGATATTCCTCACTTTATCCTCCCAGTCTTCTTGTTCTCATAGAGGGAATGCCCAGTAAGAGATGGAGAACAGCTCTGTCTATACAACCACATTCCTCCACAGCCATCGAGCTCCTGCTGAGGCAGAATCTGTTTATACTTCAGACTTCGTCTTCCCTAGTTGAACACACAAACACTATTAACACACTGAAGAGAGATAGATGAAGACTTCTGAGTAATGCAAACATAACGTCCGTGGGCCAAAACTCTAGATATTGTGCTTGATTTATTTGCGGATTGATTTGTTTCCTTATTAGAAAGTATTACATACTTCACATAATACTAATAGAAAATATAATACTAAAATGACACCAATTTGGCCAGTTGTGATGTCAAGCAGTGGGACGTTATTGTAATCTAGATTTATTATACATGCAGTTTTTATGAGATCATATATTAAGTGAGAGATGGAATATTTGTACTTCTATAAATTAATGGATGGATGGACAGACAGATAGATAGATAGATGGATGGATGGACAGATAGATAGACAGATGGATGGACAGATAGACGGATAGACAGATTGACGGATGGATGGATGATAGATAAATGGATGGATGGATGGACAGACAGATGGACGGACGGATAGATAGATGAATGGACAGATAGATTTATCGATTGTTGGATGGATGGACGGACAGATAGATAGATGGATAGACAGATGGATGGATGGATGGATGGATGGATGGATGGATGGATGGATGGATGGACGGATGGATAAATGGAGGTATGGATGGGTAGATGGATGGATGGACAGATAGATAGATGGACAGACAGATGGATGGATGGACGGATGGATAAATGGAGGTATGGATGGGTAGATGGATGGATGGACAAATAGATAGATGGACAGACAGATGGATGGATGGATGGACGGATGGATAAATGGAGGTATGGATGGACAGATGGATGGATGGACAGATAGATGGACAGACAGATGGATGGATGGATGGATGGACGGATGGATAAATGGAGGTATGGATGGGTAGATGGATGGATGGACAGATAGATAGATGGACAGACAGATGGATGGATGGATGGACGGATGGATAAATGGAGGTATGGATGGACAGATGGATGGATGGACAGATGGATGGATGGATGGACGGATGATAGATGGAGGTATGGATGGGTAGATGGATGGATGGACAGATAGATAGATGGACAGACAGATGGACGAAAGGATAGATAGATAGTTAGATGGATGGATGGATGATGGATGGATGACAGATAGATGGATAGACAGACGGATGGATTGATGGATGGACGGATGGATAAATGGAGGTATGGATGGACAGATAGATTGATCAGTGGTTGGATGGATGGACAGACAGATAGATAGACGGATAGAGAGATGGATGGATGGACGGATGGATAGATGGAGGTATGGATAGGTAGATGGATGGATGGACAGATAGATAGATGGACAGACAGATGGACGAAAGGATAGATGGATGGATGGATGGATGGATGGATGGATGGATGGATGGATGGATGGACAGATAGATGGATAGACAGACGGATGGATGGATAGATGGACGGACAGATGGATGGATGGACAGGTGGACGGATAGACGGATGGATGGATGGACGGATGGATCGATGGACAGGTGGACGGATGGATTGATCGATGGACGGACAGATAGATAGACGGACAGACAGATAGACGGATGGATGGACAGATGGACGGATAGATGGAGGTAAGGACGGACGGATGGAAGGATGGACAGACAGACTGACAGATAGATAAATAGATGGATGGCTAGATGGGTAGGATAGATAGAAGGATAGAAGGATAGATGGGTGGAGGGGTAAAAGGTTTCATCTATTCTACCCTATAAAATCCACTTGTAATGCAAGACTTCTACCAGCAGAGGTCAGTGTGAGATCTGCTTCTGCTGTGTGAGCGAGAGTGTGTAAGCTGGTGTATGGCATCAGGGAGTCATTGTAACTTGGCACAAATGAATGGCTCACATATTTAAAGTGCCATGGCCAAAATATACCTGTTATGGTTTCTTTGTAATCTGTGTTATGGAGTTTAGTGCTTCTGCAGACACTGTAGTGACCTGTAACTGTCAGATTAGCTCAGTATTCACAAAAACTTACAGTGTGAAGTTTAGTGAAGTGATGCTTCAGAAGATATAATAACTAACAGCTTTATACCTAATGTGTACATATTATGATACATGCAAGATACATGAAAGATCTCGATATAAGACTGAAATCTGAATATAAGTGAACTTGAGTTTACTGAGCCTCATGAACACAGTGGTTTTATTTCTTAAAGTTAAAGTGGTAGTTCACTCACCTATTTAACAAACTCTTCATGACTGTTCAGATGCTCTTTCTGAGGAAGCTTGAATGAATTTAGAAAAGTTATAGTTGGCAGGCACAACTACTGAAGTTGAGTAAACTTAAATGCTTTGCAGCTGGGGTTTTTTAAGATAACTTTGTTTACAGTTTCAGAGGCAAGTGTTTAATGCGAAGCTGAAGTGGATTTTAATGGGGGAAAACTGTTAGAATGGGAATTTATTTCAATTTACTGAAGGTATTTGATATGTTTATATTTTTAGCAAATAAATATGCCCACAAAAACGTAAAAACACCTCTGAGCATCAATTCCAGGGTGCATACAAATGCTTTCAAGCAATGGAAATGAATCCAAGAGATGTTATTTTTAAAGGCAGAGGCTTTGTTTAAAAGACTATGGTGAATTTATACCACCCATTTCTGAAAATATATGCTTTATTTGAGGGATTGCTGACAGATTACAGTACAACCTTCCACCCGCAATCATGGCGGTCCCACTGCTGTGTGTGTTACCGACCACAGTCGTCTTGAAAACATGTCTGGCACTGAGGTAACACTGGGAAAACACTGTTTAGGAAGGTGTTATTTATAGATGCACAAAGAGAACCGGATGAAAGAGTCATTACTGGAAATTCTGTCACACATTCTTTAATTTGACCAACTAGTCATTTTCTGACCCTGGAAACAAACGCTGGAAACAGACACATCATTGCTTGATTGTCTGTCTGATATTTTACATGCATTGCACAGGCAAAAAGTTCCGTTTTCTTTTCCATGTTTTGTTTTTTTCAAGTACCACAGTATTTCATAAGGATAACACTGCTTTTAAAAAGTAGCATCTACATTTATACATTTCGCCACATTTTTCAGATATTTAATGGATTTTTGGTCACTTTATTTTAGGGTCCAATTCTCATTATTAACTAACTAACTTTTGCCTCAATAAACTCCTAATTACTGCTTATTAATATTTAGGTAGTTGTTAAGTTTAGGTGTTGGGTAGATTAAGGGATGTAGAATATGATCATGCATAATTAATATGTGCTTTATAAGTACTAATAAACAGCCAATATCCTAGTAATATGCATGCTAATAAGAAAGATAATAGCGAGAGTTGGACCCTAAACTAAAGTGTTACCCAGATTTTTAGCATCCTACAGTATTAAAGAAATATACTCCGTTTTAAAATAAGTAACACCACATACATCAAAACGGACATATTTAACAAACATTTGCCTATTATGAACATTGTATACATAATGGTCTTAATATGTTGTGAAGGTCTTTAAGGTTGATGAGAGCTGTGATCTCGTAGAACCATTTGACGAATCAGTTTTCCTCTCTGTAAAGCCTGGAATACACAACATGACTTTTGCTCAGATTTTTGCCCTGATTTGCTGTCTGGAGTCGACAATAGTTGCCAAAAGTCTGTGCCAGTCTACAGATATTGGGCAACTGGATTTACAGAAAACAGATTTAACAGAAAATCGCGTAGTGTATGAAGGGCACAATGTTTTTAGCTTCAGACTTCCATCCAGTCTGAGAATATTAAAACATGTTTGATATTTTGAGCCGATTTTAGAACACACATCATAGTGTATGACACGTCACTAGTAAAACCAAAGCTGTCCTCTATCTTACCAGCATTGCAATAAAATACAATGCAAATACAATAACAATACAAAAGTCAATTAACAGAACACGTGTAACAAATTAGCCTCAATATTTGATTCATCAGCACGGATAAAACAACTGACTGCGCCACTCACCTCTAACTCCTGTAATAACCCAAGACTCTAACCTCTAACTGGTCTAACCACCCAAGACTGTAAAAACCCAAGACTTTAACCTCTAACTAGTCTAACCACCCAAGACTGTAACTAACCCAAGGCTCTAACCTCTAACTAGTCTAACCACCCAAGACTGTAACTAACCCAAGGCTCTAACCTCTAACTAGTCTACCAACCCAAGACTGTTAAAACCCAAGGCTTTAACCTCTAACTAGTCTAACCACCCAATACTGTAACTAACCCAAGGCTCTAACCTCTAACTAGTCTAACCACCCAAGACTGTAACTAACCCAAGACTCTAACCTCTAACTAGTCTACCCACCCAAGACTGTAAAAACCCAAGACTTTAACCTCTAACTAGTCTACCCACCCAAGACTGTAACTAACCCAATACTCTAACCTCTAACTAGTCTAACCACCCAAGACTGTAACTAACCCAAGACTCTAACCTCTAACTAGTCTACCCACCCAAGACTGTAATAACCCAAGACTCTAATCTCTAACTAGTCTACCCACCCAATACTGTAACTAACCCAAGACTCTAATCTCTAACTAGTCTACCCACCCAATACTGTAACTAACCCAAGACTCTAATCTCTAACTAGTCTACCCACCCAATACTGTAACTAACCCAAGACTCTAACCTCTAACTAGTCTACCCACCCAATACTGTAACTAACCCAAGACTCTAATCTCTAACTAGTCTACCCACCCAAGACTGTAACTAACCCAAGACTCTAATCTCTAACTAGTCTACCCACCCAAGACTAACTAACCCAAGACTCTAACCTCTAACTAGTCTACCCACCCAAGACTGTAACTAACCCAAGACTCTATCCTCTAACTAGTCTACCCACCCAATACTGTAACTAACCCAAGACTCTAACCTCTAACTAGTCTAACCACCCAAGACTGTAACTAACCCAAGACTCTAACCTCTAACTAGTCTAACCACCCAAGACTGTAACTAACCCAAGACTCTAATCTCTAACTAGTCTACCCACCCAAGACTGTAACTAACCCAAGACTCTAACCTCTATCTAGTCTACCCACCCAAGACTGTAACTAACCCAAGACTCTAACCTCTAACTAGTCTACCCACCCAATACTGTAACTAGCCCAAGACTCTAACCTCTAACTAGTGTATCCTCCCAAGACTGTAAGTAACCCAAGACTCTAACCTCTATCTAGTCTACCCACCCAAGACTGTAACTAACCCAAGACTCTAATCTCTAACTAGTCTACCCACCCAAGACTAACCCAAGACTCTAACCTCTAACTAGTCTACCCACCCAAGACTGTAACTAACCCAAGGCTCTAAACTCTAACTAGTGTATCCTCCCAAGACTGTAAGTAACCCAAGACTCTAACCTCTAACTAGTCTACCCACCCAAGACTGTAACTAAGACTCTAATCTCTAACTAGTCTACCCACCCAAGACTGTAAGTAACCCAAGACTCTAACCTCTAACTAGTCTACCCACCCAAGACTGTAACTAAGACTCTAATCTCTAACTAGTCTACCCACCCAAGACTGTAACTAACCCAAGACTCTAACCTCTAACTAGTCTACCCACCCAAGACTGTAAGTAACCCAAGACTCTGCAGACATCATCATCTGTCTGTATTTGTCTGATATTTAACGTTACACAGACAAAAAAAGTGCCATGATATTACCATGTTTTTGAAGAAGTACCACAGTAGTGCCTTTGTATTGTCTTAAATATTTTGTAATGATAACGCTGCTAATTATTTAGCAGATGCTTTTATCCAAAGTGACATGCAAACATCTATGCAGCCTGGAGTTTTGAGTGCAATTTTGCAGTATTTTACTATTATTCTTCCATTAAATTCAGAGCTTTATGACTTTTAACATCAGCATGACATCAGCATACAAAAAAATCCTTTCAAAAACACCACCATCTCAAAACATAATGAAAAATGTACACCTTTTAAAAATGAGTAATCACATTACCTGGAAAAAAGGTGTATGATTTACTTAAACAATTTTCACTCAAAAATTGCTAAATTTCACAAATAATTACAAAGAAATGGCATTGCATTAAATGTGAAATTTTGAAGTGGAAGAACTTAAATAGTACATACTCCAATAATGTTTTATTTACAAGTATACATAAAAAACTGACATATTAAACAAACATTAAAAATTATAATTACCTATGAACATTGTATACATAATGGTCTTAATATGTTGTGAAGGTCTTTAAGGTTGATGAGAGCTGTGATCTCGTAGAACCATTTGACGAATCAGTTTTCCTCTCTGTAAGTTGCTTTATTAGCTCTTTGACTTTCTTCCTGAAGTTCTTGCCCACGATCACGTAGAGTATCGGGTTCAGCACACTGTTGCTCAAAGCCAAGTATGTAAATATCTGATTGGAGACGTCAAGACCGTTTTCAAAGTTGCATCCGCCAAGGACGCCGAAGCGCATCAGGATATCCATGAGGGTCACGAAGTGGAACGGCACCCAACACAAGAGAAACGCCATCAGCACAACCAGCACCAGGATGGTGGCTTTCCTTTCCGTGTTTTCCGCATTAAAGCGGTCGACGACTTGCTCGCTCAGGGCTCGAATGATCTTCAGCGTGCAGTAGGAGATCACCAAAAATGGGATGATGAAGCCGAGCAAAATAAGAAGGATGTCACAAACGAGGCCGACATCGGGACTCGGATAGTCCAGAATACAAGCTGTGACGTTCAGCTCTGGGATGAATTTAGTATCCCGGAAATGAAGCGTTGGGATGTTGAGTATTAATCCGAAGCACCAAACGGCGATGCAGTTGAGCTTGGCGTATCGTGGTCGTCTCATTCTACCGCGTGACAGGGCATGAACGAGTGCGACGTATCGATCAGCGCTGACCAACACTAGTAAGTAAATACTGCAAAACATGTTCATTCTGATGCCTGCGTTGACCAAACGGCACATAACCGACCCAAATCGCCAATCAAAACCATTGGCGATGTTGATCGCCCAGAACGGCAGACACAAAACCAACAGGAGGTCGGCGGCCGCCAGGTTCCCGAGGTAGATTTCCGCCACCGTACATGCTTTCTTATGCAGGCCGAAGACTAGCAGGACGAAGACATTTCCCAGAATTCCCAGCACGCAGATGACGAACATGTAAGCAGGCTGCATGATGTACAGCCAGTCCCACACTTCCCAATGCGGACACTGGGTGTCATTGGTGAGGTTGTTCCTGGAGACGGTTGTAGGAATTGTAGAAAGGATTGACAGTGTTGTTGCTTTTATGTCGTGCTCCATGTTTCTGTGAAGAGAACAGATGTTTAGCGTCAGTTTTTACATTTAATTGCACAATCTGTGATACACTACCATTCAAAAGTAAAAATAAATTAATGCTTTTATTCAGCAGGGATGCATTAAATTGACCTTAAGTGACAGTAAAGACATTTATAAAATTACAAAAGATTTCAAATATTCATCAAAGAATCCTGGGGAAGAAAACAATTTCCACAAAAAATGTGACCCGTGCTGACAAAGTGACTCAGGCATTCTGACTCATTTTGCCAGCACGGGTCACATTTTTTGTGGCACATTGCACATGGCTAATTACGAGCTACAGGTAAAATAGGTGAAAATGGTCAATTTTGGTCGAATTTGAGGTTTTCACAAAAAGGAGTTTATTAAGCCCTCGTCTAGCGATCCCAATGCTCCAAATAGCAATTAAACATCTTTTAACATCTTTATTTTAGAGATGCACCGATTGCAATTTTCTTGGGTGATTCTGATTTCCGTTTTTTTGTTTGGAAGTGTGACCTGCCGATACCGATTTTTGCCGATTCTGATTTTCTTTCAAAAAACTATAATTGACAGCATGCAAACAAAAATCTACTTTTCTGAAATGCAAAATTTTATTTTAATAAAAAAGTTTCAAACAGCCGGATAGTCTTCATTGTAAAAATGAAATACAGATTAATGCTTACAATTAGTTACAAAAGTTATTCGGTCAAGAGCAGAGAGTGATTTTCTTTAAAGCGCAGTAAGACAGGTACTTGCGACTCACAAGCTGTTTGAGAATTTAGGGCCCTATGAAATCGTTTTATTTTTTCCCAAATTCTGTTTTATCCATTTTAATATTTCTGGATTCCATTTTTATGATTTAATCAAAAACATATCTAATTAATTGAATTAATAAAAAAAAACTTTATTTACAATAATAGGGCCCTGTGAAATGCCCCCCCCCCTTTTTATTGTATTGTTATTATTAGTAGTAGTATTACATTAAGATTACATGTAATAGTAATACAATTAGGGATGCGCCAATCCGATACTCAGTATCGGTATCGGCTCCGATAACACCATTATTTGCCGGATCGGGTATCGGTCAGACAGGGCCGATCCAAATCTGATACTGTGCGTATAATATTCTGTGTTATTGTTAAGCCCCAGTGCCCCACAAAAGACACAAAAACATTATAAAGCATCATCAACGCTTCATTCACTATATTAAGTGTTCTGAAGCCATTCCATAGTTTAATGTGAGGTACAGATATTATATATTATATTTTATATTCAAGTTCACGTGAATGCTTCCCTCCGCTGCGTCTGTCAGTCATTCTCCATTCAGCTTTAAACTGTGTGTCGCGTTCGGTTACGACAGTCAACACGATGAAACTCTCTCCAAGACGATTCAATGTTCCTGTTATTATGCTTGATCTGATAACGCTCTATGGTTTCGCATAACATGGAGTTTATTGCGTTTTCTAAATCGTGTTACTTTCTCCCGAGTGTCTGTTAGATCACAACACTGGACTAGAGATTGTATTGTTCTTCACACACGGTAACTGAATTTTTAAACTGTTGAAAGAAAAGGCTCAATAAAATATTGCATAGATAGATACACTACGCATCGATATCTCTTCCTTTGTGTTTTGAACTTCCCAATGCGGACGGAGCGCTGTGACTCAGTGTTGCTTCAAGCGCATCATCCTGCACACGGGATGTGCATACGCGCTTTGTGCCGCTCTGATGGGAGCCTTTCGTATTATAATACTTTTGCGCAAGGAAAGATTATTAATAGCCTTTCTTGTTCTTTAATATGTTGCAGCCTCATTAAAAAAGCTGCGCTATTCATTTAAAATAAATGTCTTTTAATTTCTTAGTATATAGGCCCTATTTCTATATATTTACTTGTTTTTCATGAATGTATTTCACAACAATGTGTAACATTTTACCATATTTAGTGCTACACTTATTCACTTTCATTTGTTCCCCACTAAATGTTTTTTTTTCACTAAATGTTTAGATTTTATACAATTATTGTGCACTCATGATTTTTCTAACTTTTGCTGCTGAATTATCCACTAATCTAGTTTATAGTAGTATTTTTGTCATAGATTGTGATTTATATATTTTTTTAATGTGTTGTTTTTCTTTATAATGAAGTTGTCTGTATTTAGTAGATTGTGTTTAACACACAAAAGAGTGATTATCAGTTCAACACACTGAGATATAGAAATTCTACATTGAATTTTTAAACAAAACTGCGCTGGTATCGGATTGGGATCGGTATCGGACGATACTCAGAATTTTTGGTATCGGATTGGATCGGTTCTGAAAAAATGCTATCGGTGCATCCCTAAATACAATAGTACATAATACTATACAATAGTAATATATTTCTGTCACAAGTTAAACCGAACGTTTATTTTGATGGGTTGCTGTAAAGATCTTGAGTTTCTGTATATGATATGACAGTGAAATGGTAAAATGCTCATAAGTGACTCTCAGAGCGGCTCTGGAGTTCATGTGTTCATGTTGTCATATAGTAACACTGCGAGTGTCACGCGTGCTTCAGTGTGTGTGGGGGAAATGAAACCGCACATCTGAGCCATTCATTCATTCACTCACTCACACAGAAACACACAGAACATGTAGGATTCATATTCAAATAGTCTTCTTGCGGTTTAATATTCACAGACACTATAGTCCAAATCGCACAGCTGACGTTATTGCCTGTGCCGCTGGCAACAAAACACACCGTCTCGGAATCGGTAAGACGTGAGACTGACCAGCCGGTCACCGATCCGGGCCGATCATCCAGAAAATCGTCCGATTGTGATTCTTGGCCAGTCGATCGGTGCATCTCTACTTTATCTGTAGGTTTTCTGAAAGGAGTACCTTTCCCTCGTCCATGAAAACCTTTTCCTCTGCTCGCTTCTCGACGACTTGCGCTTCTCCTCAGCACGAGTTTGGTATTGTTTTTAAGCGCTAGTCAATCATTTTCAAACATTTAAATCAGGGAGGGTTGACCTTACAGACATACTCAACACTGATTGCTGTCAGTCTTTCAAAATCCTTCATCACTTGAATTAAGATTATAATAATTTAATTTTAAAGCACAGCCACCACAAAATCAGACTTTGGCATCTCTTTTTACTTTGAGATCTTTCTGAGGTTAAATACAGATTTAAAATTATAACAAGAAATAGTCAGTAGCATTTTAATAGTTGGCAAACATATTTTGCGGTGAACTATATTTGCACCCTTTTGTGATTTCTGGGTGAAATGATTTTTAAATTTCCAGCCCTGGAACGAATTTTTATCACTTATAGTGGCAACTCTTAGACAGGCTTTCAGCGGCGATGTGGATTGATGTAATTGGCAGACGACAAACAAGAGAGCCAATCAAAAGCATCAGAATAGCATCGCTTTACTAAACGGCCTTTAAAAGAGGCGTCGTGCACATCAAAAACAGGCAAAGCAACAAATTAATATTATTCAAATAGTGCTGTCAGTCGATTAAAAAAATTAACCACACATTTTTTCTGTAATTAATCACAATTAATTGCACCTAACATTTAAAGATTTTAATATGTTTATATTGTAATAATTTCACATTTAATCTCCAAATTAATGTAGAAACAACATAGCCTATTAGGGCTGAGCGATACATCAAATTTTCATCGTCATCGCGATATGAACTCGCGCGATGAACACATCGCAACAGACAGCCTGACACGATGAATAAGGGAAAACAGTTTATTACATGCGCCAAGCGCATATAATAAACGTTTGACCTATCACGTTTAGCCCTGGTTGGCGCGTTCATGCTATTTGGCCAATCAGGTGAAGCCCCAGGAAGTGTCAGCTACGCTCAGATTGATTTGTGAGGTGTCAATTTAGTTGCGACACTGTGCTGTTAGCAAATACGATGGCGGAGGAAGGAGAGAAGAGTGAGGAAAATGTGGTGGCTGACGAAGACCTTGTGGTGAAAAAGAACAGCACTTCAGGTATATGGAATTATTCTGGATTTAGGAGAGATGACGCGTTACAAACACAGGTACTGTGTAAAACATGCTGAAAAATATTCAGTGGGAATAGGCTATTCAATGTTTAGGTTCTATGTTCGCAAAGAACCTATTAAAGCACTAAGACATGGGAACAGTATAGCTAACATTCACATTTGAATATTTATCGCAAGTCATATCATCATCGCAATACACTCACCTAAAGGATTATTAGGAACACCTGTTCAATTTCTCATTAATGCAATTATCTAATCAACCAATCACATGGCAGTTGCTTCAATGCATTTAGGGGTGTGGTCCTGGTCAAGACAATCTCCTGAACTCCAAACTGAATGTCAGAATGGGAAAGAAAGGTGATTTAAGCAATTTTGAGCGTGGCATGGTTGTTGGTGCCAGACGGGCCGGTCTGAGTATTTCACAATCTGCTCAGTTACTGGGATTTTCACGCACAACCATTTCTAGAGTTTACAAAGAATGGTGTGAAAAGGGAAAAACATCCAGTATGCGGCAGTCCTGTGGGCGAAAATGCCTTGTTGATGCTAGAGGTCAGAGGAGAATGGGCCGACTGATTCAAGCTGATAGAAGAGCAACTTTGACTGAAATAACCACTCGTTACAACCGAGGTATGCAGCAAAGCATTTGTGAAGCCACAACACGCACAACCTTGAGGCGGATGGGCTACAACAGCAGAAGACCCCACCGGGTACCACTCATCTCCACTACAAATAGGAAAAAGAGGCTACAAAATTGGACAGTTGAAGACTGGAAAAATGTTGCCTGGTCTGATGAGTCTCGATTTCTGTTGAGACATTCAGATGGTAGAGTCAGAATTTGGCGTAAACAGAATGAGAACATGGATCCATCATGCCTTGTTACCACTGTGCAGGCTGGTGGTGGTGGTGTAATGGTGTGGGGGATGTTTTCTTGGCACACTTTAGGCCCCTTAGTGCCAATTGGGCATCGTTTAAATGCCACGGCCTACCTGAGCATTGTTTCTGACCATGTCCATCCCTTTATGACCACCATGTACCCATCCTCTGATGGCTACTTCCAGCAGGATAATGCACCATGTCACAAAGCTCGAATCATTTCAAATTGGTTTCTTGAACATGACAATGAGTTCACTGTACTAAAATGGCCCCCACAGTCACCAGATCTCAACCCAATAGAGCATCTTTGGGATGTGGTGGAACGGGAGCTTCGTGCCCTGGATGTGCATCCCACAAATCTCCATCAACTGCAAGATGCTATCCTATCAATATGGGCCAACATTTCTAAAGAATGCTTTCAGAACCTTGTTGAATCAATGCCACGTAGAATTAAGGCAGTTCTGAAGGCGAAAGGGGGTCAAACACAGTATTAGTATGGTGTTCCTAATAATCCTTTAGGTGAGTGTATTAAACAATGTTATCGCACATCGCAGCCTTTCCTCATATCGTGCAGCCCTATAGCCTATATTTTAAATATTTTATCTAACAGGTATACAGAAATTAAATAAATGTATCAAACACTGCACAGGCTTCACTACATAAAGTATAAATTAAATATAGATTAATGTGTATTAAAGCTACAACAGTTCAGTCAAGAGTAGTGAGTGATTTTCTCTTTTGTTCTTTGATTATCATTAATGGCTGCTGTCACTTTAAGAGCTGCCGCACATGACGCGGATCTGACACGCTCTTTACGATCATTTAAGACTTTACTTAACTCATTTAAGACTGTGCTTACGAGGATACTCGACAAAGAGGACATTTTGGCATAATTCTGTGTGTTATTGTCTGTTCAAGCGTGAAAGAGAACAGCGGCCGCGCGCGTATGTGTGTGTCTATCACAAAGACACTAGATACGCGCCAGAACAGTTCTTATTTTTCCATCTTATCGCGCTTGAATGGTTTAATAGCCCTTGAATGAATGATAGCGTGATCATATACTGTAACACATCCTAGCTTTTTACAGAAAATATTCAGATGTAACCCCCTTTGTAATCGTTAACATTTTCATAAGTAACTAATTACACATTTTTTCTCAGTAACTGATTACAGTTACATTTATTTTGTAATTAAATTACATGTAACTAGTTACTCCCCAACACTGATGATCCACATATTAAAATAAGAAAGTCATAGATGTTTGGAGCAACATGTGGATGAGTAACTCCTGGAATCCACAAAGTGACATCTTACATCCTGAAAGCGTTGTGTAGTTGCATAATATATCCCGTGTTTTTAGGGGAAACTGTCGGTCAGGCGGATTAGGTGGAAAATGAAGGAAATGAACAAACTTAGGCCACAGCATTGATTTATTTTCCATTCATTGGTCAGTAGATTGAATCTTTTTAGTCAGATTTACTAATTGATGTTTTATTAACAAATTTCGGGAGGAGCACGTTCAGATAATTAAACACGAGTTGAGCACATTCAGTTAATCAGTTTAATCAACGATAAGAGGTGTATGCATACAGCAGATTTACCTCCATTCGTTGACAGTTTTTTAGCATCCCTCCACCACCCCATCTCCTCACTTTGATTTAATAAACTCTTATTAGATGTCAACACAATCCATAACACAATGCAGTCTAGTTCTAGACTATTCCTACAACGGGGGGGATACTCTGGGTTCGGGCCAAAATTACGAGCCCGGAGCCCTCCCCCGGACAGCACGCCAAACTTGCATAATATTTGCTCTATTTAATTTGATGTGAATTGCTGTTAACCATGACTAAGCAACAAAGAATAGTCTCTGATGAGATAAGCTGTTTAGGTATTTACATTTTTTCAGTGTTTTGTTTATGTATGTTTATCCCAGGATGTGTTGGACTGTCTGAACCTAATGATTAAGACTCGATCTAATATACAAATGTTCATTTTAAATAGACACTAAGGAGTTAGGAGTTAACCATAGAAACAGTCACCCACTTTATTAGTACTTTATTCTTGATTTGCATGATGCAAATGTCACAAAAAAAAACAGTACATGAATTGATATTAAAATAAGCTGTGGATATCCTTGCATTGACACTTTTCAGACCAATCGATACAGATAAACCTGACAATAATGGACATGTTTTGATTTCTAACTAGACTTAGAAGTTTAGACAAGTCTGACAAATATGTAATAAAGCTTCAAACTGAATTAAAAATGTCAAAACTTCTCTTTCTTTTGCTTTTGTTTTGTTTTGTTTTGTTTTTCTTGTTCTTCTACTGTAGAAACAGAACATGTTGTTCCTGGACATTCCTTTGAGCAAACATGCATTATTAGTTTCTTTCAAAATGGCTCTAAATCAAAGCACGAATTTAAGATACACAATGCAATGGACACATCACATCTAAGTAAATGTAGTTTAAAATGACACGTTGTTTGGCAGACACCGGCGCTTGTAATTGAGTCAGTGCTGTACGTACCTCACTCCTCCAAAAAAGCAAATCCAGATGTGTGGTTTCTGCCGCGGATGTGCTGCTTTCCTGCGCGCCGTGCTTTATGTGCGGACACACGGCATGGCCTGACTCTTTTAAGAGTGGGAGCTTCACATTACTCTGATGTCAGACCTGCTCTCCACCCTCCTGCTTTTTTCCTTCTGTTTTTTACTGGAATGCTCAGAAACAGCCGTCTGGATTTAAATATTTTCCTATATTATTTTAAGACAGTCAGGGTCCAGGGGTGTCTGTGACCCCTCAAGTCTTTCTTTAATGTTTATTTGTCAGATTTATTTGCTCTGAATCAGAGAAATGAGGCTGTGACCTTGTGAAAGTGTGTTTACAAATCCAGCAACATCCCAGCTGCTGCTGACATCATTTTTGTGTTGTTTACCATTTTTTATTTTTACACTTTTGCCATTCAAAACTGAGGCAAGCATGTCCTTTAGGGTTAGAAACTAGATCCCTAAATAATAAGTATTAAACGTTAGTGTGTAACTTGGAGAGGTGTGCTATTACTTTTATAATGAGATCAGGCTTTTTCTGACTATAAAACAAGTGAAAATATTAGGGATGCACCGATATGGAAATTGTGGCCGATACCGATAACCGATAATTTGAAAGCCAATAACCGATATATTGGCCGATAAATCTAAATCCAAATTTGTATATAATTTGTGAGAGTCTGATTACAAAACAAAAGTCTCTCCATTAAAGCCATGTCCCAAACACACAATTATGATGTTCTCATTATGATTTTATATAGTCTATATGACTACATGTTGCTCTGAACTGTATTTTCATTTTTTTGAAGTGATTTTAATCATATTTCAAGCAATTCAAACCCATCATGGTGAACAGTGCGCATCTGAAGTGTCTCAGCTGAAGGAAATAACACATTATTTATCGGCTTTAATATATCAGACAAATTTTCTTATCGGGCCGATAACAATAATATAAAAAATTAACATATATCGGCCAATACCGATATGGTGGCCGATATATCATGCATCCCTAGAAAAAAATCCCACAGATGTACATCGAATGAGGGACTTGAGCCATATCCACTCAATATGTTTTTTATTTAAGTTGTAAATTGAAATAGCATTTCTAACTCCAAAAATCCTTATTTAGTTTCTCTACTTAGAAACTGTTAATTGCCATTTCTTTGTAATTAATTGTGAAATTTACTAGCAATTTCTGAGTCACCGTGCAAAGTTTTCATATGAGACAGTAAGAAACCACATAGCAACCACCTAGAACACCCTAGCAACACCCTGGCAACCATCCACAACATGCTAAAATTGTGGCGGTGAGTTTTACATGACAAACACCACTCAAATTTTCTTCAGACCATTTAGACATTTTCTTATAGGGCCGATAACGATAATATTAAAACCGATATGGTGGCTGACATATCGTGCATCCCTAGAAAAAAATCCGACAGATGTACATTGAATGAGGGACTTGAGCCATATCCACTCGGTAAAAAATGTTGTAAATTAAACAAGGATTTTGGAGTTAGAAATGCTATTTCAGTTTCTCTACTTTAATTCAATGTTACTAGCAGTTTCTTTGTAATTAATTGTGAAATTTACTAGCAATTTCTGAGTTACAGTAGTTTCACTTCTGTACACTTTTCTTCAGGGTGGGCTGTTTTCATATGAGACAGTAAGAAACCACATAGCAACAACCAAGAACACCCTAGCAACCACCATGACAAACACCACTCAAACTGTATTCAGACCATGATAAAATCTAGTATATTTTCTTGTTGACAAGCACAAGAAAGCTGATCATCTTAAATCAGTGTCTCTGTGAAACATCTGAATCTATGCTCCAAATACAACGAATCATAGTATGGTTGCCAAAGCATTGCTATGTGAACTTTACTGTCTTCAAAATGAAAGCTCAGTTCTGTTGGGAAGAGTTTCGGTGCTTGTTTTGAGTGGAGGTCTGAATCCAAAAAGATTCAGTGTTTATTTGAATCAACTCCAAGACATTTCCATTTAAAAAACACAATGGAGGCTAGAAGACACCACAAAACCATTATTGAGGCCGAGCTGTTAGTTTATGGACGTTAAGATTAAAACCACTTATCAAAAGTGTCTCATAGGCCCAAATGAGAGCATCATTTAGCTCTTACTGAACACTTACTGTACGATGCTAGTGCTCTGAGGATATGCAGCTGTCAGACGTTCACTAATGTAAATCACACTAATGTTTCTCTGATAGTGGGTCATTATCATCAGGTGAGCAAAACTGTGCTTTAAATTACATTTCATTTGCTGTGTTCAGAATGCAGTACTAGTGTACTGTTATGTGTACACTGTAGTGCCTACTATATTTTTAATATAATACATAATGCAATGATAAACATTCAAACTGTAGTATAAGCAAACAGTAGTTTAAGCGTGACACCCGCAATAAAAACAGATGTTTGGGAATTTTAAAGCAATTTTGAGCAAAAATGTCAACTTTTAGCAGTGTGATTTAAAAAAAGAGTAGGTCAAGAAATATAGATATTAGAAAAAATAGGATTGATATTGCCTTTTTTTCTTTTGTCATGCTGGAAATAGAAGGGTAAGTCTATTGCATTGCATTTTGGTATAAAGTATGTTTATCCCTACACTAGCAGTCTTCATATTTTTCTGCAAAACCATATTTTTTTCAGGATTCTTTGATGAGCAGAAAGTTTAAAAACAGCATTCATTTGAAATAGAAATTAGGGCTGTCACTAATGATTATTTTGGTAATCGAGTAATCTGTTGTTTATTTTAATGATTAATCGAGTAATTGGATAATTTTTTTGTGATGATAAAGTGAACAATAGCCTTCAAAAGTATCAAAAGCAACACTGTTAAAATACATAATATACATAATATAAACATAATCATCTTATGTACATTACATATTATAACAAATGCCTGCAGAGGGCGCCAATGGCCTGGTGATTGTCGATGTTACACTTTACAGCAGATCAAATCCTTGTTTAATATCGGCCAAGCAACATTTCATTCAAGTGTCCATTAATCTTTAATATTTGGCCACTTCTTTACGATTAAAAATGCTACAGCGAGGGTTTAAACTTTTATTTTGAAATCGCAATGAACAATTATTTGCATATTTAGAAACATATTGACGTATTCTTCTGTGTTGCCGTCGGTTTATAAATGATTTAAGTTACAAATCTGATTAAATGGCGCATATTGCATTCCCTGATGAACATTATAAGCAACACAAACTCTCAGCATAAGCAGACACTTTGCTATGAAACACAAACAAAAGCATTTACTGTGAATAGAGCCACTCTGAGAAACACGTGCATGCGTACAAGTAAAGCGTCGAACTTCACCCTGAAACCCGTAGTGCATATATATATATATATATATATATATTTATTTAATAATTATGCTATATTATGATTTTTAAATGGTTTAAATATAATGTGCAGCCTTATAAATCGCTCTAATAAAGCGGTTCATGTATTCTCGTCCTTGCACTGTAAAAAATGTTATGTGTTATTTACTTAAAAAAAAATTATGGTAACAATATTACACATAATATTTTTGAGTAGTTTTAAGGCTTGATGTCTTTAATGCAATCTACCTGAATAAATCATGTCAAATCTCCTAAATCATTTAGTCTATGAAACAATAAATGTAATATTTTTAGTGAAATGTGCTTTTTTATTTTAAGTTGACTCCTAAAAAGGGTGTGAATCAGAGTGAATGGAAATGACCTGTTTATATTTGACTTTGAGTTATGTTATACAATTAAGAGACTGTTTGCTGCTAGCACAAGTAGAAACACACTTGTTGCTAAACTGGCATTAGCAAAGCTCACTGAACAAAGCAACATGCTTCATATTATTAGTATACATGTAGTTATTCACAACCTAACCATAAGCTCTACTCTTCTGCACAATGGTAACGATCAAAACTTCAACATAACAGAAACTCTTTCAAAAGGCAAACATAACTGATCATTAAACATTAACAGATCAAAAAGACACTTAATTTCAATATTAACTCTCCATTTACAGCCATATGCAAAGCATGCTGGGAACCAACAATGGTGTCTCTAAATAAAACTGCATAATTGAACAAATTCTCTTAAAATAAATAGGTAGCCTTTTTTTCCTTCAATTTTATCAGCTTAATCGGTTCCTCAATTCAAGCCTCAAAACTGCTTAAGTTTCCTTTAAAAATTTTGGAAAATGTATCTCTTGGTTTTATTAGTGGAATATTCTCAATATTTTCTATACAACACTGAACCACAATTTTCTTAAGAAAATATACATACTATTTTTAATTATCACCTTAATTTTTTTGTGTGAAAATTACAAGACCCACGATTCATTTTCTACAGTGTAAGAATGCGGCACTTCCGGTATTTTGCCGATTAATCAACACAAGGTAAATTGTGACAGTCCTAATAGAAATCTTTTAATAAATATGTTAGTGCACTGTAAAAAAAATATATTATCAATAAGTTATCACAACATATGTTTTTACATGGTTTTAACTCATCAAAATAAGTCATTTAAACAAATTTAAGTTATACAAGATACAACTCATTTTTTAAAGTCAGTTTAACGTAATTTAAGTTGAAATGACTTAAACATCCAAGTTGATTGTACTTAAAAATTTCAGGCTGCAACTTTTTTTTTTACAGTGTATTATGTTATTCTGAACAGTGCTCGTGTCAGGTTTTTCCTGATTATAGGACAATGTTTGGATTATGTGATGTAGAATATGTTTTTTGCTGTCGATTCAGACTCCAATATTTTTGATCTACCATCAATGTTCCCTTAGAAAGACACTTAGTCAAATTGAAACAGTTCAAAATCATTTTTGCTTCCGTAGTCTGATTTATTTATGAGTTAAAAAGGATGTTCATCAAGAAGAATATGTAAATCCGGATTTAATTATCCATTGGGAATTGTTTGGATCATGAAAAGTGGCTGTTACTTACTGGAAGGGAGTCGTTTAAAAGATGGAGCAAGTTCCTTATGCACACAGCCGTGGATTGCATTTTAAAGAAATAAAGCCAGGAACATTTATTAAAAAGTTATGTTTGCTATAGTTTTACGGTGTGCAACATTTTAGGGATTTCTTCCGCACTTGTACCCTCATAATGATGTTAGTGGAAAGAGAAACTGAGTTATTGCTTTTTGATTGAAAGATGATAAAGGCATTTTTATGGCACTGAAGGTTTCATGGCATTTACAGGAAGACCATAGAACAGATATTGTAATACATTGAGTCAATTTGAGTGACATTCAGAGGATTGGACATCGGCTCAGAACTACGTGCTTTCATCAAAAACAGTAAGTGAAGACAGTCCAGGAAATACTGGACATATCCTGCAAATTGAGCAGATGGAAATGATTTACGAAGTGAAATCGCTGAAATCATATTTTCAAGCTTGAATCACAAGTGCTTTGGATGGCTAACAAACACAAAAGCTTGACCACAGTGAACATGTTGTGTAAATGTTTATCTGAGTTAGCATGTTAAAATGGCAAAGTTTCATTATGTCCTTAGGAAACTCCCAGATGTTTTGCTCAGAAGTAAACTTCCCATTGGATCACTAGGGACTGTTGGGTCACTTTCACTGCTCAGACTGTGGAAACTTCACACATACCAAATGTGTTAGCATGAATGCCACTCGTTTTTATTTTCTTTTTTTCCTTATCACCAAAGTCCCTTTAAGACGAGCCATTTCACTCGGCGGCCATCTTTAAAACGCCTCTCGGCCATGCAAGTGCTGCTCATCTCTTTGAAAGGGGAAACATCAAATTCTCCAAAACTGTTGCCAAGCTTACGATTAAATTTCATATTTGAAATCACCAATGAAATCTGACAATTGTCTTATAAATTTCTAAACACTCGAATCATGATGATAAACTGCATTTTTCAGCCTGGACAAACCTAATGTGCAATCCTAAGAGCACTGCCTGTTTCTATAGCAACTGGAGCTTCTAGCAGCTGCAGTGACTCGATGACTTTACTAATCAACAATTGGCTCTTTCGTTTAGAAGGTGGGGCTTACTTACCATATTGGGCGTTGCACTTTCTCCCATTCATAAGTAATCAGAGTGCACCGTCTTCCTATATACACTTACCTAAAGGATTATTAGGAACACCATACTAATACTGTGTTTGACCCGCCTTCAGAACTGCCTTAATTCTACGTGGCATTGATTCAACAAGGTGCTGAAAGCATTCTTTAGAAATGTTGGCCCATATTGATAGGATAGCATCTTGCAGTTGATGGAGATTTGTGGGATGCACATCCAGGGCACGAAGCTCCCGTTCCACCACATCCCAAAGATGCTCTATTGGGTTGAGATCTGGTGACTGTGGGGGCCATTTTAGTACAGTGAACTCATTGTCATGTTCAAGAAACCAATTTGAAATGATTCGAGCTTTGTGACATGGTGCATTATCCTGCTGGAAGTAGCCATCAGAGGATGGGTACATGGTGGTCATAAAGGGATGGACATGGTCAGAAACAATGCTCAGGTAGGCCGTGGCATTTAAACGATGCCCAATTGGCACTAAGGGGCCTAAAGTGTGCCAAGAAAACATCCCCCACACCATTACACCACCACCACCAGCCTGCACAGTGGTAACAAGGCATGATGGATCCATGTTCTCATTCTGTTTACGCCAAATTCTGACTCTACCATCTGAATGTCTCAACAGAAATCGAGACTCATCAGACCAGGCAACATTTTTCCAGTCTTCAACTGTCCAATTTTGGTGAGCTCGTGCAAATTGTAGCCTCTTTTTCCTATTTGTAGTGGAGATGAGTGGTACCCGGTGGGGTCTTCTGCTGTTGTAGCCCATCCGCCTCAAGGTTGTGCGTGTTGTGGCTTCACAAATGCTTTGCTGCATACCTCGGTTGTAACGAGTGGTTATTTCAGTCAAAGTTGCTCTTCTATCAGCTTGAATCAGTCGGCCCATTCTCCTCTGACCTCTAGCATCAACAAGGCATTTTCGCCCACAGGACTGCCGCATACTGGATGTTTTTCCCTTTTCACACCATTCTTTGTAAACTCTAGAAATGGTTGTGCGTAAAAATCCCAGTAACTGAGCAGATTGTGAAATACTCAGACCGGCCCGTCTGGCACCAACAACCATGCCACGCTCAAAATTGCTTAAATCACCTTTCTTTCCCATTCTGACATTCAGTTTGGAGTTCAGGAGATTGTCTTGACCAGGACCACACCCCTAAATGCATTGAAGCAACTGCCATGTGATTGGTTGATTAGATAATTGCATTAATGAGAAATTGAACAGGTGTTCCTAATAATCCTTTAGGTGAGTGTATAAAGTCTTTGCTATCACATATTTTAGTAGGCTAATCATCATAAATTAGGTATAATTCGAAAGCTTAACTCAAAATTCATCCTGTGACAACCGTTTTAAAAATTAAACATTGCCTTACCATGGAAACAGTCCTTCAAAACCTTTTAGCGGGCTCTTCCCCCTTGTGGGCGGTGTCATGTTTCATATCATAAACTTAATTTTAAAACTATTTTATAAACTATTTTTTCTCATCTTGACAACGCATATCGCCGAAAAGGTCTGAGACTTGAGTTTCCATATTTGGTGTCTGTTTTGTGATAAAAGTGATATTGTGACAGAAATTTATTAATTTGTCAGTGGAATGTGGGTGTCACCTGGTGGCTATTTTTGGTATGTGCAGCGCCTAAAAAAATCTCATAGGAACTTAGATTTTTGTGACATCAACTTCAAATTTGGAACACAACTTGGCGAGACATATGGCTTTGATTTTATAGCAATTTTAGAGTAAACATTATTTTGTAAAATATATATTTTTTATACAATAAAAATGTTTAGTAAAGTACATTTGTTTAACAGTGAACTCAATTCTCTAACTTTTTTTACACTTTCATTTTTTGAAGTGCTTTAGCAATAATCCGCTGAGTGTCTTCTTGGATTTTGTCAACTTTTTGGATTTTGCTCAAAAAGGGACTGATTTACATTCAATTTACAAACCTGTTTAAAGTCGCATGAAGCAGTTTAATACGAAACACAGAATAATGGTAAATATATTGTTCATGTTTTGTTTAAATGCATTGAATTGAGTCGCTTTCTGTAGCGAGTTGGCATGGGCGCTAGTGCTAATACAGTGAGTTTGTTGATTTTGTTAATTCGTTCTTGCATGAATAGCAGCAATGAAACAATGGAGATGAAAACGCCAGACGGTCAAACGGCTGTAGTTCAGAGACATAACAAAAGCTTCAGGACTTTTCAAAGGAAAATTTAACCCAAACACACAAATTCTGTCATTTGCTTTTTTCTGGTGCTTTTTTTGTCCTTTTTACAGCTCCACAGCCTCTGATCATCTGCCATCTGCTTTTAATAAATGGAAAAGTGCAGAAAGTTCTGACTCATGTCTCATTATGTTGTAGGACTGAAAATAATCAAAGATATTTGAATTTGAACACAGACATTTGCTTTATTGTTTCAAACCCCATCTTTCTTATCACAAGGTCCATTTGGAATTCCCAAAGACAAAGAGATGTAGGCCAAGATGTGTCACACCTTTACAGTGGGGGAAGATGTAATTATCTGATTGGTCAGTTTGAATGTCTCACATTTGGGTTTCAGTCACATGGTCAAGGAAGGGGTAAAAGAATATTGCAACTGTTGCTCTGCCTCTGTTATTCTCTTACTCTCTCTTCTTCTCTCGGCTCTTCTTTTCTTTGTCTCTTTCTCTCTACACTTCCTCTCTCTCTTTCTATCCCTCAGGTAACATACATGCTGGGTATGAATAATGGTATAAGTTTTTATCATCTCATACATCTATTTTGTAACTATTTTAAGGGTAAACATAATCATATATTGTCATTAAACCCTTTCAATTACAAATGATGTGCTAACTAGTTTTGATTCGGTATTGACTTTGAAGTGCTATCTATTGCAATACAATATCGTCACACTATAGCAACGCTCTCCCACATATTTTGCTATTGTAACTGCGCTTATTTCCGTCGTTGGTATAAGTAGCAGTGGGTGGTAAAAGACGAGAAATGTACAGTTTTCTACCATCTTGCTGATAACGTTTCTTTAGTCATTCGGCAACCCTGCAGCCTGAACCACTGTAGGCGATCCACCCTTACAATGAGCTCCAGCAAATACATTTAATAAATAAACAAATTGAAATTAGGTTTTTAAGTTGAATTAGGGAGGGATTTTTTTACAGTGTAAAGAAAAAGAAAGTCATACTGGTCTGGAATGATACGAGGGAGAGCAAATGATGACAGACTTTTCATTTTCTTGGTGAACTATCATTTTAAATGAATAATTAACAAAAAGATCAAGCAAAGACAGAAATAAAACCTCTCTAATGAGTCAGTAATGAGCTCAGCACTGTTTGATATTTTATTTTCATGTGATGTATGATGCAGCTGAGAAAAATGATTAGAACGAGTAAAAAATGATGATTATTTGTTCTAATCTGTAATGAAAATGAATTGATAATGACAAATAAAAGGAGACAAACCCGGGAAAACTGCACAACTGTGCTGATTTATAGCTCTGTGTTTGTATTTCAGAACAGAATGGAGCTTTTTAATGTGTTGATTTGGTGTCTGGGTTTCTTCAGAAATATATTATTAAAGTGTGGTTTTGAATTTGTCTTCAGCTGTGGAAAGTTTTAGAGCACATCACGGCTTTCAAAACACGTCATGTCGACACGTTAGACACCCAGACTTACACAAACATGAAAGCAAGTACACCAAGGGTATTATCATAACTATATAGATATATTTTCAAAACCAGAAAACCACACAAAAACAAACAAAATTGCTAAAACATTAAGTAAAACAGAAAATATAGAATATAAAAATATACTAAAAATATAAAAATCTATTTCAAAATGCTAGTATACTAGTACACTTAAAGTCCTCCTGTAGTCAATACTTTTATCCCTTAAAACTTTATCCCTGAAAATAATTTCTTAATGCCTTCAAATAGCTTGAATGTAACTCAACACTCTTGCTTCATTTAGTAAATGTGGATTCATGAATATGTAAATTAGCCCCGCCTCCACTCAATCAAAACTGTAGTAAACGCTGCACAATGGCAACTTAGAGTCTTGGGTATAGTTTTTATTAGTCTTCATTTTAATTTTAGTTAAAGGATTTGTACTTTTGTTGTGTGTTTTTGTCATTTTTGTTTTTTTAAAAATATCTAAATTGTTTTTATTTATTTTATTTCAGTTTTAGTTATTTTAGAACTTCAAGTTAAATTAGCAACACATTAATAGCTGTTTGATAACGTAGTCAAGCAAAAGGCTAATCATATTAATTACCGTTATGTGTCCGTTGTAAAGAGCGATACCTTTGTGCAGCGTTTACTTCGTTAAACTAAATGAAAATGAGTAATGTTTGATTTGAGTTATGTGTTGTTTTTGTTTCTTTTTTCGTATTGTGTGTGATGTTTTTTTCATATTGTGTGTAATGTGTTTTTTTCATATTGTGTGTAATGTGTTTTTTTCGTATTGTGTGTCATGTGTTTTTTCGTATTGTGTGTCATGTGTTCTCTTTACTATACTGAACCTATACTCAACGCTGCGTAGCTATGACGCAATGGGGAACGCCCTCTGGGTGTGCCGATTGTCTGAAGCCCTTATAGAATCACGCCAATTCATTGGCTGATGGCGCGGGCGCCACCCCGACACTCTTACGTCATCGTATTATACTGGTGCGCGTGCCATCTGCTCCTCAGATTTCTCTGCCTTCACGAAGCGGCCATTTCTAGCCCTTCGGTTTCGGTTTTTCTGGCCCAAAAATACTGGATTTCGTGCAACTTCGTCATCAGCACTTCAGCGACTGCGGATAGTGGAACTTGGTTCTCCTTGCGGTGAAGTGCCATGGAATTTCGTCGTTGCCTGCCGCTGTGCACTCGCTTTATTTCGAGTGACGACCCTCACAGTAAGTGTTTGGGATTTTCACACGCGCGCGAGGCGGTTCAGGGCATTTCTAAGTGCAAATTCTGTGACAATCTCCTTCTCAAAACCCTCCGCTCTAGTCTCGCAGTTTTTGAGAAGGAGTCATCCGTTTTTGGGCCTCGCCCTTTCTCTCCCTCCCTCCCCCGAGCACGTGCGCGGGGTTCTGCCAGTCGAATTTTCACACGACTACTTATGTCCTAGCCCGGAAGCGCGCAAGTCGATTTCTTTTTCGGGCTGGATGATGCTGTTTTCACCACAGCGTCCGACTCCGAGGATATCGGGCCTGCTTTAATCGACGATGCTTTTCCGCCTAGCGGCCAGGAAGCGCGGCCTTCTGAGGCCTACGCCGAGCTTGTCGACGTGCTTTCGCGCACGACAGAAAAGCTCGCTATCGATTGGCCAGACGAACCCCGCAAGTCACAGTCGTCTAAACTCGACGAGAGGTTTTTAAGTGGTCCTAATTCTAGGCCAGCGCCACAGATTTGGCCTTAAGAGCCACCAAACACACTGCTCACGCCATAGGACGTTCCGTGGCGGCAGAGCGCCACCTGTGGCTCAACCTCACGGAAATCCGTGACAAGGATCCGCCCCAGTTTCTCAGTCTGGACTGTTTGGGGAGGCAGTCAACACAGTGGTTGAAAAATTTCGAGCCGCCAAGTCCCAGTCAGCTGCTTTCAAGCAGTTTATGCCCAGGAGGGTTAGGGACTCCTCTAACCCCTCCCCTTCTCAGTCCAGAGAGCGTCCCTCTCATAGGAAGGAGTTCTCTGGTAGGAGGAGCGACCAGGGTCATCCCCCACCCACCACGATCTGGGGAGCTCGCGGTCGCCCATTTCCTCGCCAGCGACCTCGTAGGCGCCTTGATCCGAAGCGGCCCAGCAAACCCTCCGCTCCGGCTCCTTCGAGTCACTCCTGATCCTCAGGTCAGAAAAAGGAGAGCTCCCCCCTACATTCGAGGTTGGGTCAGACCGCGCAAGCGTTTCTGCCCAGCTCTCGCCAGGTCTCCTTATCCAGCCCTGTCACTTTCGCCGCCCAGCGCGTTTCGAAGTGCAGAGCTGGTTCGACCTCCACCCCCTCCGGTGCTGAAGGAAGGAGATGCGTCATGCTTTCTCCCCTCACGTCCGATTGGCTTGCTATCTGCCGCTCGCTTAGATGGAGACACGTTCGGCTTTCTCCAGGAGCCGGTAGGACCTACTTTTCCCACTCAGACCGTGACATCTTCCACTCCGCATAAGGACGCCAAGCGCTTTCCTTCGCCTCCCCTCAGGGATCAGCTCGACACCCTAACACAGGTATGTCCACTGCACCTCAGCACTCCACTTCCTCTGTCACATTTCTTTCACGAGTGGAAACGTCTGCCAGGGGTATCCCCTTGGATCCTTGGATCCCTTGGTGCTCAACCCATGCGGTGGACCCAGTTAGCTGCCTGGTGGGTTCAGTGCTGGAGTTCCTGCAGGAGAAGTTTGCTGCTGGAGCAGCAGCAACCACCCTGAGGGTTTACGTCGCTGCCATTGCTGCTCGTAGGGAGTCGGATGAAGTTCCTCCGGGCAAACATAGGTTAGTCTCATCTTTTATGCGATGGGTTAGGCGCCTGAGACCAGCATACTCCCCTGGTATCCCCTCTTGGGACCTGTCAGTTGTCCTGGAGGGGTTAACGGAGGCTCCCTTTGAGCCCTTGGAGTCAGCGCCAGAGCGGATTCTGACTCTCAAGGTTGCCCTTTTGTTGGCCTTGACTTCTTTGAAGCGAGTGGGCGACCTACAAGCTCTCTCTGTTAATGAGACATGTATGGATTTCGCTCCTGGTCTGGTCAAGGTAACCCTAAGACCCAGGCCAGGATATGTGCCCAAAGTTCTGTCCACATCGTTTCGTTCTTAAGTTATCACCCTTCACTCTTTCCACCCTCCTCCTTTCGCCTCAGAAGAGGACGAGAACCTTCATTTGCTCTGCCCTGTCCGAGCGTTGAAGACTTATGTGGATCGTTCTGGTGGTTGGAAGAAAATCAAATCAACTCTTGGTATGTTTCGGTGTCGGCCGCTGCGGGCTGGCCGTATCAAAACAGAGAATTTCCCATTGGGTTTCAGAGGCTATTTCGCTGGCAAATGAGGTGCATGGTCTACCTTCACCTCTCAGCATTCGGGCACATTCTACCAGAAGCGTGGCTTCCTCTCAAGCACTTTTTAGAGGGGCCCTTCTGGAGGACATTTGTGTAGCGGCAGGTTGGTCCTCCCCGCACAGTTTTGTCAGATTCTATAGTTTGGATCTCGACATGGCTCCGGGTTCGCATGTTCTATCTGCTTGATCCGGCCATGCAAGTTATCTGGTATTCTTTGAGCCAGATATGGCAGCCTTAGCTTGGCGTGTGTGGTATATATCGTTCCCCATTGCGTCATAGCTATGCAGTGTTGAGTGAACCTATGAAAGAGAATGTCTCAGGTTACTGTTGTAACCTATGTTCTCTGAATAGGGAACGAGACGCTGCGTTCGCTGCCAAGCTCCTCGCGCTGCCGACAGGCCACCCTTTTCGGCAGAGAAATCTGAGGAGCAGATGGCGCGCGTGCCAGTATAATACGACAACGTAAGAGTGTCGGGGTGGCGCCCAGAGGGCGTTCCCCATTGCGTCATAGCTACGCAGCGTCTCGTTCCCTATTCAGAGAACATAGGTTACACCAGTAACCTAGATGTTTTTTCGTATTGTGTGTAATGTGTTTTTTTCGTATTGTGTGTAGTGTTTTTTTCGTATTGTGTGTCGTGTATTTTCGTATTGTGTGTCGTGTATTTTCGTATTGTGTGTCGTGTTTTTTTCGTATTGTGTGTAATGTGTTTTTTTCGTATTGTGTGTAGTGTTTACACACAATACGAAAAAAACACTACACACAATACGAAAAGTGTTTTTTTCGTATTGTGTGTAATGTGTTTTTTTCGTATTGTGTGTAATGTGTTTTTTTCGTATTGTGTGTAATGTGTTTTTTTCGTATTGTGTGTAATGTGTTTTTTTCGTATTGTGTGTAATGTGTTTTTTTCGTATTGTGTGTAATGTGTTTTTTTCGTATTGTGTGTAATGTGTTTTTTTCGTATTGTGTGTAATGTGTTTTTTTCGTATTGTGTGTAATGTGTTTTTTCGTATTGTGTGTAATGTGTTTTTTCGTATTGTGAGTAATGTTTTTTTGTGTAATGTGTTTTTTTCGTATTGTGTGTAGTGTTTTTTTGTATTGTGTGTAATGTGTTTTTTTTGTATTGTGTGTAATGTGTTTTTTTTGTATTGTGCGTAATGTGTTTTTTCGTATTGTGTGTAATGTGTTTTTTCGTATTGTGTGTAATGTGTTTTTTCGTATTGTGTGTAGTGTTTTTTTCGTATTGTGTGTAGTGTTTTTTTCGTATTGTGTGTAATGTGTTTTTTTCGTATTGTGTGTAATGTGTTTTTTTCGTATTGTGAGTAATGTTTTTTTTGTGTAATGTGTTTTTTTCGTATTGTGTGTAATGTTTTTTTCGTATTGTGTGTAATGTTTTTTTTGTGTAATGTTTTTTTCGTATTGTGTGTAATGTGTTTTTTTCGTATTGTGTGTAATGTGTTTTTTCGTATTGTGAGTAATGTTTTTTTCGTATTGTGTGTAATGTGTTTTTTTCGTATTGTGTGTAATGTGTTTTTTTCATATTGTGTGTAATGTGTTTTTCATATTGTTTGTCGTGTTTTTTTCATATTGTGTGTAGTTTTTTTCATATTGTGTGACCGTATTGCGTGTACAAACCATGTTCCCGTTCTTCATCTAAGTCTGCCTTCTAATAATCAGCATCCTTAGAAACACTTTGAACGTCAGTGGAGAAAGGCATATAGTTCATCATGACATCGTAATATACATTATGTACATAATTCACACCAGATTTTTCATATCAACAGAAAAATATAGCGGGATAACCTGCTTCTCTTGAGACTCTCCTGCTTCAGAGGGTAGTTAATGATATGCTAAAGCCCTGCCCCCCTCGTAACGTGATTGGACATCGGAAACACCAGCGATTTCAAAGGTGTTTTTGAGACTGTCTTTGGTTCACTGCAGTTTTAAAGAGAAAATACTCAGCAATGGTGTTGACTGATGAATGTGCACATGGTTTGTCTGAAAGCATATTAAAAACACCACACAGACATATAAAAAGCGAAAAAACTTGATTTTCACCACAGGTGCTGTGCAACAGTAATGCTTATTCTTCAAAATGACGCTCTGCTTTTCATAATCCATGAAAATGGAAGGAAATTCTAAAAAAATGCATTCAGAATTTAAATATTGTCCAGACAAACGAAACAACAACTGTATCTGCTTTAGTTTTCCAACAATTTTCCGAGACGTTCCCCACTTCAACATCACCCAAAGCCATCACAGTTAAAGTCCAGGAACATGTTTGAAATGCATTACTATGGGTGTGACCGCTGAACGTGCTCATGTCTGGACGGCGTGGAGTCAGTCATCTTAAGCTGGTTTCTCCAGGATAATGATTTCTGATGCCGCCCGTCTCTGGCTGAACTCCTGCTAACACAATAAGGGTCTGCCAGCTCTCCAGACCTCACCACAATCACAAACCTCCACAGTTTCCACACTCAAATTACCCTGCTCATGGACACGACTGCTTTCTGACAGTCAGAATAACCAACTTATGCAACTTATGTTTACATGCTACCATGGTATTGCTATTCGGTTCGGTAGGGTTACCTACTAACTAAGACCATGTTTTTGGTCATGATTGGGGTTGCCAACCGTCCCGTATAATACGGAATATAATACGGAATAACATCACGTATTTAAAGGGATAGTTTACCCCAAAATTAAAATTACCCCATGATTTACTCAAGTCATCCTAGGTGTATATGACATTCTTCTTTCAGACGAATATAATCAGAGTTATATTAAAAAAATGTCCTGGCTCTTCTGAGCTTTATAATCACAGCCCAAAAATGTGCATCCATCCATTATAAAAGTGCTCCACACGGCTCTGGGGGTTAATAAAGGCCTTCTGAAGTGAATCAATGGGTTTGTGTAAGAAAAATATCCATATTTAACACGTTATAAAGTAAAATATCTAGCTTCAACATATGGAAAAAGTGTAGCGCCTCTCGCAGTTCAAAACGCTTACGCTACGTCCGACGTCATCGTCGCGCCATTTACGCTTTTTCCTTAAGTTGAATACGGAAGGCGGTCTGCCAGAAGCTATACATTTTACTTTATAACGTGTTAAATATGGATATTTTTCTTACACAAACCCATCGCTTCACTTCAGAAGGCCTTTAACCCCCGGAGCCGTGTGGAGCACTTTTATAATGGATGGATGCACTTTAATGGCCTTCAAACTTTGGGCTGCCATTATAAAGCATGGATTAACCAGGACATTTATTAATATAACTCCGATTGTATTCGTCTGAAAGAAGAATGACATACACACCTAGGATGACTTGAGGGTGAGTAAATCATGGGGTAATTTTCATTTTTGGGTGAACTATCCCTTTAAGGCATCAATGAAGCGTTCCGTATCAAATCCATACGGAGCGCAGTTTATCCAACATTCAGCCACGCAAGAAAACATGCGATCTCCCTGAGGGAAGACGTGATCGAAAAGGGAAGTCGTCTTTCACTACTGTAAGTTAATGTTGTTAAATAGAGAAAAACATTTTACATTTAAGTAACTTGTAGTGTATTCTTGGACCTCATTATTGAAACACAAATAAGTCTCAAACACCAAAAGCAGCCTATACTATTCCTCTAAATTCTCTTTAAATGAAAAATATGCATTTTCTTTTATTCATACATAGTTGCAACAACATTTAATTCAACATTTTAAATGCCATTGTTTAAAAAAAATGGTTTATTGGCTGAAATTTCAAAAATTATGCTTTAACGTTTTGAAGAGGTTGATATTTAATATCCCTTGGTGTAGCTATATATAGAAAATGGGTAAAATTCAACAATTTGAACATGGAGCCACTTTATATCTATGGGATTGAACCATATATGGCCTTTACAATGAAGGTTACAAAAGAAACATTTATTAAGAATGAGAATCTAAGGATATTAAGAAATCTTTAGGCTAATACTTCACAGACAAGGCTTAAGTCCCAGACTTAAATGCATGTTTGAAAATGCATGTTTTAACCGAAAGCAATTGCCCTGATATATCTTAAAATATGTCAGTGCCATTGTTTTGTTACGTCTCCCTATTAAAAAAAAATGTCTAGAAGTAATAGGGTCGGTAACATATGTATTAAAGTAAAATACATTTAAATGAAAGAAAAGAACGGGTTCAGTTACTGATAAATGTGTGATGAGATGAATCAGACAGAGACAGATTTAAACTGATAATTCTTTTAGTAATTCAAAAATCATTAAAAAAAAAAACACCCGATTGATTTACAAAGTAATAGTGATCATAGAAAATAATATTTACAGAATATATACACAAAATAGTAAAACAAAAGCACGGAACAAAAAGCGTGGGATATGAGTGGTGCTAAAGCAAAGAAATCAACAAAACAAAACTACTAACTTATCAATTAAAGTGCTTAACTATCTTAAAAATAAAGACAGAAATAAACACCTAAACCAACTAAGCTACACTAACTAACAAACTTAAATACATGAGGTAGCAACCGCTCCTTACCTGGTGTGTATAAACAATTTCAAATACTACGTGTTGTATTATGTAGGTCACGTGACATGCTGCCACTATCCCATCGCTCCGAGTCCGAATGAACAGTGTAGACACGTCACAAACAAGCCAACGGTTCAAACTTAAAGTCGTAATCAAAACAAAGTTTCAACATCAAAACATCAATCGGGGAAACTAACAACAAATGATCAAAACACACGAAAGAAAACACGCCTCTCCCTTCCTCCCGTTACTTCCGGGTTTTTATACAGGTGAGGTGAGCTCCGATTGGTTCCTTGGGAGGGATGTCACTCGTGGGCAAATGATGATTGATGTGTGAACCAACCAATTGTGAACCTAAGAATGAATGACAGCTGAGAATAATAGAGAAGGGAAAAAAAAGGAAAACCACCAAAATACGTTGCAGACGTAACAATGCACATAAGGCACATTTATAAAAACTGCTTAAATGTCCTAATTGATCTAACGCCTAATCCTGGCTTAATCTAAGCCCTGTCTGTGAAACCAGGCCTTAGAGTTACAGGCTCACAAACTTTGGAAAAATACTATTTATGGCACTCAGACAGGAATGTTTAATTGTGTTGATAGACAAAAACAAGATATATTTCTAGATTCAACATTATTTGTTCTTCAGAAAATGTGCGACCATTAAAAATGTGTACAATTTACCAGTTTACTCATGGAGCCACATTGAGATCCCTATAACTCTGGAAATCAACCATATTGGGCTTTAAAAATTAAGAAACCAAAGGAAAAGTTTGTTAAGAATTAGAATCCAAAAGGATATTAAGAGATCTTTAACATGAGTTACAGGCATGCAAACTTCGGGCAAAAATAAGTGCTCATTTTCCAGACCTACCGATGTCTGTGTAAAAATAAAATAATGATGCTGTTCTAAAGTCATTTTTACCCTCAGGTAATCTGACTCCAAATCTCAGGGGAAAATTGTCATTTTGACCCTCCTCCACAAAACAGTGGATTACTCAATGTACAGTCAAACCAAAATGTATTCAGACACCTTCAGCATTTTCTCACATTATCACAGTTTATTCACTATAGCTTATAAAATGGTAATAAAATATGACAAGAACTCAGAGTTAAACTGTCAGAACAAATTCATCTTGATAATGTCAGATAACTTTGATAGAAAGGTATGTAATGGATTACAATCAGCCAATCAGATGTTCAATTTAAGAACACAATACCAATTTAGCTCAACCAATGACCAAGCAATGCTTCATTTTGTTCAGTCTGGGACTCGTGTTTTATTCAGAACAAAACAAAATAAAGCCACGCTCACAGCGCTCTCAATAACTCAGTTCAATATAACTTGTTCACAGCAATCTTTCTCCAGCTCTCCGTCTCCCAGTCTGCACGAGTGCCCAGCCAGTCTCTCTCCTCCGTTTCCCATTTCCTGGTGGCTTTTATTGGCTGCGTCCGAAAACCTAGGCAGCTGACTTGTTGCCTCGCTGCCTAATCAGACAATGACTTGTAAGGCAGTGTTTGTGCATGAGGGCACCTCATGAAACTGATTGTCGGACAGACTTCTAAGGCAGTGTAACAGTTTAAAGGGCACCTATTATGCAAAATTCTCTTTTTCATGGTGTTTGAACATAAATGTGTGTTGGCAGTGTGTGTACACAACCACCCTATAATGGTAAAAATCCACCCACTCCTTTTTTTTTTAATCCCCATAAATCATAAGCAGTGTCTCAGAACAAGCCGTTTGCAGATTCCTGGCAAAGTGACATCACATTTCACAGGCCCCGCCCACGAGTGTTGATGGACACTGCCGTATTAGCATAGACCCCGCCCTCAGAGAGCTGTACACAGTCCGCCATGTTTATCTCCTCGCCAGAGCATTTAACAACAGCATTCAAGTAAGAAATCTGTTCTTAATAAAGCTACCAAAGTTCATTCAGTCAAGAGTAGTGAATGACTTTCTGTTTGATCCATATTAACAGCAGATACAGTGGGGAGAACAAGTATTTGATACACTGCCGATTTTGCAGGTTTTCCTACTTACAAAGCATGTAGAAGTCTGTAATTTTTATCATAGGTACACTTCAACTGTGAGAGACGGAATTATTTATGATTTTTAAATAATTAATTTGTATTTTATTGCATGACATAAGTATTTGATCACCTACCAACCAGTAAGAATTCCGGCTCTCACAGACCTGTTAGTTTTTCTTTAAGAAGCCCTCCTGTTCTCCACTCATTACCTGTATTAACTGCACCTGTTTGAACTCATTACCTGTATAAAAGACACCTGTCCACACACTCAATCAAACAGACTCCAACCTCTCCACAATGGCCAAGACCAGAGAGCTGTGTAAGGACATCAGGGATAAAATTGTAGACCTGCACAAGGCTGGGATGGGCTACAGGACAATAGGCAAGCAGCTTGGTGAGAAGGCAACAACTGTTGGTGCAATTATTAGAAAATGGAAGAAGTTCAAGATGACGGTCAATCTCCCTCGGTCTGGGGCACCATGCAAGATCTCACCTCGTGGGGCATCAATGATCATGAGGAAGGTGAGGGATCAGCCCAAAACTACACGGCAGGACCTGGTCAATGACCTGAAGAGAGCTGGGACCACAGTCTCAAAGAAAACCATTAGTAACACACTACCCCGTCATGGATTAAAATCCTGCAGCGCACGCAAGGTCCCCCTGCTCAAGCCAGCGCATGTCCAGGCCCGTCTGAAGTTTGCCAATGACCATCTGGATGATCCAGAGGAGGAATGGGAGAAGGTCATGTGGTCTGATGAGACAAAAATAGAGCTTTTTGGTCTAAACTCCACTCGCCGTGTTTGGAGGAAGAAGAAGGATGAGTACAACCCCAAGAACACCATCCCAACCGTGAAGCATGGAGGTGGAAACATCATTCTTTGGGGATGCTTTTCTGCAAAGGGGACAGGACGACTGCACCGTATTGAAGGGAGGATGGATGGGGCCATGTATCGCGAGATCTTGGCCAACAACCTCCTTCCCTCAGTAAGAGCATTGAAGATGGGTCGTGGCTGGGTCTTCCAGCATGACAACGACCTGAAACACACAGCCAGGGCAACTAAGGAGTGGCTCCGTAAGAAGCATCTCAAGGTCCTGGAGTGGCCTAGCCAGTCTCCAGACCTGAACCCAATAGAAAATCTTTGGAGGGAGCTGAAAGTCTGTATTGCCCAGCGACAACCCCGAAACCTGAAGGATCTGGAGAAGGTCTGTATGGAGGAGTGGGCCAAAATCCCTGCTGCAGTGTGTGCAAACCTGGTCAAGAACTACAGGAAACGTATGATCTCTGTAATTGCAAACAAAGGTTCCTGTACCAAATATTAAGTTCTGCTTTTCTGATGTATCAAATACTTATGTCATGCAATAAAATGCAAATTAATTACTTAAAAATCATACAATGTGATTTTCTGGATTTTTGTTTTAGATTCCGTCTCTCACAGTTGAAGAGTACCTATGATAAAAATTACAGACTTCTACATGCTTTGTAAGTGGGCAAACCTGCAAAATCGGCAGTGTATCAGTGTACTTGTTCTCCCCACTGTATAGCAGTAGGTACTGTATATTACACTGCTTTCACTTTAGTACACAGATCTAATATACACACGGGATTTCTGTACTTGCTGCATATGTGCACAGACATAAACAACTGTTTTCATGTGAACTTTGTGTGTTTCTGACATAACCTTGTGTGTATTTGACAGTTTAATCGCAATAACACATGAAAGAGAACTAGTCTAGTTTAATAGCCTACTCACGGACGCACCGACATCCAGCTCTCTGTGCGCATGCGTCGGGTGTGTGTGCTCAAGTTGAGAGCATAGGTTTTCCAGGTTTCGGACGCAGCCCGTGTCTCTCCACGCCAATTACTGCAACAAGACACAGGTGTTTGTCATTTGCACTTGATCTACTTACACATCGCTCGTCTCTTACCTCTCTCTCCCGCTACAGACCTCGCTGAACCACACCCCCCTCGCCACAAACACTTCAGCAAAACATGGTCAGGTCAAAGTGTCTGAATCATTTTGGTCCCAAATTTTTTATAAATTTTACTGGTATGAAGAATGTTTGGGTATGTCACAGTTTACTTTATTTTGCTATCCTCGCTTACATAAATGAATTATAGTGTCCTGCACACACTAGTAGAAAATTATATCTGGTGTCTGAATCATTTTTGGTTCGACTGTACATTCATTACATTTAATATTCTTCATTTATATTTGTCTTTTTTCAGAAAAAAATTAACAAAAAAAATTTGAGCCAGGAAAGTTTCTGACATTTTGTTGATTTTGACACGGAATGACCCAAATGTGTTAGGGAACCTTTTATACACGTACTGCAGACATTGAAATGACATACACTGTGGTACAATACAAATATTTTGAGTGTCCCATATTCTGTCCCTTATTTTCCTGAAAAGAACCACGATTGTCCCTTATTTTCCTTTCCAGAAGTTGGCAACCCTAGTCATGATGATACCATGGTAACCCTGTGTAGTTGTTGTGCACATGTACCATGGTAATTCTTCATATAGCGTGTCTGTGAGCGGTTCAGATGTTGTAATCCGTTTTCCTCTGCTGAGATGCTAACCTGCATATGGTCGTGTCCGGAAGAGTTTGTGATGGTTTAATGTCACTTCAGTTTACACAGACACACTCGTCACGCTCAGCTCATCGTTATATAAGTGGATATAAACAAACTCTCTAGAGTCATGACGGAAACTCGCCCAGAAATAAAGATTCTGTCATTATTTATTCACCTTCATGTCTTTCTAAACCCACGTGTGGTTGTTTTTGCATCTTTAAAGGGGACCTATCATGCTTTTTTCTCCATGTTCATCTTTCTTTAGTGTGTAATGTTGCTGTTTGAGCATGAAAAAGCTCTGAGTTCTTCTCTATATCAGTGTCAGTGTTTCTGAACTCCCTGAAACGCCTCCATTGTAGTCTTGAGTTTCTTCTGGGAACAAACATCTCAATATTCCTCATTTAAATAATTCATACGCAGAATAAAGGGGCTGGTTGAGTTAGTTAGTAGTGTGTTGAGACTGGCGGTTATGATAAGGGGCGGGGCATTTCCCAAACACACTGCAAGCGATTGACCAATCACAACACACCGCTCCAGCTGACCAATCAGAGCGCAGTGTGCTTTTCAGAAGGAGGGGCTTCATAGAGACAGGAACTAAACACAGCGTTACTGACAGACTGGGAAGAGAGGAGCCGCAACAATGACACAATAATGTGTTTCTGAACATTCAAGCAGGAAAACCTGTTCTAGTAGAGCCAAAAACAACATCAAGACTTTCATCACACGACTTCAGATGACTTGAAATATAGTGAATGACTCTTTGTCAGGGCCATAACCACCATAGGCATTGAGGGGGACAAGTCCCCCCCAATAATTGGAAATGGCCAAATTGCCCACCCCCGAATATGATATTTTTTAATGCTTTTTTAATGCTGCTCTCCATTACGCACTGCTCTGTTTGCTGTTAGGATGGCAGACAGTTTAAAAATGAACATTTTTAGGTTGGTCTGCCTCAGTGGTCTAACAGCTTTTGTCAATTTCAAAATGATGGCCAATCAGATCAAAGAAGGCGGGGCTTAATGTTCACTGAAGATGAGTGAATTTAATATTTGACAACTGTTTTATGATGGATACGTTCACTGGCCCACAGTAAAACAGTGATGCAAACATGCAAACTACTCAACTTTTTTAATGTAACTTCTCCATTTTGAATTGAAATATGCAATCATTTAAATTATGTCATTCATAACGGAATGTGATGAGACAAGGAATGTTTTTTTTACATTTTTGACCTATAGACACACCGATCAGGCATAACATTATGACCACTGACAGGTGAAGTGAATAACACTGATCATCTCTTCATCACGGCACCTGTTAATGGGTGGGATATATTAGGCAGCAAGTGAACATTTGTCCTCAAAGTTGATGTGTTAGAAGCAGGAAAAATGGGCAAGCGTAAGGATTTGAGCGAGTTTGACAAGGGCCAAATTGTGATGGGTAGACGACTGGGTCAGAGCATCTCCAAAACTGCAGCTCTTGTGGGGTGTTCCCGGTCTGCAGTGGTCAGTGTCTATCAAAAGTGCTCCAAGGAAGGAACAGTGGTGAACCGGCGACAGGGTCATGGGCGGCCAAGGCTCATTGATGCCCGTGGGGAGCGAAGGCTGGTGGCTGTGGCTCTTTCAGCAGGATAATACGCCTGCCACAAAGCAAAAATGGTTCAGGAATGGTTTGAGGAGCACAACAACTAGTTTGAGGTGTTGACTTGGCCTCCAAATTCCCCAGATCTCAATCCAATCGAGCATCTGTGGGATGTGCTGAACAAACAAGTCCGATCCATGGAGGCCCCACCCCACAACTTACAGGACTTAAAGGATCTGCTGCTAACATCTTGGTGCCAGATACCACAGCACACCTTCAGGGGTCTAGTGGAGTCCATGCCTCGACGGGTCAGGGCTGTTTTGGCAGCAAAAGGGGGACCAACACAATATTAGGAAGGTGGTCATAATGTTATGCCTGATCGGTGTACAAACAAGTGAATGCGTACATATTTTTTTCATATACTTTTATGATGTTTTGGTCCTTTTTAGTGCTTTACAGACATGCTCACCATAAACCTTCATATGAAAAAGAGCCAAAAAATAACATTTTCAACTTTCTTTTGGTTAGAAAAAAGTAACAGCAAACGTGTTTGAAACGGCATGAGGGCGAGTTATTTTATACGTGATGTTGTTCCTTATTCGTGTGCTGTTGTGTTTTCTTTAAAATATATAAAATATATAAACAAATAATATTTAATTGCGTTTATTATTGGATAAACTATTACTTGAAGTAGGCTACTTCATCAAATTACTGTTGTGTTAATAGTAAAATTGCACCTTAATACAGCATTTGTTTGGAATAGTTATTACCATCATCATTATCACTGTCAATCATTTACATTATCAGTCATTCAGACTTCAGATTACAGTGATGAAAGTTCATTCTTTAAGCGTCAGCGCCCCCTGCTGGATGACATTAAGTGTTGAAGAAACAGTCCATAGATCTCTTACAGTTACTTATAAATAATTTAATGATTATTAATTTTTATTGATTTATTACCTACCTGTTTGTAAGAAACTCTAACCTCTCTGGTTTCTCTCAAAAGCTTGACCAAAGGTGATTATAGAAGACATCATCACATGATAGACATTTCTGTCTTTTCAATTCTCTCTTGTTTTGTTTGAGATGTTCATTCCTCTAATGAGCTGATTATGTGTGTTTTGGCTGTTAGTTTTCATGTGTTGTTTCATGAGGTTTTCCTTTATTTTGCCGGATGTAATTTGACTGAAATGAACTTGTAGCATCAGCACATGAAACTCTTACATCAGCACAGACAATCATCTCGTCTGAATGAACCCAGAGTTTCTTTTTTCACGACTAAAAACGTTGCAATATGGCAAATCAACCACTGTCATCTTTATCATCAATCTGGTGATATGAGAGGTTTTAGATCAAGACAACATTACGCACAGAAACTTGCTGACCAGATTTGCTCAGTGAGTTTGCCGGTCTGTAATGGTAAAATCTGGTACTTATGGACTCATTTAACATACGAGCTGTCAGCACAGATGCTTCCTGGGATGTTTGCAAATGATGTTAATCCAGATGATCCATAATGCATGTGGACAGTGATATCATGTCATTTGAGTGACAGCTGAGGAATATGAGAGCTTATGAATGACTCTAGATTGATCCAGCTGCCACTATTGAGTATAAACAGAGCTTGTTAAAAAAAAAAAACCCATCATATTCATACGGGCTTATGAATATGAATGAGGATATCCGGTTAATATTTCATCCATCTGAGGTCTGAAATCATCACGGACATAATCAGTGCAGACATAATCATCCGTGCATCGTTTCTGGATTCAGAAATAGATGAAAGGGAAATTGAAGGATATTAGCTATTAAAATTTTAATAGTAAATGGCATTTTTCAGGTTACTACAGAAACAGCTTTAATCAATCACTGAAAAATAAAGACTGCTCTCTTAAATACTAAACATAACAAACTGAGCTTCCACTTTCTACAGATTTTCTATCATTTCCAGCCCGAATCGTTTTATACCATGAATACAGACGGGCTTTACAAATATACCACCACAACCCTGTAAGACAGAAATATAGTGCCGGAGTTTCGTGCACATCGTGTATTGAGTATATGTTACTGTAAATCTGATTATGGCACTATACCGAGCATAACATAATCCATCATAATAAATCATAGCGACTTCAGCAAAAGACTAAATGATTTTTCAAAAGTAGTAAACAGAGTACGTTTTACATAAAAATACTATTTCAGTTTTTCTGAAGTTACTTACGTTTTGTAATTGTGAAATTTACTCGCAATTTCTGACTGAAAATTATAATTTTGTCCTATATAAAGGATGTACTTGCGGTCACTTGAGTTCATATTGTCCCGGTTCAAACTAAGAAATGAGAATATTCCCTACAGAAACTCATTTCTGCATATTATTCAAAGTCTGTTAATGCTCTTTAAGCGAGTTCACAGTTTAGGTAGAGTCGTGGACTGATGTTATGTTTATATCAGATGGGAGATGATTCATGATGATTCAGTTCTCTTGATCAGATCGGATCAGTCTGATGTTGAGAACAGAATATAGATCGGACTGATTATATGGGTATTTGTCAAATAAGTAAATAAATGTACGTGAAATATTGATTTGATTTTAATATGGAAGTAGAAAACGAGTGTGGAGTGAAACTAGCACAGGAAATCACTGGCTTGAGGGTTATTATCGTTAATTAAAATTAAAACTAAAACCATATTTTATATTTGAAGTTCTAAAACAAACTAAGACTTGATCAAAGAAAATGATTTATATATACGTATATATACATATAAAACTTTAAAATTAAAACAACATACAAATAATATCTAATTTAAAATATTAACAGAAACGATTATATCAATGATACTAAAATAACACAGCTTGAGACAATCTTGATCAATATGGTTTAGTTAAATTATATTTAAGCGATATCACAGTCATGCTTATGTTATGATTATTATCACCACGACTGATGGGTAATGTGATTGTGATGTTGCTTTTATACAGCGGTAACTTTCAGACTAAATTCTGTCTGGAGCGGGACAACGTGTCAGGCTGAACAATGGCAGACGAGGGGAAACCTGTTTTATTATTTCATTATCGGTGCCAGTGTTATTTTAGTATCACTGAAATATTATTATGGTATTTTATTAATAGTTCAAATTAGTTTTTATGTTTGCATTTTCCTTTTTCATTTTAATTTTTGTTTTAAGTTTTAGTAGTTTTGTGTTTCATTTTTGTCATTTCTATTAGGTATTTTTTTTTAATGTCTATATAGTTTTTATTACATTTTAGTACACTGTAAAAATTATTTTTAAGTTGTATTAATTATATATAATTTATTTATAATTTTATATATATAATTTATATATAATTGTTTTAAGTTATAAATAAATTAATACATTTTTGGTAAATGTTTTACAAGAAAATACTATTTTTCTTGTCTTTTTTCTTTGTCTTTCTATTTCAAAATTACACATTTAATTGTGTTTAAAAAAATTATTTTTATAGTAAATTAAAATAAATGTTTCTTTGGGAACTGGTGGAAATGGAAAAAGTTATTTCAATTAACATTTATTTTATTTCAAGTAACAAAAGTGTTTTTTTTATTTTTTATTTTTTTATTGTTTTAGTTTTAGTTTTAGTTAACTATAATAACCCTGGTTGGTGCGGCACAAAAATGCCACTGCAGCTTTAATGTTTAAAAATGATGCTCACTGCATTTGATTTAATTGACCAGCACTTCTCAGAACTGCATCTGTGTCTCTGGGGACATTTAGGGAGGTCCAATTCATTCAATTCTTTCCTATTAATTAATAATATAAAAGTTAAACACGACCGAAAACAAACACAGCATTCAATCTTCTTCCCTTAGTCCCTCAGCTAAATTGAAATGATACTAAAACCGCCAGGAGGTGGCGGCAAAATCATTGTCTTAACGAGTGAGTCATTGAATCATTCAGTGAAACGATTCGTTGATTCATTCTGGGACAAAGCAGAAGTGAGTGAGTCGTCGAATCATTCACTAGAGCGATTCGTTCAAAAACGCGGATTCATTCAGTAACGAAACTGAACAAAAATGCCCCTGTATGTATTTTATATTTATATTAGGGCTGAATGATTTTGGAACGATTTTTTAACCAATATTATTGCGATTGCGATTATTTTTTAAGCTCTTTATCTTCTGTATTATTCAACAAAGACGAGCAATAAATCATTGTATAGTAATGGTGGGAATCTTTAGGCACCTCACGATCTGATTCCGACTCTGAGAGTCACGATCCGATTCCAAAACAATTCTTGAACTTTTATATTATTAATTAATCTTATTAATAAAACTAAAAAAAAATATATGTAATTCTAAGTACTTTTTAAAATAATTACACATTAAAAAAAAGCTTGTTAAGATTTTTAAATATATAGCCTAAACTAATATTGCTTCAAAACATAAAAGCTAGTAAATAAAGATGAACAAAAAACATATTACAAGCAATGAACAAAGAGTGCTTTCAGTATTTAAGAGTATCTGAACGTTTTCCATTCAAGAGCTGTTTGCTGTTGCTTGATTATTAATGACATCATAAACAGCAGGAGATCTGCACTCACACTAATGCACAGATCTCTTCTGAAATATAAGATGTGGTTTGTCCTGTCTGTTTAATTCATTAAGACATTACTGACTGTGTTTACATTAATTTTGCGTCATAAAAGCATTTTGAGATGCGCACAGCCGCATGCGCGAGCACTCTTCACAAAGCGCGGCGCGAGCATTTGAAACTCAAAGCCTTCTGTCAGTGAGTTTTCTATTTTTAATATATAAGCACACTGCATTCCAAACGACATAAATGAATCCTTCGTAGAGCATTTGTAAGGAAAATACCGGCGAGCGAGAACACGCACTGTAAGCGTAACAAGCAAAGTGCACGTTTCTCACAGCGCATATCCTGTGCAATGAAGCCCGCGAATGTCATTGTAATTCGCTTCAGCCTTTCCGATCGTTATGAAATATTATTTTATGGTTCGAGTGGTGTGTGTGTGAGAGAGGAAATGGAAGCAAGCAGTATACGAGTGTTTCTAAAACACACACAGCGCCATCGCGCACCTGCAGTTAAACTCTAATCTCAGAATCGATCCAGAATCATTGGAGAGAGAATATTTTCTCCCACCTCTATTGTATAGTATGACCAACACAATATTAGATCGATTAAACACAAACTGTTCTTTCCTTTAGGCCAGGCCAAGTTGATGCTTCTTCTGCAGACTGCTTTACTCTCGCGTGTCACGTGACCAGAGTGTACCGCAGCCTTTGCGGTTAAAAAAATCGTGTTTTATCATATCGCGATATTATCGCAAATGCAATTAATCGTTCAGCCCTAATTTATATCATTTAATATAGTTAATCAATATAACACAAAGAGTGCCGTTTTTCTCTAGATATCAGCATGAAAACAAATGTGATATTGATTTTATAAAAGTTCAATAAACAAGAAGTTATTAAGTTACTTACATTTTAGACACCATATTAGACACCATATAGTTTCGCCAACGAAAATAGTTCGAAACAAGCCAAACAACACATGGTGGGTGTTTCATTATACGGGATAAATTCGTTTTTTTGAACGAATCGGTTGAATGAATGATTCATTGACTCACTCATTAAGACAGTCAAATGATTTGTTCCTGAATAAATCAACCATTTGAATGAATCGGTTGAATCTCAATGACTCACTCGTTCATTAACAGTGACTCACTGCCACCTACTGGCAGTTTTAATATCATATTTAAAGTATCTTTTCATGTTTTAAATAATTTCAAATATCAATATTCAGCGTTTCATGTTTGAAACATCAAAACATTATGCATTTGTTGGTTATTCATTTATGTCCCTCTGAGCTGCATTAAACAGTCTGTGTAAATGATCTAAACGCCACTTCAGATGCAGCTTCTGTGTTTCCTCTCCATTGCAAAGATGAATTATGTTGATACAGATTTAATTTGATTGGCAACAGCCTTATTGTGTCTTATTATTAGATTTTAATTTATTGATTAAATGTAAAAACTTGACACAAAAGATGATACATACATATAATTAATTAAAATGTAAGGTAAAAGTTCCTGTAATAGCTTTATCGTCCAATTACCGTTATCGATAAAATCCCAGAAAATATTGACATATATCATTTTTTGTCAATATCGCACACCCCTAGCTCAGAGACGTGCGATGGCTGTACTGTTTGGAACTATTTTCGTTGGCAAAATAGAGGAAAAACAGACAATATTGTGTCTAAAATGTAAGTCACCTAACAGCCTATTAACTTATTGTTTATTGAATTGTATAAAATCAATATCACAATTGCAAACGTGCTGATATTTGGGAAAACAGCACTTTTGCTCGTGTGATTTCACAAGCGGAGGCCCTTCTGTTGAAACAGGTAAAACATAGCAAATGTTCGTCCCCCATGTGCATGTGGGCCTGGAGGTCTCCGGATGGTGAAGAGGTTAATTAAAATTGACACGGCATCTTCACCAAACGTCTTCTACTGATCCTTCTGTCCTCAGAAAGTAAAAGCATAAACGACTCCAACCACGACGATGTTCCCGATGGTGGCGATGATGGCTATCCACAGCCAGACGGCGTCGCTGGACACGCGCTGCTGCTCCTCCTGTGGTGCCGGCGCTGAGGCAGGGGGCGCTGCGTTCACACTGGCTGACGAGTTGAAGAGCGAGTGCTCGGTGCTGCAGTCGTCCATGGGAGATGCGTCCATGAAAGCGCCGCTCATCATCGGGAGCTGAAAGACAGAGTTGAACAATGTCACGCTTGACTGGTTATGCTGTGTGAGATTCTAAGGGCCCTATCATACACCCGGTGCAATGCAACGCCAGGCGCGACGCAAGTGTTTTTTGCTAGTTTCAGCCTGACGCAGTTATCATTTTCACGTCCAGCTCCACGTTGTTTAAATAGCAAATGCACTGGCGCATCTGTTCGCCCATGGGCGTCTGGTCTGAAAACCAGGTGTGTTCAGGAGCATTGTTGGAGCGTTGCTATTGTGAGGAACTGAAAACGACTGCGCCATTGACCAACACACACCTGCTCTAAAGTCAATAGCGCAGTATTTTTTGTGTTATTTAAAGGGTGTGTTAGTAATACGCGCCTATAGGCGGTGCACAACGCGCGTACACTCTGCTTATTACACACACAGGGATGCGCAGCAGCACACACACATTTTTAAATATTAAAAATAAAAGGATTCCTCTCTGGAGAAGCGTTCAGTCTTTCCTCCATGTAAATAGTGAATCCGCCATGGTGCGAGCGCAACTGGCTTTTAAAGGGAATGGGAGATGAGACTCTGATTGGTTTATTGCACGTTACGCCCAAAACACACCCATGACTCATTAAGAGACTAGGGACAACCCTTTTGGACCATGCACCTGGTGCGGCGAACGTTTTTCCGTCATTAAACTAGCAAAAGTGGATTCGGACACGCCCTAAGTGCACCTGCGCCGTGAGATTTAGAACATGAGCTCAGATCGATAAAATATCAGTCACCCTAAACTATGTTGGGTGACTGCTAGGGTGTTGCTATGCAGTTGATTGAATGGTTGCTAGGGTGTTTTGGATGGTTGCTATGCAGTTGCTATGTGGGTGTTCCTTTTAACACAAGGCATAGGATTTTTTTCACCTGTTTTGCTGAGGTTTAATCTAGAGATGCACTGATATATCGGCCAATAATCGGTATCGGCCGATAAAAGCAATTATTTTCACTATCGGCCGATTGTTAAACCCTCTGGGCCTCTTCGTTTAGGGGTCACACTTGGCTTCTTCGTGGTCAAAAGTGACCGAAGCCTTAAAATGTAACTTTTTTCCCCCCCAGGAAAACCAATGTAATATATTTTAGTTCAATAATATTTATTATTTAGACATTTGAGGGGTATTTTATGATACTATGCAATATTTATAACATTTTTATTAGCTATTTTTCCCCATTAAAAATTATTTAAAAAAAGGTTCTAATATATTTTTAAATTATTTTTCAATTAAACCAGTATTCCGTGTTAAAATAGAGACGAGACATCCAAAATCCAATTTTTTTGAAGGTAGATTAGTGCCATCTGGTGTAATGCCATGTTGTGACCACTAGATTCCTATATAACTCTAGCGTTTTTAGACATAAATACTTATTTTTATTAAGTTGTGGATTTGGATTCATACTTATGTTTAGATTTTCTTTTTTTTTTTTTTGAATTGTTGATTTGAAGTGTCAGTTTTTGCATTAATTTTACTACATTCAAACCTGAGCAGAGAGGAGAACATTTTGAACACATAACATCAAAATTCAATGAAAAAAATGAACAAAAATGAACAGGTCTGTTTTATCACAGCATAATAAATCTGGGTCTGATCTGATTTTAACCTCTTATTTGAGTCTTTTGGCTCAATTTTACCATATTGTTACAGCCACACCAGTTCATTTGTGTGCGTATAATATTGTGGTTTGTGTGTGTGTCTGTGAGTGTGTTTACGTGAGTGTGTGTTTTTTAGTGCGTGTGTCTGTTTTGCACTCTTGATATTTTAGAGTGTCACCCCTTCATTGGTGTGCACTTTTTTCTGCATCATGGCTGATTTGTGGTTTGTATCACCAAAAGATTCCCTGAGTTTTGTATTTTTGCGTATTTCCCATTCATTTCCTATGTCGGTCATTTTTGACCGCGTAGGAGACAAGTGTGACAATTTTTTTCCCGACCCTTTAACATAACCGAATTATCTCCATGATTTTTTTGTGTGTTCACATAGCTAATGACGACAAAAGTCACTAAGTGTCATCCCAATCCGATGAAGCAAAAAAATGTAAAATTTCAAAACGTAAAATGTTTCGGTCATTTTTGACCGAAGAGGACCAGAGGAAAAAGCCGATGATCAGGGCTGATTATATCCTGTTAATCAAAAGGGGACAGAAAAACATTTTAGTTTTTATTTCTGTAATTATTATATCTGAAAATAAATACCAGTCAAATATAATAGCTCTGTTGTTAATTTTATCCTCGAATATTATAGTAATGTACCAAATGAGAGGTTCCCTGTATAGTTTACATTATTTCTGAGAGTTTTTTACTTAAGAAAATCAAACTATTGTTATCAGTAGATTTCATTCTGAATAATCGGTTATCGGTATCGGCAGTGAAATTTAGTATCGGTTGCATCTCTTTGATCACATCTCTAAACCGGAGTAATAATGATAGTGATACTCGCCTTAGCAAACACCACACATAACATTGTAGGGCCCTATGATTTCCACGATGCAGAAAACACGGACGGAATCGCGGAATCCAGTCATAAAAACTGAATTTACTGTATAATGCGGAATTTCACGGAATTTGTCAAATTTTTGATAAATAAATAAAAAGTACACTGAAATCACATCACGATATAGACTAGTGTCTGTGAATATTCAACCGCAAAAGACTATTTAAATATGAATCCTGCATGTCTCTGTGTGAATGAATGGTGCAGATGCGTGATTTCTTTTACCACACACACACACACACACACGTGATAATTATGACAGAAATATAGTTTAGCTACGTCTCAATGTAATAATAATACTAAAACTAATTCATATGATTAAAAGACAAATTAAATTAATGTTTTATGCTTTCATTTGATTGTCAGAAAATTAAATTTCTAAAAAAAAGAAAAAAGAATTTCTGAAGAAAAAAACATTTAATAGGAAAGAAAAATTAATTGTTATTTTTATGAATTCAATTAACTAGACATGCTTTTTGCTTATTAAGATTTAATTAATCCATTAAAATGGAATCCAGAAAACTTAAAACAGAAAACGTCTCGGTTACGTATGTAACCCTCGTTCCCTGAGGAGGGAACGGAGACGTAACGTCAGTGACTGACGAATGGGGGTTTCGCCTAGAAGCCTATCATCTTCGAGATCTAGAAAACGCCCAATGGCAGTGCCAATGTCATGGGCATGCGGAATTTGCATAGCGTAACTCCGCCCCACAGCGTGGGTATATAAGGAAGTACGCTGGCAACATCGCATTATGTTTACCTGCTGAGGAGCCAAGACTGAACTCCCGGCTGTTCCAGCGGTACAGCGGAAGTGGCATTGGGACGTTACGTCTCCGTTTCCTCCTCAGGGAACGAGGGTTACATACATAACCGAGACGTTCCCTTTCGTTCAGTCACTCCGAGTAACGTCAGTGACTGACGAATGGGGGTCCCAATGTAATCACGCCACTCGGCTGTCATCCAGTGCCCTGCGTAAGCGTGAGTTCCCTGTCGTAAGCTAGTACGGACGAAGGACTCCCACTTAACACAGGAATACCAAGGTACACTGGGAAGCATATTCCAGGTGGAAGTATGCGCCAAACGCCTACCCGTAGGGAGGACTTAAGGAAACACATATGACCCGCTCAGGGCTACATATGGAGAACTCTGGGGTAACCAGCCGAAGGTGGAAGAATTTTTACCCCCAGGGGTGGCAAGGGCTTGCCAAGGGAAAGACACATGCTCAGGGAGACTTACAGTGGAAATACACATGTGGGGGTCACCCACGGGGGAACCATGCACACGGTGGCACCTAGCCAACACGAGGGCCTGAGCGAGTGGGCAGACGTACTGGTGTCGGCATCAACAGTGCTGGAGGAACTCAGGGCTTCAGGGAAACTACCTGAGGAAAATATCGCACGTATCCAGTCCGTGGAGTGGAATGGCGAGCAAGCGAAGACACCTGAGCCTAGTCCATTACCGGCCACTAGTAGAGGCGAGTACATGGGAGGACACTGGCTCCTCTCAGAGATTATAGAATCTGGCGAATGTGTTGGGTGTCGCCCAGCCTGCAGCTCTGCAAATGTCTGTTAGCGAGGCGCCATGCGCTAGAGCCCAAGAGGAGGCCACACTCCGGGTGGAGTGAGCCCTGACCCCTAGGGGGCATGGACGCCCCTGCGTTTGGTAAGCCAAAACAATGGCGTCCACTATCCAGTGAGACAACCTTTGCTTGGAGAGAGCCTTTCCCTTCAGCTTCCCACCATAACAGACAAAGAGCTGGTCTGAGGTCCTGAAACACTGCGTTCTGTCTACGTAAGCACGGAGGGCGCGTACTGGACAGAGCAGTGCCAAGGCTGGGTCTGCCTCCTCCAAAGGCAGCGCTTGCAGGTTCACCACCTGGTCCCTGAAGGGAGTGGTGGGAACCTTGGGCACATATCCAGGCCGGGGTCTCAGGATCACGTGAGAGTTGGCCGGCCCGAATTCCAGGCACGCTTCGTCAACCGAAAATGCCTGCAGGTCCCCTACCCTCTTGATGGAGGCCAAGGCGGTCAGGAGCGCTGTCTTCATAGACAGGAACTTAAGCTCGACTGACCGCAATGGCTCGAAGGGAGCCCTCTGCAGAGCGCTTAAGACTACTGAGAGGTCCCAAGAGGGTACGAGGGGAGAGCGAGGAGGATTCAGTCTCCTCGCTCCCCTCAGGAACCTGATGACCAGGTCGTGCTGACTTACCTTTTTCGTCTCCACAAGGTCGTGGTAGGCAGAAATAGCGGCCACATAAACCTTGAGGGTGGAAGGAGAGAGCCTTCGTTCCAACCCTTCCTGGAGGAATGCGAGCACGGACCCGATCGGGCATTTCCAGGGGTCTTCTTGGCGAGAAGAACACCAGGTGACGAAGAGGTTCCACTTCAACGCATAGGCGTGTCGAGTAGACAAGGCCCTAGCGGAAGTGATGGTAGCCACCACCTGAGGTGGTAGGGTACTCAAACCTGCCGCGTCCCATCCAGGAGCCACACGTGGAGGTTCCAAAGATCGGGACGCGGGTGCCAAAGGGTGCCCCGTCTCTGAGAAAGGAGGTCCTTCCTCAGAGGAATCGACCAGGGAGGGGCTGTCGCAAGGAGTACAAGTTCGGAGAACCAGGTCCGGCCGGGCCAATACGGGGCGACCAAAAGGACCTGCTCCTTGTCCTCCCTGATCTTGCACAGAACCTGTGCGAGAAGGCTCACTGGGGGAAACGCATACTTGCGGAGGCCCCGCGGCCAGCTGTGCGCCAGAGCGTCCGTGCCGAGGGGGCCCTCGGTCAGGGAATAAAACAGGCGGCAATGGGAAGAGTCGTGGGAGGCAAACAGATCTACCTGTGCGTCGCCGAACTGTTCCCAAATCAGCTGAACCGTCTGGGGATGGAGTCTCCATTCTCCAGGAAGTGGCTGAAGCCGTGAGAGCTCGTCGGCTGCACGGTTCAGGACTCCCGGGACATGGATGGCACGAAGGGACCTCAGGTGCTTCTGACTCCATAAGACGAGATGGCGGGCGAGTTGAGACATGCGGCGGGAACGTAGACCACCCTGGTGGTTGATGTACGCTACTGTGGCCGTGTTGTCTGACCGGACTAGCACGTGTTGACCCTTGAGCAGCGCTCGGAAGCGGTGCAGGGCGAACCGTACTGCCAGCAACTCGAGGCAATTGACATGCAGGAGGCGCTGGGGTCCTGTCCAGGAGCCCGCGGCAGCATGTCCATTGCACATGGCACCCCAACCCGTGGTGGAGGCATCTGTTGACACAACAATATGCCTGGAAACTCGTTCTAAGGGCACACCGGCCCATAGAAACTGAGGTTCGACCACGGGGTGAGGGTCTGCAGGCAGGCCCGAGTCACTGGGACCCGGAGCGTGCCCGACTGCCATGCCCATCTCGGGACTCGATCGCGAAGCCAGTGCTGAAGTGGTCTCATATGAAGCAATCCGAGCGGCGTTACCGCGGCTGCAGATGCCATATGCCCCAGGAGCCTCTGAAATAACTTCAGTGGAACCGCACTCTTGCTCTCGATTTGACGAAGGCAAGTCAGCAGTGACTGCGCGCGCTCGCTTGTAAGCTGCGCACACATGGCGACCGAGTCGATTTCCATACTGAGAAAAGAGATCCTCTGCACTGGGCAGAGTTTGCTCTTCTCCCAGTTGACCCGAAGGCCCAGACGAGCACCAGGTCTCTGTGTTCGCACACCTGCTCTCGAGAGTGACTGAGGATCAGCCAGTCGTCGAGGTAGTTCAGGATGCGAACCCCGTGTTGCCTGAGTGGCACAAGGGCTGCCTCGACCATCTTCGTGAAGACGCGAGGGGACAGAGCTAGCCCGAATGGGAGGACCGCGTACTGGTATGCCCGCCCCTCGAAAGCAAACCGCAGGAACGGTCTGTGTCGAGGAAGAATGGAGACATGGAAGTAGGCGTCCTTCAGGTCGATCGCTGCAAACCAATCTGCTGGACGAACGCATTCGAAAAGGCGTTTCGCTGTCAACATCCTGAACGGAAGCCTGTGAAGGGATCGGTTCAGGACGCGCAGGTCCAGGATCGGTCGTAACCCACCGGTTTTCTTGGGTACAATGAAGTAAGGGCTGTAGAAGCCGGACTCCATTTCGGCTGGAGGGACAGGCTCGATCGCACCCTTCGCCAGCAAGGTAGCAACCTCCGCACGCATGAGGGGGGCGTTGGACCCCACCATGGTGTATCGGACTCCCCGAAAACGAGGAGGAGCCTGAGCGAACTGAATCGCATAGCTGAGCCTGATGGTCTTCGCGACCCAGCGGGACAGTCCAGGAAGCTGAAGCCAGGCTCCCAGAAACTGCACCAGCGGGGTCATGCGAACCATAGACGTACCCCGGGTGGGGCAGCGAGGCGGCGTGACCGGCCCAGACGTCGGAGGTGTAGCGTCCCGGTGTGGGGGCACGGTCATCAGCCGCGTCCTGACAGAGGAGACCAGGGAAGGACGCGCGTTCCACTGGGGTCTGCTCTGAGAGGAGACTGGCGTCAGAGAGGGACGAGAGTGGCGTGGCCCGGGGGCGGCGCACACTGCCATCGGTCTCTGGTTGCTCAGGGATGGGTATGTCAGTTCTTTCTTTGACCATAAAAGGGTGCTGCTGACCCGGGGGCCAGCAGCGGAACAAAGGATTCTCCCCCGGCCCTCCACCGGGGGAAGGAGTGGTCCTGCTACCATCTCCTGGAAAGAACTGCCCATCCCTGAGCTGTCCGCGTCAGGAGCGCCGCTTAGCCTGGCGCTTGGCGGGCTGCGGGGCTGGAGCGGACTGGGGCGCCTTCCTACGGCGTCCTCCACGGCGCGGCCCAGGTGGAGGCTGCTGCTTGGGCGGCGCGGGAGCCGCGGGAGGGCGCCCTCGGCGGCGAGCAGACTGAGGCAACTGTGCCGGCGGCTGGGTGGAAGCAGAGGGCGGCAGAAATCGACCGCACCCAGAAGCACACTGGCGAGACATCTTGAAAAAGACGTGCCAAGTGTGAGCTCTTTTAGGAGAGGAAGCTTCGCAGTGATGCTGAAGCGCCCAGGGACCGAATACCAGCTGGATGCAGACCACTGCACAGATCAGCAGGCAGGCAGTAAACGATCGCTGGAACGCGCCGTCACACCAACACCAACTGGAAAGCTGTTCGTCTCGAAGAAGCTGACAATACTCAGAAGGCTTAAGGAGTGAAGAGAGAGATACTCTTGGCTCCGAAGCAGAAACATAATGCGATGTTGCCAGCGTACTTCCTTATATACCCACGCTGTGGGGCGGAGTTACGCTATGCAAATTCCGCATGCCCATGGCATTGGCACTGCCATTGGGCGTTTTCTAGATCTCGAAGATGATAGGCTTCTAGGCGAAACCCCCATTCGTCAGTCACTGACGTTACTCGGAGTGACTGAACTAAAGGGAACAGAATTTTTCATAGGGCCCTAAACATTTAAATTTTTGTTAAACTTTTAATAAATTGTTGTTAAACTGTACATTGTAGTTTCATGATTTCAATTAATTAGACATGGTTTTTGATTACTAACATTTAATGTAACTATTTAAATGGAGACCAAAAAAAATAAAATAAAATGGATTTCATAGGGCCCTAACATTGTTGGATTTGCAGTTTTATTTTATGTATTGCATGTGAGGAATATCTTTGGTCACACTTTAGTTTAGGGTCCAATTCTCACTATAAACTATGACTTTTGCCTCAATAAACTCCTAATTACTGCTTGTTAATAGTAAGGTAGTTGTTAAGTTTAGGTGTTGGGTAGATTAAGGGATGCAGAATATGATCATGCAGAATAAGGCATTAATATGTGCTTTATAAGTGCTCATAAACAGCCAATATCCTAGTAATATGCATGCTAATAAGCAACTAGTTAACAGTGAGAATTGGTGTTCTCATATCTTTATATAGCCTGACGCTGAGGAGTAAAACCCTGTGTTGAACCATCAAAGCACATGAAAACGTGAAAATTCGAGCAGAGGGCATCTCACGAATGTTGTTGTTCTGTCAGAAAATATTTCCCAGAGCATCTTCATGTCTGTTTTGAATGGCACCTGTTGCGCACGAGAAGTGTGTTTGTGTCCTCAGGCGTGTTTTCCCACACATGCACACGAGGCTTAATTAATGTGCCATAAATATTTAGGAAGTGGGAGGTTAGTGATTTATTGTTTGAGACAAATCAAAGCCCAACAGCACAGGTCGCTGGATCGATAAAAAGCTTCGTTCCATTTCTACTGTACTTACAGTATGACGCCTGATAAAATGTAAATGTGTACCTTGAATGCAAAAAAGCCTCTGCCAAATGCATAAATGTGAATGTAAAACGTGATATTTTTGATATAACACTCTTTGGCTCAATAAATGTCATGCCCACTGTCACAGACACACGGGTACTTCATGCTGTAGAGAGAAGCTTTGACTGGTTATTGTCCTGCTGGGAGATAGCTGGAACTACGTCATGTGGTTCAATATTTAAAGGGGTCCTTGATTATGATTTCACTTTTTAAACTTTAGTTAGTGTGTAATGTTGCTGTCTGAGCATAGACAACATCTGCAAAGTTACAACGCTCACAGTTCAAAGCAAAGGGAGATATTTTATTTTACAGAAATCGCTTTTTAAGAACTACAACAAACGGCTGGTAGGGACTACAATGAGCTTCTTCACGGGTTAGTGATATCACAAACCCTAAAATTTACATAAACCCCACCCCCGGGAACATGCATGTTGAGAATTTATAGACTATCATGACAGAATATGCTAATTAATGACTTGAAGATCGTTAACTCATAAATTCATCAACTAACCCTTCAGAAACGTCCTGTCTCATTCTACATGTTGTCACTTCTTCTTGAGTCTCTCCATCATTGTCTGACTCTGGTTTGAAGGCTGAACAATTTCTGACATTTTCAGTGCATGTCTGCGTGAGGTAATCAGAGCTGCTAACATGAGCTCTTGAAGCTCCGCCCTCTTCCTGAAAGGGGGCTGGGCAGCAGCTCATTTGCATTTAAAGGGACACACAAAAACGGTTTTGCTCACCCTCAAAAAGTGACAATTTTAACATGCTATAAAAAATGATCTGTGGGGTATTTTGAGCTGAAACTTCACACACACACTCTGGGGACATCAGAGACTTATTTTACATCTTGTAAAAAGGGGCAATCAACCACCCCTTTAAATGCATGTTTGAAAGGTAATATTAATTTCATTAGGGCTAAAACGTTTTAATGAAGCAAGCTTTTTTTAGCG
>CM077177.1:39926124-39931124 GCA_039654105.1 Coreius guichenoti | reverse complement strand
TTTATTTTTTTCTGTTTTAAGTTTTCTGGATTCCATTTTAATGGTAATTAAAATTTCAATTTTAATTACATTTTAATAATCAAAAAGTATGTCTAATTAATTGAATTCATAAAAACAATAATTATATTCTGTGTTGTGTATTTAAATTTTTCTGGCAATCAAATGAAGGCATAAAATACTTGAATTTATCTTTTAATCATATGAAATTAAACAAACTTTTTTGTCAAAACAAAGTGCTGCACAACAGAGCATTACTCTTAAAATTAAAACATGGAAGAAAAATTGTGATTATTCCTTAAAAAAATAATTTATTGTTATTGTTATTAATGTTAGTATTATTATTATTACATTGAAACCTAGCTAAATTCTACTGTACAACAGTAATATATTTCTGTCACAATTTCTTCAAGTTTAACCGAATTTTAAATTAAAAATAAATTAAAATTAAAACTTTTTATCTTCATAAAAATATCAAAAATGAATAAATATAATATATATATTTAATAAGTTGAAGCACTAAAATTACTAACTGGAAATTTTAAGTTAAGCACTAAAATTACTAACCATAAATAAATAAAAAATTTAAGATGATATAGAAATACATTTAATCTGAATAAATGTAATAATTGAATGTTGAAACACTAAAATTACCAACTAAAAATAAATAAAAATTAACACTTTATTTTCATAAAAACATCCAAATTAATTAATATAAAATATTTTAATAATATAAACATTATATTAAGGGCTTAAATCAGAGCAGAAAGTCTTAAATTCATGAAGTTATGGCATTAAATGTAAAAAAAGTACAAATATCTAAACATCTGTAAATCAAGATACATTTGCTTGAGATGCAAATTGTAAAATGATGTCCTGAAAAATGCCTAAATGTTCATGCCTAAAACAAGAACGAATATATCTGTCAATGAGTTATGAATACTTCCCTTTGAATTAAGCTTTGTTTTAGCTCATTGGCAGATATTTGTTCTTGTTTTAATCACAAACTCACTCCATTTTGATCAATTTCACAGAAAACAAGACTTCATATTTTGTCATTTTGCATCTCCAGTAAATGTATCTTGATTTAAGAATCTATAGACATTTGTACTGGAAAATAAGTCAAAAATACTGAGGAAGAACAGCACTTTTGTGCAGTGTTAGCTGTAAATATATTGATAGCTTAGGTAACTTTAACATGAGCTCTTTCACAGGGTCACGGTGTCATGTCGTATAGGGTTTTCTTGTAGCTCCGAGGAAGGTCACGTCAGACGTTCTGGATCCACAAAAACACACAAAACTCCACAGCGAGCAGAACGTGTGTCTGAACTCTGAAGCATCAGTATCAGCGTCTCCAAACACCACGCCACTGAAATACAATTCATAAATTACTAATGCAAGCAATTCCTGTTCTCGTGGCGCTCCGTTCTCATTTTTCAAGCGCTGGATTCATGACCAGGTCATAAATAAACTTGACAGCATGAAATGCATCAGTTTACATGACCCCTACATTACTGTACAGTGACCGCAAGGCCTATTAAACATGCATGAATGCCATTTACTCTAAAGATGCATAAACACACTTCGCAATTGAAACATTTAACAAAAAGAAAGTTCTTTTTATTTTGAAACAATAGATGTTGTTTTAAAAATAAAGACATATTTATAAGTGTCCAGATATTTTAGAGTCACTGCATGCATTAAGTGCATTTCTCCAGGATTATTATCGTTTACTAAAAAAAAACAAAAAAAAAACAACTATTTTTTGTATTGAAATGAAGAAATAAAAAATAAATATAAATAGTAGATGGAAAACTTGAACTAAATGAAAATTAGAAATGTTGCCTGGGCAAATGAATAAAATAAGTTTAAGTTGAAATAAATAACATAAATAAAAGTTAAAACTGAAATAAAAAATATATATTTAATCTATAAATAAATTAAATAGGTTTAAGTTGAAGCACTAAAATTACCAACTAAAAATGAATAAGTAATTAAAACAGAAATAAAAATAAATTTAACCTAAATAAATTAAGTAAGTTTAAGTTGAAGCACTAAAATTACTGTCTGGAAATAAATAAAAATTAAAGCTGAAATAAAAATAAGTTTAACCTAAATAAATGTACTAAGTTTAAGTTGAAGCATTAAAATTACTAACTAGAAATAAATAAAAAATTAAATGTGAAATAAAAATAAATTTAACCTATAAATTAAATAAGTTTAGTTTAAGTTGAAGCACTAAAATTATTAACTAAAAATAAATATTTCAGCTGAAACTGAAATAAAAATAAATTTAACCTAAATAAATGTACTAAGTTTAAGTTGAAGCATTAAAATTACTAAGTTTAAACTGAAATAAAAATAAATGTAACTTTAAATGTATCAAAATACTATTGTTAAAAAAAACTAATAGCTAAAAAATTATAATGAAACTGAAAATATAAAATAAATATATAAAATCGAATTCAAAATAGTAAACTATAATACAAAATCTTTTTATGCCAGCGTTCAAGATACATTTCTGTCCAGGAAATTAAATAAAATTTAAACTGAACAGACAATAAAGTCAAAACAAACAAACAAACAATAGTATATAAATAATAATACTAAAATAATGCTGAAAAATAATGCTGTCGGATTTACTCAGAAATTGCTAGAAAATTTCCCAAATAATTACATTAAAAAAATGGCAAGTAACGCACTGAATTAAACATGAAATTCTGAAGTAGAAAGACTGAAATAGCATTTTCTTTTTTGGACAATCATGCTGGTGTAACAGTTTCTGTTCTTCTCATTGTGTGCTGAATGAAGGGTCTAACAGTGATTGTGTTGTGTGGGCGGCAGGAAACAAGGCGGAGAGGAAAGTGACACTGCGGGTCACTGGTGCCACGCTGATGCCCGCCGGGGGCCGATCTGACACGTTTGCTCTGGAAGATTCATTCCTGCTGCGTGAAGCGTGAGCCGTCGGGCCGCTGCGAGACATTCAGACTGATGATGCTGGAGAGTTGTGATTATTCAGCACCTGCTGTCCGCTTGTGTTGCTGTACTGCCTCATGGGAGTCACGTTTATTGTGCCCGTCTCAAAGAGTTGGTGAACAATAGCGTTTATCACAGTGTTCGATTCATGAATCATTTTTCCTCCAGTGGGTTAATGGAGTGTGCCGCGCTCATTTGCAATCGCTCTTGTGTTATCGTCACATCCAAAAAGACATCGGGAGAAAAATAGGTGCATTTGTTTAACCGCGTCTGACAACGACTAGATCAATCACACATCTCTCTTTTAGACTCAATGCCTGAAGTGTCTAAAAATTACCATTTTTCTTCTTCAGTGACAAGAAGTACCTGAGCTTTCAATCGTTTGCACTGTCTCTATCACTTTAAAGTTTAAGTCCATCACACAAGACATAAATGGTGTTTGCAAAGTGAGTTCAAATACATAACTGGTTCAATTGTTCATATTATCACATAGTTTTAGATTTTAAATCACATTTCCTCCCCATTCTGATGCTCAGTTTGAACTTCAGCAGATCGTGTCTACATGCCTAAATGCATTGAGTTGCTGCCACGTGATTGGCTGAATAGATATTTGCATTAATGAGCAGTTGAACAGATGTACCTAATAAAGTGGCCAGTGAGTGTATACAACAATCAGGCATAACATTATAACCACCGTCCTAATATTGTGTTGGTCCCCCTTTTGCTGCCAAAACAGCCCTGACCCGTCGAGGCATGGACTCCACTAGACCCCTGAAGGTGTGCTGTGGTATCTGGCACCAAGATGTTAGCAGCAGATCCTTTAAGTCCTGTAAGTTGCGAGGTGGGGCCTCCATGGATCGGACTTGTTTGTTCAGCACATCCCACAGATGCTCGATTGGATTGAGATCTGGGGAATTTGGAGGCCAAGTCAACACCTCAAACTCGTTGTGCTCCTCAAACCATTCCTGAACCATTTTTGCTTTGTGGCAGGCGCATTATCCTGCTGAAAGAGGCCACAGCCACCAGGGAATACCGTTTCCATGAAAGGGTGTACATGGTCTGCAACAATGCTTAGGTAGGTGGTACGTGTCAAAGTAACATCCACATGGATGGCAGGACCCAAGGTTTCCCAGCAGAACATTGCCCAAAGCATCACACTGCCTCCGCCGGCTTGCCTTCTTCTCATAGTGCATCATGGTGCCATGTGTTCCCCAGGTAAGCGATGCACACGCACCCGGCCATCCACGTGATGTAAAAGAAAACGGGATTCATCAGACCAGGCCACCTTCTTCCATTGCTCCGTGGTCCAGTTCTGATGCTCACGTGCCCACTGTTGGCGCTTTCGGCGATGGACAGAGGTCAGCATGGGCACCCTGACTGGTCTGCGGCTATGCAGCCCCATACACAACAAACTGCGATGCACTGTGTATTCTGACACCTTTCTATCAGAACCAGCATTAACTTCTTGAGCAATTTGAGCTACAGTAGCTCGTCTGTTTGATCGGACCACACGGGCCAGCCTTCGCTCCCCACGTGCGTCAATGAGCCTTGGCCACCCATGACCCTGTCGCCGGTTCACCACTGTTCCTTCCTTGGAGCACTTTTGATAGACACTGACCACTGCAGACCGGGAACACCCCACAAGAGCTGCAGTTTTGGAGATGCTCTGACCCAGTCGTCTAGCCATCACAATTTGGTCCTTGTCAAACTCGCTCAAATCCTTACGCTTGCCCATTTTTCCTGCTTCTAACACATCAACTTTGAGGACAAAATGTTCACTTGCTGCCTAATATATCCCACCCACTAACAGGTGCCGTGATGAAGAGATAATCAGTGTTATTCACTTCACCTGATCGGTATACACTCACACTCAAGGTGCACTCCATTCGACCATATCGACCAAATGCACATATTTACATGTGCATTTGAGTATTCATAAATATTGTTATTATTATACAAACTAGAGTATTTATAAATTGTTATGGCAATGAATGTTAACAAAGTAAAAGTGTTGAGAAGCAGCTGAG
>CM077177.1:39528624-39923624 GCA_039654105.1 Coreius guichenoti | reverse complement strand
TCCTTACAGATCCATAGTTAAACACAGAAATCATGAAGGAGTCGAAATGGAGAGACCCGAGCAGAGAGAGAAAACACCAATGTTGTGGCTGTGAGAGACTCTCTGTGTTACTCTCATACTCTCTCTCTCTTTCACTCTCTCACTCACTCTCTCTCACACACACACTTTCTACCTCTACCTTTCATGTCATGTCACGTCATGCGTGATCACAAATGGCTGGATGATTTTAGTTTGTTAAATGTGTCACGGAAATGTCCACTGATATTTCACTTCAGGACCAAAGGAAGAATAAGAAAGTGTTCTTTGAATAAGAAAATGTTTGCCCTATATTTATGCCCTAAAAAAAAGAATCTTTAAATTGACATTTGATTTATGCTATTTTTAAAATTAATATATTTAATATATATAATATATAATATATTTTCTTTAATGATTGTTTCCTTTTTATAATTCTTTATTAATTTGAATAATAAAAGAGGTCGGACACATTACAGTTAATTTTAATGCTAATTTTAATTATTAATGAAAATATATTTATAGTGAAAATAATAAATGAACATATAATAAAAGGAATTTCACAATGTTAATGGTTTTTATTGTGAGATGCATTTTTTATGCAAAATATAATTTATTTTTTTCCTTGTGATTTTAGGTTGAAGTGTTTTGTTGAATTTCAGTATTTTGAGGTGTGCAAAGTCAACTGAGGTCTTGATCTCAGGGAAACATCGGATAAGCAAGAGACTCTCAAATGAATGTCTCAGATGTCTGGAGAAACAATTGAGATATTGAAGAGATGTCATGTGTTCTGGGTTTGGTTCCCGTCGTCTGTTGTGTTTGTCGCCGGAGAGTGCCATCCGTCATCACCCTGGAACGGAGCATTGCGCGCCGAGATGTCACCGCCAGTCACAGCTGATCACGCCTCGATCCGTCTCACTCCGCGTCTCGCTTCTGCAGCTCGGCTCTCCGGGAGTGTCCTGACTGAGAAAGTCAAGTTTTCTGCTTCTCCTGTGCGCTTCACGTTCACGGTTCACCGTCACATGATGAGTAACGTGTTGAGCTGATTTCATGCTTCAGCGCTCCTGCTGTCATGTCCTCCTGTGACGCTGTGTTTGAGCTTCAGGTTTATCTGACCTGTTTCTATTATTTGAGCTTGTACATTCAATCATCAGTTTGATCTAAATATCATCAACTTGTTGATATGTTAATATTATTATGAAGAAAATTGTCCCAATCAACCTGAATTCAAAATATGCATACAGTCATGGTCAGAATTATTGGCACCCCTGTACTACTTAAGTAATACTTAATTCTTAAAGTAAAATATCTCTGAAGTACAGTGGGGAGAACAAGTATTTGATACACTGCCGATTTTGCAGGTTTGCCCACTTACAAAGCATGTAGAGGTCTGTAATTTTTATCATAGGTACTCTTCAACTGTGAGAGACGGAATCTAAAACAAAAATCCAGAAAATCACATTGTATGATTTTTAAGTAATTAATTTGCATTTTATTGCATGACATAAGTATTTGATCACCTACCAACCAGTAAGAATTCCGGCTCTCACAGACCTGTTAGTTTTTCTTTAAGAAGCCCTCCTGTTCTCCACTCATTACCTGTATTAACTGCACCTGTTTGAACTCGTTACCTGTATGAAAGACACCTGTCCACACACTCAATCAAACAGACTCCAACCTCTCCACAATGGCCAAGACCAGAGAGCTGTGTAAGGACATCAGGGATAAAATTGTAGACCTGCACAAGGCTGGGATGGGCTACAGGACAATAGGCAAGCAGCTTGGTGAGAAGGCAACAACTGTTGGCGCAATTATTAGAAAATGGAAGAAGTTCAAGATGACGGTTCCCATTCATTTTGACATTTTTAGCACACCTGTGTGACTAGGAGCATGAAATTGTCCAGCCATGACTTCCTGTTCCACAGGAGTATAAATATGAGGAAACACAGGCCAAATTCCCTTAATCATCATCACGATGAGTAAAGCCAAAGAATATAGTTCTGATGTGCAGCAAAAGATTGTTGAGCTTCACAACATAAGAAAACTGCTAAAGCATTGAAAATCCCCATTTCCACCATCAGGGCAATAATTAAGAAGTTCCAATCAACTAAAGATGTTATGAATCTGCCTGGAAGAGGACGTGTGTCTGTATCGTCCTAATGCACGGTGAGGAGGAGAGTTTGAGTGGCCAAAGACTCTCCAAGGGTCACAGATGGAGAATCGCAGAGATTAGTCAAGTCTTGGGGTCAGAAAGACTAAAAATATATCAAACAGCTCCTACATCACCACAAGTTGTTTGGGAGGGTTTCGAGAAAAATCCTCCTCGCTCATCCAAAAACAAACTCCAGCATATTCAGTTGTCAGACACGACTGGAACCAGGTTTTATGGTCGGATGAAGAGTTTTTTGGCAGCAAACACTTGGTGCAAACAGGGATCAAAAGTACCCCATGCCCACGGTTAAATATACCGCTGGATCTTTAATATTGTGGGCTTATTTTTTTGTTGGAGGTCCTGGACTTCTTCTTCGGATACATGGTATTATGGATTCTAGCAAATACCAACTGATAAATCAAAACCTGACGGCCTCTGCTGGAAATCTTCAATCTTCCATCAGGACCAGTGATCCAAAATCAACACAAAAATGGGTCACAAAATGCAGCTTCTGCCATGGCCATCCCATTCCCCTGACCTGAACCCTATAGAACAGGGGTTCCCAAACTTTTCCATCCCAGGACCCACCTAGACAAGTATAATCTATCTGAAGACCCACCAAAATAATTTTAAAGCATGAATGTGGGGTGGGGGTGGGAGGCGTTAATTCTCTTTAGAGCATTTTTTATTTTCCTTGTCATAGTATGAATGACATACAAGTTTAATTGCAATACGAACTTAGGGTACATTATCAATTTTTATAACAATTAAAATAGCAGCCTAATGGCTATGTTGAAATAATGTGAAGAGTAACCGAGTAGTTTCTGCTGCCTCAACTGATTTACACAGACATGGCAGAACAAATTTAAAACAAATGAAAAAGTAGCCTACTGTAAGCTTAATCTTAACCAGAAGTTTGATATGACAAATAAATAGAATATAAAAAAAAATTCAATACTAATATATAAGGTGTAATTTCTTCATTTACTAATGTCTCTATGTGAATGTGATTTTTTTTAAACATTAATGAGAGACATTCAACAGTACAGTATAACTGAAAGCTATATCAATTTCATCACGACTGCTCTTATGAGGATTCTTGACAAAACGGGCACTTTGGCATAATTCTGTGTGTTATTGTTCCTTCAAGCGCGAAAGAGAACTGGATTTCTGGTGTGCCTCACAGACAGGACATTCACAGACAGCGCGTATGAGTGCACTGGCGCGCTCATATATAAAAAGTGAGTAAACATAGTAAGTGACCCGCCAAATTGGCTAGTGATTTGACAGAGTTACCCGCCACAGTTGATTTTTACCATTTGGCGGGTATTAATTTCAAACCCTGTTAATGAAGCTGCTCTGAGACGCTGAAAACTGTTATCACAAGTCACGCACGTGCGCTTCATGAAACACAATGCTGATATATTTATAAATTAAATTGCAGCCTTTGCAATTTGAAAACCGCATTAAGTAATATAGTGATTTATATTTAACGCTGGTATATTGTGCAACCCCAGACTAAACTTTGTTTGTTTGTGTGTGTGTGTGTGTGTGTGTGTGTGTCATTCACTGAAACGTAAATTTAACTGCAGCCAAGTGCCTGCGCGACCCACAGTTTGAAAACCCCTGCTATAGAAGACTGAAGATGAGAGTGAATCGACATGGATCTGGGAATGATCTCTGATCTCCAAACTCATCAGCCATTATAGGAGATTGAAAATGGTTGCAAAAAATATTGAATATAAGGGTGCCATTAATGTGTAAAACACTTATTTCATAACGAGATTTCCCCCCATATATATAATTATTCATGTTGTTTCAAACCTATTTGACGTTATGCTATTGTTTCATCATAGAATAAATGACTAAGCATAATAACAAAACATATATTTTAAGTTTTATGCAGTTAAAATAACATTTTTTGCACTTTATAAAATGATGTCATCTCAAATCAATTAACATGGATAGCAGCTCAGATGATTTGATGAAAAATGTTTGAGTTCATAGAGATCTTTGATTGCAGAGATCGGATTGAGACTTTATCTTTTCATATCTGAGCACAGAATGAGACACTCTTGAGCCTTTTCCATTTATTCTCATTGCACTACAGGAGAAGCATTTGAGATATACAAACCCAATTCCAAAAAAGTTGGGACACTGTACAAATTGTGAATAAAAAAGGAATGCAATAATTTACAAATCTCATAAACTTATATTTTATTCACAATAGAATATAGATAACATATCAAATGTTGAAAGTGAGACATTTTGAAATGTCATGCCAAATATTGACTCGTTTTGGATTTCATGAGAGCTACACATTCCAAAAAAGTTGGGACAGGTAGCAATAAGAGGCCGGAAAAGTTAAATGTACATATAAGGAACAGCTGGAGGACCAATTTGCAACTTATTAGGTCAATTGGCAACATGATTGGGTATAAAAAGAGCCTCTCAGAGTGGCAGTGTCTCTCAGAAGTCAAGATGGGCAGAGGATCACCAATTCCCCCAATGCTGCGGCGAAAAATAGTGGAGCAATATCAGAAAGGAGTTTCTCAGAGAAAAATTGCAAAGAGTTTGAAGTTATCATCATCTACAGTGCATAATATCATCCAAAGATTGAGAGAATCTGGAACAATCTCTGTGTGTAAGGGTCAAGGCCGGAAAACCATACTGGATGCCCGTGATCTTCGGGCCCTTAGACGGCACTGCATCACATACAGGAATGCTACTGTAATGGAAATCACAACATGGGCTCAGGAATACTTCCAGAAAACATTGTCGGTGAACACAATCCACCGTGCCATTCGCCGTTGCCGGCTAAAACTCTATAGGTCAAAAAAGAAGCCATATCTAAACATGATCCAGAAGCGCAGGCGTTTTCTCTGGGCCAAGGCTCATTTAAAATGGACTGTGGCAAAGTGGAAAACTGTTCTGTGGTCAGACGAATCAAAATTTGAAGTTCTTTTTGGAAAACTGGGATGCCATGTCATCCGGACTAAAGAGGACAAGGACAACCCAAGTTGTTATCAGCGCTCAGTTCAGAAGCCTGCATCTCTGATGGTATGGGGTTGCATGAGTGTGTGTGGCATGGGCAGCTTACACATCTGGAAAGGCACCATCAATGCTGAAAGGTATATCCACGTTCTAGAACAATATATGCTCCCATCCAGACGTCGTCTCTTTCAGGGAAGACCTTGCATTTTCCAACATGACAATGCCAGACCACATACTGCATCAATTACAACATCATGGCTGCGTAGAAGAAGGATCCGGGTACTGAAATGGCCAGCCTGCAGTCCAGATCTTTCACCCATAGAAAACATTTGGCGCATCATAAAGAGGAAGATGCGACAAAGAAGACCTAAGACAGTTGAGCAACTAGAAGCCTGTATTAGACAAGAATGGGACAACATTCCTATTCCTAAACTTGAGCAACTTGTCTCCTCAGTCCCCAGACGTTTGCAGACTGTTATAAAAAGAAGAGGGGATGCCACACAGTGGTAAACATGGCCTTGTCCCAACTTTTTTGAGATGTGTTGATGCCATGAAATTTAAAATCAACTAATTTTTCCCTTAAAATGATACATTTTCTCAGTTTAAACATTTGATATGTCATCTATGTTGTATTCTGAATAAAATATTGAAATTTGCATTTGCATTTGCATTTGCATTCTGTTTTTATTCACAATTTGTACAGTGTCCCAACTTTTTTGGAATCGGGTTTGTAGATCATATTTAAGAAATACATATGAGAGAAATATGAGTTGTTTTAGCAGCAACAGACCTTATAAAATATTTATTTTACTGCATCATGAGAATTCTCAAGCCGTGACTTTGGAATCTAGTGATTTAACAGAAGGTTCTCCTCAAAAGTGATGGTCTGATATCATGAACACATGCTGAAATGTGTTTTCTCCAACTCAACTGTTCTTGAATCCCCTACTTTTAATTGAACGTCCATCATTTGTGTTTGCTGTCCGGATCATTCTTCATTATAGGCTGGTTCTGGTTTGGTTCTTCTTGCTGTCTTTGCATCCGGTGTGCGCCATCAGCCGTGACCTGCACCTTTCACTTCCGATTTAGTGTTTGCAGCTCAAAGCCACTACATAGTGCTGACTGCAACAAATGAGAGCATGTTTTCATGGCATGTTACAGCTCCACATTCAGCTGGCCAGAGCCCTGATCCCCAGTGACAGGAATTATTTACTGGACCGGATCTGACCAGTGCTCTTTCAGATACGAGGCACCTTCACCTTCAACCTGAATCTGTGGATGCCGTTTCCCTGGTATCACATTTGTGTTCTAAAGATGCTTTCAAACGTTGTTTTAGTTGTTGGAACGTTATTATGTCCAGGTTACACTTCAGTGACACTCCTCAGCTTTAAAGGCCGTTAAACAATGTTGGTCTTAATGTTTTCTCTGAACATTGTGACAGCCGATGCAAACTAAATCAGTAATTGCAATTATGAACTTCCCAGAAGTTTCGATTGTGTCACCTCGACATCATGACGTTCCGTACATCTCATCCCAACCTGTTCAGTGGTCATGTGTGTGTTTTGAGGGGTACATTTATTAATGAAATTGGTGGCAGTTGCTTCAAAGTCACGCTGTTTCTCAGCTGATTTCCCAGAGGATGCTGAATTCAATCCCATATGGGACTGCGAGAGAAAACAAACTGAACAAGACATTCACTGTTTTCTCATTTAGTGATATTTGACTATACACACACATCCTCAACATAAATTGTTTATAAAACGCATTTACATTTATGCATTTAGCAGTTGCTTTTATCCAATTCGTCAAAGAACCAACAATATTCGTAATTTGTAAGTGTTACTCTCTTGCCTTCTGATGATTTTAAATGGCATTTAGCTAGAAAAATCTATTTTTAAAGAATTCCATTTTTTATAAATGCGTATGCTGCGTTCATGCTGTACTATTTTCAATTTTTATATGAAATATATATTTTCCTAAACAAGTTTTACTCTTAAACTGTAAGAACATCAAAGCCATAAATCTAAACAAGTTGTGTCCCAAATTTGAGGTTGATATCACAAAAAAATTAGCTTTCAGTCAGATTTTGTTTGTGGCGCAGTACCAAAATTTTCCACTAGATGAAATTAATTTCCCATTCATCTCCAATTCAAATAATTTTTGACCCCGAACAATACAAGTGTGACTATTTTTTTTCAGGACCATTTAACCTCATTGAATCATATCCATTATTTTTTTTTGTGTGTGTGTTCATACAGCAAGTGCCAAAATCTTTACCAAGTTACGTACCATTCCAAAACAAAAAAAAATGGTCAAAACCGGCCGAAGATCACCAGAGGGTTAAGTTGACTAAACATAACATTTTAAGGCAGCATAAACACTTTCAGCTGAAACAACAATTTGTGTTACAGTGCATGTTTGAGAAGGGTATCTGCTGTAGCTCATCTGTGTTAAAGGGGACCTATTATGGCCCTTTTTCACAAGATGTAATATAAATCTCTGGTGTCCCCAGGATGTGTATGTGAAGTTTCAGCTCAAAATACCCCGCAGATCATTTATTATAGCTTGTCAAATTTGCCCCTATTTGGGTGTGAGCAAAAACGCGCCGTTTTTGTGTGTGTCCCTTTAAATGCAAATGAGCTGCTGCTCCCCGCCCCCTTTCCAGCGGCTCTTTTAGCTTCGGATACAACGTCAACAACAAAACGAATCTCACTCAGCCTAAACATCAGAAATAACCAGTTGTGGAGTGCAGCCTTACATGTTTGAACCGGAGTCGGACACAGATGAGAGACTCAGGAAGAGGTTGACACTTTTAGACGCACCTGGACGTTTCTGAATGGTTAGTGGATACGTTTATGTAACGTTAGTTGTTGTGGCTTTACGTTGATTCAACTCATCGACTAGCATGTACCGTCATGTTAATCTGTAAATTGTTGTATAGGTGCTTGTGTGGGAACGTAACACGTCCGTCACCCGACTATACAATGGATAAAAAAATGTACGTTTATGAATTACGCAGACGGTGAGCGTTTTTGGGATTAAACTAACACCACAGTCAGAGACTATGGTAACTTTAGCCATATTAGCCATACAGCATTCCAGAAAGCTCATTTTAGAAAGGACATTTGCAAACATTTACAAAATATGAAGTGCCATTCTGACTTGTTCTGGATATGTTGGTACTGGCCCTCGTTGGTGAAGCAGTCATGCGTAAAATGATTTGTGCAAATATATAACATTTCACTGACATTTTTCGGGCACATTTCCTTCAAAAATGAAATTCATCCACGTTGTCCTCAGTGGCTCTGATGCCGGGAGTCTATGAGACTCGTATGTTCATTGGTACATCCAACAACAGAACATTTGTAATGTTTTTGGCGGAGACATTGTAATACTCAACAGAAATGGCGTCTCTGTGCTTCTCTCTCAGGGGTGTGTGTGTGCTAAAAGGGCCAATCATCAACAGTCATGGGTGGGGTTTCCCTACTCTTCCGGAGGAATGGGGGAAATATGAAACAGCGCGTTATGACAGATTGATAATGATTGATGGGGATTATAAAAAAAAGTGTTGGGTGGATTTTTACCATTATAGGCTGGTTGTTTACACATACTGTGAACACACATCTGTGTTCAAACACCTTATAAAATTGAATTTTGCATAATAGGTCCCCTTTAACATATTTTATAGTTTATGAAGTAAAGACACCACAACTGTGGTTGTATTATTTTATTAAGAATATATGTTTATAGAGTAGAGAGAGAAGAAAAACATGTATTAGAAAGAGCAATAATAAGAGGGAGAAAAAAAAGATAAGAGATTATCTTACCAAGAGATGATAGGCCGATTGCAAGACGAGACGCAGGAGGCAGCAGAGGAGTCCGGAGGATAACGAGAGAGGCTATATAAAGACTATAGAAAGGGTGTGTCCAGTCTGGATGACCTCATTTGGGGAGGTTACTAGTATAAATATCTGTGATGAGCACAGAGACATTAGATGCTGCTTCGGGACCATCTGAAGAGCTTCTCCGGCACCAGAACCAATGCTGATATTGCCTTGAGTAAAGAACTTTTTGATATTTGTACTTTATTTAATACTTGTATAGATTATTTTTAGAATACTTGTACTGCTAGAAATGCTAATTGTAATAAATAAATTGACATTTTTATAACAAACTCTGCCTCCCGTGGCATTGATTTAAGTCTTTGAGCCAGAACAGAGCGCAGAGAAGTCTTCTGTCTGATTGTAAGATTGTATTTTAAATTGCTTATAATTTAGATCAGATTTGACTTACTACCTTACTACCTACCTACCTACTACCTACTACCTAACCTGAGAATAATAAAAAATAAGGTGAAGGTGTTTAATTACACACCATAAAACAACATAAACACAGTCGGTTATGTCTGTGAACGTAAAGAAATGGCATGTGTGTATTAGATCTGTGTATTAAAGTGACAGCAGCGTAAGATACAGTACCTACTGCTATATCTGCTGTTAATATGATTCAAACAGAAAATCACTCACTGCTCTCGACTGAATAACTTTAGTAGCTTTAATAAGAATACATTTCTGACTTGAATGCTCTGGCGAGGAGATAAACATGGTGGACTGTGTATGGCTCACTGAGGGCGGAGTCTATGCTAATAGGGCGGAGTCCGTTAGCAGTCATGGGCGGAGTCTATGCTAATAGGGCTGAGACCGTCAGCAGTCATGGGCGGAGTCTATGCTAATAGGGCTGAGTCCGTTAGCAGTCATGGGCGGAGTCTATGGTAATAGAGCTGAGTCCGTCAGCAGTCATGGGCGGAGTCTATGCTAATAGGGCTGAGTCCGTTAGCAGTCATGGGCGGAGTCTATGCTAATAGGGCTGAGTCCGTCAGCAGTCATGGGCGGAGTCTATGCTAATAGGGCTGAGACCGTCAGCAGTCATGGGCGGAGTCTATGCTAATAGGGCTGAGTCCGTTAGCAATCATGGGTGGAGTCTATGCTAATAGGGCTGAGACCGTCAGCAGTCATGGGTGGAGTCTATGCTAATAGGGCTGAGTCCGTTAGCAGTCATGGGCGGAGTCTATGCTAATAGGGCTGAGTCCGTCAGCAGTCATGGGCGGAGTCTATGCTAATAGGGCTGAGACCGTCAGCAGTCATGGGCGGAGTCTATGCTAATAGGGCTGAGTCCGTTAGCAATCATGGGTGGAGTCTATGCTAATAGGGCTGAGACCGTCAGCAGTCATGGGTGGAGTCTATGCTAATAGGGCTGAGTCCGTTAGCAGTCATGGGCGGAGTCTATGCTAATAGGGCTGAGTCCGTTAGCAGTCATGGGCAGAGTCCGTCAGCAGTCATGGGCGGAGTTAATATGAATCAAACAGAAAATCACTCACTGCTCTCGACTGAATAACTTTAGTAGCTTTAATAAGAATACATTTCTGACTTGAATGCTCTGGCGAGGAGATAAACATGGTGGACTGTGTATGGCTCACTGAGGGCGGAGTCTATGCTAATAGAGCTGAGTCCGTCAGCAGTCATGGGCGGAGTCTATGCTAATAGGGCTGAGACCGTCAGCAGTCATGGGTGGAGTCTATGCTAATAGGGCTGAGTCCGTTAGCAGTCATGGGCGGAGTCTATGCTAATAGGGCTGAGTCCGTTAGCAGTCATGGGCGGAGTCCGTCAGCAGTCATGGGCGGAGTCTATGCTAATAGAGCTGAGTCCGTCAGCAGTCATGGGCGGAGTCTATGCTAATAGGGCTGAGTCCGTCAGCAGTCATGGGCGGAGTCTATGCTAATAGGGCTGAGTCCGTTAGCAATCATGGGTGGAGTCTATGCTAATAGGACTGAGTCTGTCAGCAGTCATGGGCGGAGTCTATGCGAATAGGGCTGAGACCGTCAGCAGTCACGGGCGGAGTCTATGCTAATAGGGCTGAGTCCGTTAGCAATCATGGGTGGAGTCTATGCTAATAGGGCTGAGTCTGTCAGCAGTCATGGGCGGAGTCTATGCGAATAGGGCTGAGACCGTCAGCAGTCATGGGCGGAGTCTATGCTAATAGGGCGGAGTCCGTCAGCAGTCATGGGCGGAGTCTATGCTAATAGGGCTGAGTCCGTTAGCAATCATGGGTGGAGTCTATGCTAATAGGGCTGAGTCTGTCAGCAGTCATGGGCGGAGTCTATGCTAATAGGGCTGAGTCCGTCAGCAGTCATGGGCGGAGTCTATACTAATAGGGCGGAGTCCGTCAGCAGTTGTGGGCGGGGCCTGTGCTAATAGGGCGGAGTCTGTCATCAGTAGTGGACGGGGCCTGAGCACATGTGACGTCACATTACATAGAAACTGCAAACGGCTTGTTCTGAGACACTGATTATGATTTATGGGGATTAAAAAAAGGAGTAAGTGGATTTTTACCATTATGGGGTGGTTGTGTACACACACTGCCAACACACATTTATGTTCAAACACCATGAAAAAGTGAATTTTGCATAAAAGGTCCCCTTTAAACTTCAGTGTGTAATAATATGTAAGATAAATGAATGATGCCTCAAATTGAACTTTATTTTATTGCACTGATTTTGATCGTCTGATTACGAGACTGCATTGCATTTCACTTCCTCTTGTCTGCAATGTGAAATCCAGGACAGCTGTCTTGTTGTAATGTCTTCATATTTAATGTGTTGAGCATCATGATGGCCTCGCTGTGAAACTTTTAATGTTCGCTGCACTGCTGCACTTCCTGGAAACGCCAAACTGTGTTCTGCTGCTTTTCCCAAACACATTGTTTGTGCTAATTAGCAGAATCGTCAGCTAACCTGATCTTGACCTTAACCAACCCGGGTTTACCCGCTCCTGGCATGTGCACTAGTTACTGCATCATGTTTCTGGCCCTGAACAACATTAATATTTAAGGGTTAAATATTGATTTGATCTCTCTTCTGGCATAAATGCTCAGTGTGGGCCGTCTGATTGAATCAGGGCTTGATTTATGAGCCAGCTTTAGTTTAGCGTTCTCTAAAGGCCTGTCGCTGTTTATTTGGAGATGTCATTGTGATAAGGTCATCTACTCACCGCTCTCAGACAGGTTTGCTCAAGTAAACACCAGCCTGGATTGGATCTCAAAGGTGGGCTGCTAAAATCATCCCGGCTAACAGGGAACCTTCTCAGAACGTTCTGGCAACGTTCTCTCAAAGTTGAACAAGCGTTCCAGTCATGTTCATAAAAGTTCTGGTCTTTAATAATGCTCTCAAATCATTAGCACATTTTTTTTTATCTGAAACATTTTAGTTGGACATCTAACATTTTTGAAATGTAACTATTTGTTTCGGAATTTTCAGAGAACATGCAAAAGTAACATTCCGATGTTTGCAAAATGATGAAATGGAATGTTTCTTTAACATTCACACAACCAAGAAAAAACGTTTTTACAACGTTTAAAAAAAAAAAAAACGGACATTACGAGAACATTCAGAAATAACGTTTTCATAACTGAAATGTATTTTATTAGCTGGGATTGTGTTTCCATAAATTAAACCGCTGCATGTGCAATGCTGTGAAATCAATGTCAAATCAAAATATGTTTTAAGAGAAAAAACTGAGGCAAAGTTGATACATTTATAAATCAGTCATTGAATATTCAGTCAATTTTTATTCAAATATTGAATGTTCAGATATTTTTATTAAACACATTATCAGTACTAATGCTTCACAAATGAATTGTTGAAATGCTAAAAAAATACTTAAAGTAAAGATTACTCAGAAATTTAAATAAAATGTGTTAGTATTCAAATTATTACAGAAGAGGATTAGGGTCAAGCAATAATAAAAAAAATAAAACCATCTCGAGATTAAAGTCATTATAATGCGAGATTAAACTCGTTAAATTTCGAGAAACAAAAGTCGAAATACAATTTTGAGAATAAAATCATAACATTTTGAGAATCGTTAAATGTAGATAAAAAAGTATAAATAAAATGTTGTTACTTAATTATTGTTTTTTTTTTCTTTACGAAGTGTGAATAATATTTACTTGAAACAAAGTCAACTTGACTTGAGAATGTCTAATTAAAGCTAGTTACTAAAGCTAATTTACTAGCAATTTCTGCTCCAATTTTTTTCAGTGTACATGAAACAAGACTGCATCGTCTGAGCAATATATCCTTCTTTGAGTTCATCATAAATCACTGACTTCAAGACGGAAACCAGAGCTGTAAACATGTGCATATTCACATTAAGGTCGTGTGACAATTTTGATGAATTGCAGTTATTGCATAAATTATCAACGGATTAGGGAAAGAATAATTTATCTGCACTCTCTCCACAGGACGTCCTCAAGTTTTACACTTTGATAATAAGATTGTCCCATTCGTTTTATCGGATGGGTGAATGACGATGTGCTGTGTGTAAATGTGTTTTTTTTATCTCTCAGCGGGGTGGAATAAAAATGATTCAATGCATGTGTTATTACAGAGAAATGATGATTCTACACAGATGAATGCTGTTTTGATATCATGCACAGTGTTCGCTGTTCACATGGAAAGATATGTGCTCAAAGATTGTTGTAACTTTCATTAAATAATTATTATTACTACAGTAAATAATGAAATATTTCCTTATATCTCCAGTAATGCAATGAAGGTCAATACCACTTTAATGTTGATTCTCAGTCTAATAAGACAATATGACAGTGATTTTATTAATGACTCTTTATTAACAAGTTCTCATAATAATTCAGAGGATTTTAAAGCAAACTTTGAACAATTATACCATATAAAGAATGAAAGCACTGCAATCTCTGTTTTGTCCACTAGATGTCAAGAGTACTTTATTTATAATCAGAAGACGGTTTATATGAATTTGGTGTTTTCTTCCAGATGATGAAAAAAACATTGTTTTCATTCCTAATCTGACATGACAAATGCATGTTATATAGATGGCCACAAGTGTCTCGGAAATAATAATAAAGCATTTCATTAATTAATAACTAATTGTACATTAAAAATTGGCATTACTAAATTTGTTTACAAATTAATTTATTAATCTATAAATAAATAAGACTAAATTACAAATAAATTTTTTGATATTTTAATGGGCAATAAAAATACACTAAAGTAATTAGTGTATATACATATATATACACCGATCAGGCATAACATTATGACCCTGTGAAGTCCACTTTGCAGTCCACTTATGGTCGAATGGAGTGCACCTTGAGTGTGAGTGTATACCAATCAGGTGAAGTGAATAACACTGATTATCTCTTCATCACGGCACCTGTTAGTGGGTGGGATATATTAGGCAGCAAGTGAACATTTTGTCCTCAAAGTTGATGTGTTAGAAGCAGGAAAAATGGGCAAGCGTAAGGATTTGAGTGAGTTTGACAAGGGCCAAATTGTGAAGGCTAGACGACTGGGTCAGAGCATCTCCAAAACTGCAGCTCTTGTGGGGTGTTCCCGGTCTGCAGTGGTCAGTGTCTATCAAAAGTGCTCCAAGGAAGAAACAGTGGTGAACCGGCGACAGGGTCATGGGCGGCCCAGGCTCATTGATGCACGTGGGGAGCGAAGGCTGGCAAAACAGACGAGCTACTGTAGCTCAAATTGCTCAAGAAGTTAATGCTGGTTCTGATAGAAAGGTGTCAGAATACACAGTGCATCGCAGTTTGTTGCGTATGGGGCTGCATAGCTGCAGACCAGTCAGGGTGCCCATGCTGACCCCTGTCCACCGCCGAAAGCACCAACAGTGGGCACGTGAGCATCAGAACTGGACCACGGAGCAATGGAAGAAGGTGGCCTGGTCTGATGAATCACGTTTTCTTTTACATCACGTGGATGGCCGGGTGCGTGTGCGTCGTTTACCTGGGGAACACATGGCACCAGGATGCACTATGGGAAGAAGGCAAGCCGGCGGAGGCAGTGTGATGCTTTGGGAAATGTTCTGCTGGGAAACCTTGGGTCCTGCCATCCATGTGGATGTTACTTTGACACGTACCACCTACCTAAGCATTGTTGCAGACCATGTACAGCCTTTCATGGAAACGGTATTCCCTGGTGGCTGTGGCTCTTTCAGCAGGATAATGCGCCCTGCCACAAAGCAAAAATGGTTCAGGAATGGTTTGAAGGGCAAAACAACGAGTTTGAGGTGTTGACTTGGCCTCCAAATTCCCCAGATCTCAATCCAATCGAGCATCTGTGGGATGTGCTGAACAAACAAGTCCGATCCATGGAGGCCCCACCTCACAACTTACAGGATTTAAAGGATCTGCTGCTAACATCTTGGTGCCAGATACCACAGCACACCTTCAGGGGTCTAGTGGAGTCCATGCCTCGACGGGTCAGGGCTGTTTTGGCAGCAAAAGGGGGACCAACACAATATTAGGATATTCTTCAGGTCATAATGTTATTCCTGATCGGTGTATATATATATATTGTTAAAAATAGCTGATGATTTGATGACTCAAAATCTTTTCCATTGCAGTAAATGTGGATTGCAAAGAGGATAAAATAGATATGCAAAAATGCAATTAACAGTTAAATCTATGTGCATACTGGTGGAATTTATGTCTTTTCCCACTCAAATGCATGAAGCGTGTTTGTTTAGTTTGAGTTATGGTTCGTGCATCTCTAAGCTGAACATGTTGCATCAGTCTCGCTGAATTATTGATGAACAGCAAACAAACAGGTGAAGTGAGCTCTCGGTCAGTCTGAAGCGCTCCAGTAGAGGGCAGTGTGTCACACCACACACTCATTGACCAGTCAAAACCTGAGCATCTTCTGAAGACTGTGAAATCACAGTGACACATCAAAGTAAGACGTTCGCTCTCTTAAATCTGACTCATTGTACAAACACAATCTGTTGAATAGCGGCATGAACACGGCTGCCATTCTAGCGCAGGGCGGCTCGTCTCGTCTCCTTTGGTCCCCACTGACCTCATTACAATGTGGCTTACAGCCAGAGCCAGTGTCACTTTTATTTACAGCTTCATATAGCAAAATAACTCTGATTTTCCAGGTTGCATGCAATTTCTGCACACGTATATCCATCAGAGCTTTAGGGTTTTCCAAATGCATGGAATAAAATGTGTCCTTTTTCCAAATGCATGTTTGGCTGTTGAAGATTACAGAGAAATCAAATCACCATTCCACTAAAATGACAGAAAACACCCAGTTCATCAGCGTAGTTGTTAAATTGATGCCGATCAGCAGTGATGTGTCTGTGAGCGTGTGAATTATATAATATAATGACTTTCAGGAGGCTGAACTTATTAAAATGAATCTCTAGGTGATTTTTTTTTTGCCACAATCTGTTGAGGTTTGTCTTGCATGACACAAATTGGTTTTTGACAATTAAATGCAACATTAAATCAAAATATTATTATGGTGGTTAATAATATACTGAATGAGTACATGGTGTTCCAGTGTATTGCAAAGATTACCATGGAATTACCATAGTATAATTACCAAAACTCTATTAATACCATGGTATTTTTGATACTTTTTTGTCTGTGAATGCACAAAAAGCCTTTAAAAAGATTAGAAATTAGAAACTTGATTATATCTACTCTTCCATTAACATACAGAAGCCGTCATATCAGATTTTTAAAAAAAATATTAATTTGATACCACAGACATATGTTTATATTATGCAGTATGAGACAAAAAACTCCTGCAAACAAAAGCATTAAAGTGGATTTGTATAACATTTAATTGGCACATATGGAAAAGATCTGATCAGATTTATTTATTTATTTTAAATAATTTTTAAATTATTATTTCCTTTATTTTGTATTTTATTTATTTGTTTTTATTGCATAATGTAACTGTATCACCCAGCTCTTTATATAAAGTTATATATACACCGATCAGGCATAACATTATGACCACTGACAGGTGACGTGAATAACACTGATTATCTCTTCATCACGGCACCTGTTAGTGGGTGGGATATATTAGGCAGCAAGTGAACATTTTGTCCTCCAAGTTAATGTGTTAGAAGCAGGAAAAATGGGCAAGCGTAAGGATTTGAGTGAGTTTGACAAGGGCCAAATTGTGATGACTAGACGACTGGGTCAGAGCATCTCCAAAACTGCAGCTCTTGTGGGGTGTTCCCGGTCTGCAGTGGTCAGTATCTATCAAAAGTGCTCCAAGGAAGGAACAGTGGTGAACCGGCGACAGGGTCATGGGTGGCCAAGGCTCATTGATGCACGTGGGGAGCGAAGGCTGGTGATGCTTTGGGCAATGTTCTGCTGGGAAACCTTGGGTCCTGCCATCCATGTGGATGTTACTTTGACACGTACCACCTACCTAAGCATTGTTGCAGACCATGTACACCCTTTCATGGAAACGGTATTCCCTGGTGCCTGTGGCTCTTTCAGCAGGATAATGCGCCCTGCCACAAAGCAAAAATGGTTCAGGAATGGTTTGAGGAACACAACAACGAGTTTGAGGTGTTGACTTGGCCTCCAAATTCCCCAGACTTGGGTAACAGACTTGCTAACATCTTGGTGCCAGATACCACAGCACACCTTCAGGGGTCTAGTGGAGTCCATGCCTCGACGGGTCAGGGCTGTTTTGGCAGCAAAAGTGGGACCAACACATTTTTTAGGTCATAATGTTATGCCTGATCAGTGTAAGTATGTCTAACTTTATCCACTTACAGTACACCCACATAAAGCAAAATCTACTTTTCTGCTTGTGAACATTTAAAAAAAAGACATTTGGATAGACCTAAAGTGAAAAAAAATCAAGCTCAAGTTCCTGTGCGCGAGTAAATATTAACATAATTAATCACTGTCCAGACGTCAAGCACAACACAAGAGCTCCCATAAGATTATGCGCAGACTGCTTTCACAGCACAAGCCTCCGCCGGAGCTCAAAGCCAGCCTCTAATTAAGTCAAGGTCACTTAGCTTGAGTTGAATGTATGTGAGAGCCATGCGATCGGACCTGTCAGATGTGTGATCAGTGAAGCTTTCAGCAGCCTGTGCGCTCGATCCAAACATCTGCTCTGCACAAGTCTGTTGTCTGCTCTGTGTTCAGCATCTGTGCATCTTATTTAAAGTTGATTAACATGTGTAAGACGTTATGCATCACTTTATTGACTGCGATCAAAAAGTACTCTACTAGAAAACACTTAATAAAACAATAGTTCCACTCCTTGATTCTGATTGGTTGAGACGCGTTTGAAGCCATTGTGAATTACTCTACAAACGTACACCTGTGACCTCATTAGTATTACTTCGCCACTGTGTCTGTGTGTTGCTGCGCTTCCATGTATTGTGTATTTCAGAAAAACTAATGCTGCGTACCAATTCGCCTACTTGTATGTTCTGTCTTGTGAAGAAAAAGTACATACTTTTGAGTGTGTAGCAGAAGAGTAGGCAAGCTTTTGCTTTGGGACAAACTGCGTCTATAACGGACAGCTCTGTCGCTTAGCTACGTGCCTAACTCAATCATCTTGTCACAGTTAAATCCTCCTACATTCAATTTAATTTAATTTCCTACCGTTTCGGAGAGAAATGTAGCAGCACGTTTATCTGCCAGTCGTGGGTCTTTCATACGGAGACTCTCCTCATGTGTTTGCATAATGATACATTTAAAGGCCCCCTGAAATCAAAATGTAAGTTCCCTTTCAGTCGGTCACGTTCGATGTTTGTCGGACATCACCGATGAATTGGGATGACTTCTGGGAGCCCCTATCAGCTTCGAGTGTATAGAGAACGGGCCAATGGCCATTGGCGTGCGAGATTTGCATCTTATCTCTGGTGCTAACCGCACTGCAGAGGGCTCCCTTTGAACCTTTGCAGTCAGCAGAGTTAAAAATCCTGTCTTGGAAGACAGTACTCCTGACTGCATTGGCTTCCATCAAGAGGGTAGGGGACCTGCAGGCATTTTCGGTCGACGAATTGTGCCTGGAATTCGGGGTGGGTAACTCTCATGTAATCCTGAGACCCTGGCCCAGATATGTGCCCAAGGTTCCCACCACTCCCTTTCGGACCAGGTGGTGAACCTGCAAGTGCTGCCTTCGGAGGAGGCAGACCCACCCCTGGCTTTTCTCTGTCCCGTTCGCGCTCTGCGGACTTGCGTGAACAGAACCCAAAGCTTCAGGACCTCAGAACAGCTCTTCATCTGTTACGGAGGCCAGCAGAAGGGAAAGGCTGTCTCCAAGCAGAGGATGGCCCACTGGATAGTGGATGCCATCGCCTTGGCGTATGAACCCAAGGCGTGCCTTGCCCGCTCGGGTTGAGGGCCCACTCCACTAGGAGTGTGGCCTCTTCCTGGGTGCTGGCGTATGGCGCCTCGCTGACAGATATATGTAGAGCTGCGGGCTGGGCGACACCTAACACATTCGCTAGATTCTATAGCCTCCGTGTAGAGCCAGTTTCTTCCCATGTGCTCACTTCAAATAGCCAGTAACACCGAAGTGCCCGCTCTTGTGTCGGCTTGCTGCGCCATTCCCCTCCTCATGGACCGGATACGTGCGCTGATATGCTCCAGTCGAGTTCCCTGTTGAGTTCCTCCGCAACCTGCGGCAGTCAGACGTGGCGGAGCGTCCGACGCCAGGTCTAACACTCGTATGCATTGGTGGAACTTGTGTTAGGCTGGGTATCCATATGTTGTGACCCCTAAGGCGGTCCCATATGTGTATTCTTCCACGGTACGGCTCCCTACGGCGAGCCCGTGTCTTTCCCTTGGCAGAGCTCGCTCTGTCGTCTGTGTGCGGTGTAGTCCCCCGCCTGCATTGGCCGGGGCCACCCCTGGGACTTCCGTATGTTGTACTGCCCACGGCCAGTCCATACGTGTATATTCCACATGATACCTCCCTACGGTAGGATGTGGCTTCCGCAGCGCCCCCCCTGGGCACGCTTTCCCAGCGTTATCCAATACTCTGCTGAGTGGGTCTTGCGGAACAGCAGCAGTGACTCTCCTGCGTGAGTTCCCCGCCCCGAACAGACGGGGGTCTGAGGGGCTTTCGCTGGGCGCTGGAAGTGGTAGTAACTGTGGCGTTTTCCATAGGGATCCCAATTCGTCGGTGACGCCCTGAAGGTGGGAACGGAGACGTACGTCCCGTCGCCACAGTTGCTGTACCATCACTGCATGACCGAGTCACTAGTTTGGCTCCTCTGTGAAAAACAAATGTGCGCTGCATCCGCTTCCTGTTTATACCCGCGGTGCGGGGCGGAGCACGAGATGCAAATCTCGCACGCCAATGGCCATTGGCCCGTTCTCTATACATTTGAAGCTGATAGGGGCTCCCAGAAGTGATCCCAATTCGTCAGTGACGTCTGAAGTACGTCCCCGTTCCCTCCTTCAGGGAACGAGGGTTACATACGTAACCGAGACGTTTTTTAGCTTTTAGTATGAATATGTTAGCCTTAAGCCTCGTGCACACCGGGACAATTATTGTGCACGCTTATCGCCGGCATCTTTTCGACGCGTCTTTGTGTTCATACCCAAGCGATTTTCACTGGCGATGCGCCGAGTGAACGTGCAAATTCACTCCCTGACAGTAGATGGCACTTATTGAAAAACAGAAACTCACCATCGAATCCTATTTGATCTGCAATTCCTCTCCATAACAACTCCCTCTTATGGAGATTTTTGTAGTCGCTGTGGTGTTTGTCATAAAGCTCTTTGTGTTCAGACACCAAAGAGACCAGCAGCTCTACATTCATCTTGCCTCGTTGCATCTTCTTCTTCGTCTACTTACTTCCTCTTCATCGTCTTCTTCTTAGGTATCAGTGTGTGCTCGGCAAGACCGTTTTGTGCTTGAGCGTCACCAAGTCGTGTTTTACTGTAACTTCAGCAGCTCCAGCCACGGGAAGAAAAGCGCCAATCTCATTGGTCGGCCAGTTTTTGACGCGGCACTTCAAACCAAAAAAATGAACCCAAGGCGTTTAAAAAAAAAAATGACGCTTTTACGCCTGCCGTTTTGCGCATCGGTGTGCACTCACATTGGCGCCCTTTGTTTAGTCACGAGGCGTTAAACGTCGGCGATAAGCACGCGCGATAATCGTCCCGATGTGCACAAGGCTTTAAGGTTATGAATAAGCTGGTGTGTTCCAAAACAATGACAAAATTTGCATTTAGGAGATATAAGCATTTTAAACTTACAGTCTCTCACTTCCGTTAAAATGGATCACGGATTTTTATGACATCACCGCAGACTTCAGCTTCTCATCACATCTTCTGTCCAATCAAATGCTTTCTAGAATCTACAGCATCCCGCCCCCTATGCTATAAATACCACCTGGCCAAAGCGACCGTTGACACGTCACGGAGCAAAACAGCATTTTGTGGTAGTTCACAACTTTGTGATAGACATATGATTGCTTCACAAATATTGGGATGTTAGCCACGGGATTTGCTAGCAGCCTTCAGTTATCAGAGATCAGTTCATGGCCAAACGTACCTTTACAAAAGTTCACAATGCATTGTTGCAGATGACATATAATGTGGATAACATTGAATAAAAATCTTTTCGTCAGGTTAGATACTGAAAATTAATCATTCAAAACCCTTTTTTCTAATCCTCTCTACTTAACCGTCAGACTCGCACATCCGCCATGTTTGTAGTTTTTTGACACTTTTTATTCGTGTTTGTAGTTCTAATTGAATCCTCGTCCAATGCGCAATATTAAAGGTGAGGTATGCGATATTTGAAAAACGCTGTTTGACAGTCGGTCGGACCGACACATTCAGACACAACAACAAACGTGTCAGCATTAGGGGGCGTATGACGGTGGTTTGACTGTACTTCTTTTGTCACATACTGTTTTTCGCCTACTATATTGTAGGGAAGTATGTGATTTCGGATGCAGCCAAAGTCTTCTCATATCTGAGATACATCTTTGATGTGCATAGTTTCCGAAGTGCAGAGGGAATATTGTTTAAAAGTTTTCTTTTTCAGTTATGCTACTGTATGTTCATCGAGTTACACTGCTGAGAGATAAGCAAGATATGTGTGTGTGAGGAAGTATTATACATTTTTTTTTTAAAAACTTGCTTCTCAAGTAAATGTATCTTGGTTTAAGAATGTTTTGATGTTTGTACTGGAAAACCATACAAAAATACCAAATCTTGTTTTTGCAGAGTAACACTGTAAGGTCTGATGTAACAGTGACCCATGTTGTTTGTTTTCTCTTGCAATAGGAGCCGATCAATGTCAGGGGTCGGAATGACAAGGATAAACACGAGGGAAGGAGCGACAGAAACAATTTTTGGCATCTTAGAAAATACAAATGAATGTACGTGGGATGTGTGATACAGTGGGTGTTTTTCAGCTGTTAGTTCCTATATTTATTGTATATTTGCAGTAAGCAGCAGGTCATTGTGTCACTTGTAGCATACAGTCTTATCACAAAACATAATCTATCACAAAAACATAGACACATCAGCTTTTTTCTCCTTATAATTTTGTTTTTATGGCTTACTGCGAGAGTGCATTGCCACAAAACTGTATTCTGGATGTTTTTCATGGTAAATTCATGGCTAATGTTTATTTTTCAACACATTTGCTGCATGATGAATATTACTTTTTGACCTAGATTTTATCATTTTGGATATATAACTAGATGAGTAAAGTTTGATGAAAAACTTTGATGTTGGCCAGACCAGAAAGTTTAAAAAAAAAAGGTTTTACGTTTGAAGTAGTTTGAAGTTTAAAGTTTAAATGTTTTGAAGGCAATAAAGTCTATCAACACATAGATGAATGGATGGATGGATGGATGATGATGATGAGATGGATGGATGGATGGATGGATGGATGGATGGATGGATAGATGATGATGATGATGAGATGGATGGATGGATGGATGGATGATGATGATGAGATGGATGGATGGATAGATGATGATGATGATGATGATGATGATGATGATGAGATGGATGGATGGATGGATAGATAGATGTTTTTGTTAGCATGTTACTAGCAAGAATTATCATGTTGTTTGCATGTTTTAGCATTAATAAACATGTTGATAACATGAATTGCCATGTTTTAGCATGATTTAACATGTTGTTTGCATGTTTTAGCATGTTGCTATCACAATTTAGTATTTTGCTAGCATTTTTAGCATGTTGCTAGCATGAATTAGCATGTTAACATGATTTAGCTTTTTGCGAACATGTTTTAACATGTTGTTAACATGAATTAGCATGATTTAGCATGTTGTTAACATGAATTAGCATGATTTAGCATGTTGTTAACATGAATTAGCATGATTTAGCATGTTGTTAACATGTTTTGGCATGAATTAACATGTGGCTAACAAGAATTAGCATGTTGTTAGCATGTTTTAACATTTTGTTAGCATGAATTAGCATATTGCTAGCATGATTTAGCATGTTTAAGTTGGCTTTCACAAGTCAACTTAAACATACACTACTGTTTAGGGTCGGGAAGATTATTTACTGTTTTTGAAAGAAGTCTCTTCTGCTCACCAAGGCTGCATTTATTTGATCAAAAATACAGTAAAAACATTAAAAATGTGAAATATTATTACAATTCAAAATAACTGTGTTCTATTGTAAAATATTGTAAAGTGTAATTTATTCCTGTGATAAAAGCTGAATTTTCAGCATCATTACTCCAGTCTTCAGTGTCACGTGATCCTTCAGAAATCATTATGATATGGTGATTTGCTGCTCAAGAAATATTTATGATTATTATCAATGTTGAAAACAGTTGTGCTGCTTCATATTTTTGTGGAAACAGAAAATTTATTTCTTTGATGTTCAAAGTTCAAAAGAACAGCATTTATTCGGAATAGTTTCAAAATCTAACTGACCCCAAAGTAGTGTATATTGCAGAACTGACTGTTGCTAGACAACACTACACCCCATGCATCCCATAATAACACAGAATGCTATTAGCCACAGGTGTTTTTTGGAGTAAGTTGGTTTTTACTGTTCTTTCAATTCCTAACTTTCAATCTTCTTCCAAAAACCTAAAAATACAACACCCCTTATTATTCATATTTCCTTGATCCTCTTTTTTCCCCCTGAGGTTTATGTTGGATTTGGGATTGGTCATGGGTATCAGCGTCTCTCTGGTTTAGATCAGGATTTTTTTCAACGCTTGAATAAGTTTTGAGAGATGAAATGTGTTCAGAGCCATGAAATTTATGTAAGACATGCGGCTCACCACGAAACCATTTCACTCCCTTAATTCGGCCAGAGCGATTCAATGGACAACCTGTAATGTCCTTCTGATGGAAACCAGAAGATTCATCATCTCACAGGTGTGACATGACCGGCCCTGAGCCAGACACGAAGAGATCAGATGCTTTTCAATACAGTACAAAAGATTTCAGTACAACTCCAAGAGACGAGCAGGATTAGGCCCAGAATATCTCTGAGATACTGAAGCACAAGTTTCATTTTCTTAATCACCTCTTGTTTATGTTTGTGCTGACGCTGATCGTGTTTAGCTAAAATGAACAAAGGCTTCGTTCAAATACCTGGATGATCTGAAGTCAATTACGTTTTGCAAATGAGACTGAGACAAGTCAGCAGTGAGAGTTACACAGAATACAAGATCAGCTCACTATAGTGTCTAACGCGAGACTTTGTATTGTGTGTCTTGTTAGATCTCAAATGTTGTCATATTATTGTGTTTTATCTGTTTTATCACACCGCTTCTCATGTGTTTGGGAAAGCGTTTGAGAAGCGGCAAGATTGTGTGCCGTATAAAAAATCGATTTACACACTAAGGGCCCTATCATACACCCGGCGCAATGCGATGCCAGAGTTTTTTGCTAGTTTCAGCCTGACGCAGTTTTCATTTTCACGTCCAGCTCCACGTTGTTTAAATATCAAATGCACTGCCGCATCTGTTCACCCATGGGCGTCTGGTCTGAAAACCAGGTGTGTTCAGGAGCATTGTTGGAGCGTTGCTATTTTGAGGAACTGAAAACGACTGCGCCATTGACCAACACAAACCTGCTCTAAAGTCAATAGCGCAGTATTTTTCGTGTTATTTAAAGGGTGTGTTAGTAATAATGGCCTATAGGCGGTGCACAACGTGCATACACTCTGCTTATTACACACACAGGGACGCGCAGCAGCACACACACATTTTTAAATATTTAGTCTTGTAAATAGCGAATCCGCCATGGAGCGAGCGCAACTGGCTTTTAAAGGGAATGGGAGATGAGACTCTGATTGGTTTATTGCACGTTACGCCCAAAACACACCCATGACTCATTAAGAGACTATATAAAACCCTTTTGGACCATGCGCTGGGCGCGCCAACCCTTTTTTCCGTCGTTAAATTAGCAAAAGTGGATTCGGACACGCCCTAAGTGCACCTGCACCGTGAGCTTCAGACCATGAGCTCAGATCGATAAAATAGGGCCCTTAGTCTTAATACTTAGAGGTTAGAGTGTTAGAGGGAGCCTATGGCTCCCGATTGCGACTAAAATCGCCGCAAATGCAACTAAAAATGTGATTAAAGCTTTGTGTGCATTCATATAGGCATCGCCATCATCTTGTTTTGTTTGAAAGTGACTGCGACACACGACAATGTCGTAATGTCTGATTCCCAAAAAATGACTCTTATGAACCAGTTCTCTTTAATGAGACTCATTCGTGATTTAGCGGTTTCAGTCAGTGAATTGTTCATAGCCTTTACTGAGTTCACAACTGATTCCCTCACTGAACCGCGAGTCATTTTTGGGTTATATCCAATTCAAAGTTTTCATTCAACCGCATTTTACTGAGTTGTCTCAGTTTATTCCCGTGAGCTGGTTCTTTTTAGTGAATCAAAAACAAAGCATGGCCAATGTAGTACGATTCCCGAACAAATCACTCTGAGTCGCTTCTTTTAAAGTGCCCCTATTATGCTTTTTTCGAATAATTAATTTCATGTAGTGTGTAATAGAGCTGTGTGTGAATGTAAAAGGTCTACAAAGTTTTAAAGTTCAAAGTGCATGATAAATAAAGTTATTGTCTCCTAAATGAAAGAATCGATTCTGAATTGCTGAAATGAGTCGTCAGTAACTCCAGTCTCACTTCCTTCCTGTTATAAACCTAATGTAACAGATTTGCATAATTCTAGCCTATGGTCTTCATTGGCTGCCGGCGAACAGCGTCTGCTTTGCCCCGCCCTGAAACACTGTAGTTGTCTCTGAGACTGGAAGAGTTTGGTTCATGTTGTTCACGTCGAGAAGATGCTGTTTTCTGCTGCCAAAGCAAATCCACTTTGATTCACTTCCACAGGAATTGATACGGTAAAACCATTGTCATTGTTACTGTTTGTATCACTGTAAATTAAGTGCTGAGAAAGGGCTGAAACTCAGATATGGTAATGGACATTTGGTTTCAGACACATGCTGTAAGCAGTCGACCAATCACAGCAGACTGGGCCATCTGATCAGAGCAAAGCAGGCTCTTGAAAAAGTGGGGTTTAGAGAGACTGAATCTTCGAATTAACCATTTTCAGACTCTTTGAGAAATGAGGTGATATGTGATGTATATTATGAGAAAATAAAAGTGTTTTTTGACCTTAAACCTATTGTAGGAGACTCCAAAACAAAATTAGGAACCTTTAAAATAGCACTGCTGTGATTGGCTGCTGTGAGACTTCAGTGTTTACGCCCACCGCTGTGATTGGCTGCTGTGAGACTTCAGTGTGAACGCCCACTGCTGTGATTGGCTGCTGTGAGACTTAAGTGTAAACGCCCACTGCTGTGATTGACTGCTGTGCGACTTCAGTGTAAATGCCCACTGCTGTGATTGGCTGCTGTGAAACTTCAGTGTGAATGCCCACTGCTGTGATTGGCTGCTGTGCGACTTCAGTGTAAATGCCCACTGCTGTGATTGGCTGCTGTGAAACTTCAGTGTAAATGCCCACTGCTGTGATTGGCTGCTGTGCGACTTCAGTGCGATTTCAGTGTAAATGCCCACTGCTGTGATTGGCTGACATCTTTGCATATGAAATAGCTAGTATTACATGTGTAACTCTCTCGAAAACTTTTAGCACCGAAATTGCGACTGATTTACCAAAGAATCCACAGTGAAATGTACCGAATACAAATAAATAATGCTCAACTGAGACATTCACATTGTTGAAAATAAATGAGCACATTCCTAGCATTAGGATCCTTTGGAAGGTAATGTTATTTTTAGTCCAGTGAATCTGTATCGCTCTTCTCTCCTCGTCATCTCACTAACACTCCAGTGGGCGGGGCCAAAGTTTGCGATGATGAAGTAGGTGTTGATCTTCTTCTGCAGAGGCGGTCTTTCACCGATCTGAGTTGTTCTCTGGGTACAATAAAAGCTGTTTTTGGACTAACATGGAAGTTTTCAGTTCTGAAACTTACAGGATATTCTTATAGTATGATGACCTCTTATATGTCAAAAGCTCAAGGAAAATTTGATTTCTCAGTTCATGACCACTTTAATGAACAGTTAAAATTACTCAATCACAGCTGTGTTTCCCAAAAGCATCGCAAACCTAAATATATCAGAAACCATTGGCACCAACTGAAGAAAGTGAAGTATTTGCAGTTATAGCCTAATAATTGTTTTGTATATCTATATTGTATTTCTAACCTATCCTAACTAACTAAAAAAAAAACATTCTTTTTTGTAGGCCTACGTGTTTTATATGTGAGACATGTGAAAGTCTTGCACAAACAGTTTTTAATGCAGTTGTTTGTTCACAATAATAATGAGTTGTTTATTGTAGAATGGGGACTTTGAAGGCATTCTGTTTGTTTAGCATCTGGACGCTCTTTATCCAGGTAAAACAAAGCCTGAGAAAAGGCTCCTGGGCTCATGTGAATTTCTGCAGCTGTGAATCTTCAGACGACAGTGTTTATTTGCTAGACTGCATAATTTCACATATTGAGAGACGTTTAGCTGTTTTTAGATTTCCCACCTCTCTTTCAGAATCCAGAAAGCCCCTAATGAAATACAAAATTATTTGGAGACACGTATAACGTAAATCACACGAAGTGTTCAGGGATAATTTGGTTACTAAAGATTTGATGTGGTCTGTTCTTCATATTAGATTTTAGTATTGACAGTCACATAATTTTAAAACCCATCCCATTAGGATGTTTGTTTATACAGAAATCGAGTTCTTGGCTGAATCTGAAATCGTCCCCTAAACCCTCAATCACTATTCCCTATGTTAGTCCACTATTATAGTTCACTTGAAGGAGTGAATGAAAACGAGGGAGTGAATTCGGACAGCCGTTGAGTGTACATCGGCTGTAGACTTGTTATTGCATTGTGGGATTGAACGAGTGCACTCGGTAATGTCCACTATGGTTTCGGACACCACTACAAATGGCTGTCCCCTCAAATAGTGCCATATTTGAGGGTATAGGGTCGATTTCGGATTTAGCCCTTGAGCTCAAACAGGTCAGCAAAGCTAAACTTTAAGAAATTGCTCTGTAAACTACTTGTTGCTAGGCGAAGGTGAATAACGTCCATCCCATAATTACACAAAATGCATTAAGCTAGAGCTGATCCAAAACAGGCGTAATACTGAAGAGAAAAAGAGGAAAGTGTCCTGATGGTTTCACTTTGTCTAATTCAATAATCAGTTTGCTGAAGAAATGAGAAAAGAACATTTAAGATCAATAATTTTATCAGTCTTTACTAAATCAGCTGTAGCAATATTACATGTTCAAATACATAAAAGAGATTTTACAAAGGAGTATTTTTGTAATTCTGAACCATTTTGCCCCCATAGATATTAATAAATATATACTTGAAAGTAAAGTCAACTGAAAGCCCATATTATCATAACTCGACATGATTTACACAACCACTAGAGTGTCAATGAAATGTGCTGATGATGAAAAAAGACATTATCTGATGTGTATCTGATGATCAGACCTTCAACTACATTCTCTATTATAAACTTTACCTTGATTTGTCAAAACAGAAGCTGAAAGATAAGACAGGAAAACACCATAACTGTAAAGGCCTGTTCACACCAAGAACGAGAACTATAATAACTACAACGATAACTATATAAGCGTCCACACCAGCAGAGGATATCGTTCTGTTTATTATAATCACGCTGCAGTTTTGTCATCTGTCGCTTAAGGCCGTGTGGTGTGTCCACCAAAGCGTTTTTTTCCCGAGGCTAGCGTATTTTTCCAGTTGTTTTCAATAAGAGCGATGCGTTTTCAAAACGCTTGCAGCGTAATGGTGTGTGCACACCAAAAGCGACTTTAATTATTTGCACGAGTTGATTACATACAAAGTCAATGCAAAGACTAGAAGAGACGCGAATTCGCACCGGGCAACGCAAAGTGACACGGAGTGGGTGGCGCGTATTCGTCTCAATTGAAGTTGAAAAACGCCAGCAGAAAATTTTGCGTTGTCATGCAAGCCAATCAGTGAAGAGCTTCCGGTTTGACAGGTTATCAAACTGGGCACCTGTCATCCTCAAGTAGCGCTGGAAGCCAGTTATCCAGCGCAGTTTATGGAGAAGATGGTGAAATTCAGAGTTGTGTGCACCTTTGGATGGTGCTGTGAACACAGACACTTCGGCATTTGGCTTTCCGGCATATATGGGACTTCCACAACAGATACAGAGCAGCAATAGTTGTTACCTCCAACATGTTTGATGACGGAAAAAATGGCAGTAAGAAATGTTAATGTGCGTGAAAACTCCTCTCACGCGAGTGACAGGAAAAACAAGTTATCCCGCGAGTAAACTAGAGCGAGTAACACGATGCGAATATCCGCTTCGCTTTTGGTGTGCACACACCAGAGATGGGGACTCGAGTTAGTGACTCGGACTCGAGTCGCATTTTATGAGACTTCAGACTTGACTCGGGACTCGACCTGAAATGATGTCTCATGAAACATGACAGGATCATTCAACAATTAAAGACACCGGAACGACATTTTATTAGACATCGCATCCACAAAGGTCAGTGACATTAACACACACAGCTCGCTGTTTTACTGTGGTGTAGCTGGGTGGCTCTTTTGGATTGCCAGCCTGTTAAAACATGAATAAAATCTAACCTTTAAACCTAGCACTACGTTTTACTTTTATCAATCTTTTCGCAGCTTTTCTCTCTGTTAATGTGTGTCTACGAGAGAGAGAGAGAAAGGTGTTAATCCATTTATTACTTAAAGCGCATATTTTAACATATCGCAATAAGCATGCGTACAGTTTTCTATTGACTAGAAACGTTCGGAGGTTTGATATTTTCTGATAATGTCTGTCGTCAATGACAACGCTGTATAACAAACGTGACTGGCGCCATCTTGTGTCCACTCAGCGACTGTATTGAAAATGACTACTCGTCTTGTTGCCAGATTGTTTTTATTTTACATTATAATGGATTATAACGTAACAGGCTGGATGTATCCCTTACATCTTAGGACCTTTATTACAAACAAAACAGATGATAGAAAGGTCATATATTTTATATAATTTAATAGGATTTTTGAATATGACATCTTTTTTGTAAGACATGAAATGACTCGAGACTCGACTCGGACTCCAGCTTAAAGACTTCAGACTTGACTCGGACTCCAGATGAAAGACTTGTGAACATCTCTGGCACACACCATTAGGGGCCGTTCACACAGAACGTGTTTTTCCATTCCAGTGCGCTACCTTTGTATTGTTTTTCTATGTAAACATGCTCTAGACGGACGTGTATAACCGTTGCGCTCGCATCTCGTGTCTTTTGCAGCCTCTCGCACATGACACGGCATTCTAAAAACGCGTTGCTCAAGTTAAAATCAGTCCAAGTTTTTTTCCCCATTCCACTTCCCGCGTCTCGTTTTTTTCAAAACAACAACACATTCTGTATGATTGAGCCATACCGAGGCGCTGAGCGTCTATTTCGCGCTCAAGCACTGAACGTTTTTTACTGGTCGCCGAGAGTTAAAGAATGTTCAACTTTGGGTAAAACGCAGCGCTTATCACTGTCACTTTTTACCCAGCTGTCCAATCACAGTGGAGGAGGGGTGGGACAAATACAACACCAACCAATCACCACATTCCGTTTGTACAACGTCAACAGACGACAACAAGCATTATAATGGAACAAATTTATTTAAAACAAGAGCCAGAGCAAATACTTTACATTGTATCGTCATTTTTATATAGATATAGAAACAATACAGAAACAAACTATCTGTGAAATGAGAAACCGCGGATATTCCGTATCATAGCAAGCAAAGGCAATGCGTGGAATCCACCAGATGTGGCCCGGATCTGGGCCAACACTATGTTGCTGTTTGGGTATGCTTGTTGTTGTCGTCTGTTGACGTTGTACAAGCAGAATGTGGCGGTTGGTCGGTGTTATATTTGTCCCGCCCCTCCTACACTGTGATTGGACGGCTGAGTAAAAATTGACAGTGATGAGCGCTGCGTTTTACCAAAGTTGAACATTCTTCAACTCTCGCCGACCGGTAAAAAACGCCCGAAATAGACGCTCAGTGCCTCGCTACACTCCAGGCGTTTTAAAAATGCGGCGCTCCCATTGAAAACAATTGGAAAAATACGCTAGCCGCGGGGAAAAAACGCTTTGGTGGACACACGGCCTAAATGCTCGAGCTCTGAAAGCAGGATGGATTCTGATTGGCTGCCAATGTTTTTATCATTCATCAGCTGGAAAAAAATCGTTCTGAAAGTGATTCCAGCGATATTGTTTCTCTGTGCCATTATTGGTATAGTTGTGGCGTAAACTCTACAATTCTTTAATATTTAAAATGATTTTTAGAACTGTATCGTTATAGTTATCGTCTATGGTGTGAACGGGCCTTTAGACTTTAAAGACTCTTCATAATAATATTTCTTATACAGTAAGATTATTTAAACATAGAAGCTTGAGAATATCTTGCAGAAAAACAGGCACTTTATGCACTGACGACTAGATTTCATATCGTTTCTGTCTTATTATCAGAAACATACTTCGCTGACATAATATACATTCGTTCATTCTGCAAATATCCTCGCTGCTGTTGTGCTTTTATTAACGTTAGTACAGTCTCATGTTGGTATTAGGATAGAAACTACAAATTACAAATTTGCATCAGATAAATGAAACGATTACCTTTAATATGTAGAATAATAAAACTGAAATGTGCTTTTATGCATGACACATGTAATGCTTCTGTGCACCAATAAGCAACTAAATACTGTGTGTTGTTTTGAACTATGAATGTGACAATGTGTCAATCATTATTAAGGCAACACTGTCTGTACGTACAGTATATTGAGCGTATTATATCCAACAGTCTGTTTGAGTTTACAGTAGTGGCCAAAAGTGATGTCCGGCCTAGGAAAATTGACATCTTCACCCTTTATTCAAATGTTAATGAAAATGTGTTAAAGATTTTGCCAGCATATTGCATAATTATGCTTGGAGTCGATTGTTTTATTTGTGCTGATAACTCAATGAAACATGCCAAATTGTGTGGACATCATTTTTGGTCAGACTGTCATACAAAGAAATTATGAACACATGCAAAAACAAGAGAATATTAATAACTGATTAGTCAATGTATGCTTTTTTTCTGTGAGCTTTTTGTTTTTCTATGCATTTGTTTGCATAGTAAAATCAAACCAGTAACACTTTCTATGAAGCCTGTATTTATAATGCATTATAAGGGTATTCTTAATGCATTACAATAAATGCATAATGCCTTACAAACAACCTTATAATATGTTGTACCATCTGATAAATCATAAAAACAGTTACAATACATTATAATACTTACCTGTTTGTGGTTATAACTTTTAAGCATTATAACACCAGATGAAGCCTGCATTTATAATGCATCATAAGGGTATTAAGGCATTATAATGCATGCATAATACAACCTTATAATGTGCTGTGTCATCTCATGAATAATAGTATCAACAGTATTAATACTTATTAGGGGCCAAGCACCGAAGGTGTGTAGGCACCTATTGTAATCGTTGGCGTTCTTATTATTCTTCTTCTTTTTCCGTTTCTTCCACTCTTGAGTCTATGCAGCCCATAGAACCGCTTGCAGGAAAGTTATGAAATTTGGCACACAAATAGAGGACAGTCTGAACTGTCACCATAGCAAATTTGGAGTGTCTAACTCAATCCCTCTAGCGCCACCACCTGTCCAAAGTTGCACTCACGTTTATGCTAATAACTTTTGAAGTCGATTCGTCAAACCGTTCTCGAATAACGCACAAAAGAGTTTGACACCAAAATGAACGCAAGGCTATATCTCCGCAACGCTTTAGCATATTCTGACCAAACTTGGTGTGTGTTATGACAACCATGACCTGAATAAACCTGAATAAACTTTTGAATAAATTAGCCTATTATAATGAAACTGCTCTTAATAGATTCCTTGGGTCATGCCGAGAACACAGATACCAATTTTTGGCCAAACTTCCTGTCCGCCATTTTGATTTTATTTTGAAACCTACTTTTTCTAACTTCTAGCCCGTTTGTCCGATTCTCACCAAAATCGAATCGTATCATCTTCAGACCGTGCCGGCGAAAAGTTATAGATTTCGTGTCGATTGACGTAACCATTTTTGCAGCAACAAATTTGAGGCATGATGCTAAAATAACTCTGAAGCTGTATCTCTGCAATGCTTTGGCATATTGACACCAAACTTTGCATGTGTCATTGTCACCTCACTCTGACCACAACACATCAATTTTGTAACAGTGCCACCTATTGGTCAAAAGTGAAAAACCATTAAATCATATTACTAGTGACTGTATTTATGATTTTTTTAGCCATTTTGCATAAAATCTTCTTAATATGTCTTGCTCATTGTTGCAGTTGGTCTTACACTCCCAGTATTTATCATGTTCTTTGTGCTTGACCCCAATAATTGCTGCTTGCAGCTATATTTGTGGTTATAACTATTAAGAGTATGATGATTTATAACACACAATGAACATAATTTTATCCACTTATTTTACAGTTATAATGGATTATATATCCTATAGTTTCATATATTTCACTTTCCCAAGTCTCATATCTTGTTTACCTAAGATCTGCACAGTATCATACTACATCTTATGAGTGATCTTTTACTGCTTAAAGTAAAGTGACAAAAACAGTCTTCTTTTAAACATCTAAAAAGCTTTATGTGTTGATAGTATTTATAAGTGGTCTGCTTTAAGTAAAGTAACAAAGTCTTCTTTTAAACAGCCATAAGATATCATGAAGAGGTTATAAGTTGTGTGGAAAAGTACAATGCATTCACAATGCAAATCATGTTTTATTTTTAAAAACTGTAAAATTACAAGGGTTTACCAATTCTAATAAGTAGGAAAGTATTATTACCATTGTTACAATTATTCATGAGATGACACAGCACATTATAAGGTTGTATTATGCATGCATTATAATGCATTAAGAATACCCTTATGATGCATTATAAATGCAGGCTTCATCTGGTGTTATAATGCGTTGTACTCTTAAAAGTTATAACCACAACTAGGTAAGTATTATAATGTATTGTTACTGTTGTTATGATTATTTATCAGATGATACAACACAGTATAAAGTTGTTTATAAGGCATTATGCATGTATTATAATACATTAAGAATACCCTTTTAATGCATTATAAATACAGGCTTCATAGAAAGTGTTACCGTGTTGGTTTCTTCCCTCATATTTAAAAAATATAAAATATTTTCTTCACATTTTGATGGTTTAATCGAACTTGTAGGGTTATTAAAAACAAATATCCATCACTTTTGCCCACTACTGTAGTCGAGATTTCACTCAAAACAATGGGAAATAGTAATATATTAAAAATGCACACACACATAAGAAACACCTTCACGGAAAATTACGTTTCAATATAACACCCCACATGTCCAAAAACTGCTTTAACCCTCACTAAACAATACTGAACAAGAAAGAAGATCTGCAAATAAGCATTGCACAAAAATAAATAAATAATAATTCAATTTAATGCACCACAAAGAAATGGTTCAAACTAGCCTGAAACCATTTTACAGCCAAACTACAGAATGTCATTATAAATGATTATGTATTTCTCAAGGGTGTATTAAAATGCTTTCATGACAAACTTCAGATCTATTTCAATACTCAGGTCTAATATTAAGCTATTTATTGTAAACAGCAACATATTTTAAATACAGTAAGAGTAAACCTGAAATGTGTAAGAAATCTCACTGTATGTTCACTATTAAAAACATCTAATCTGAATGAGTACATCCTGCGGACTGAGCCATGCATAGAAACGTTCCTGCTGGATCGGCCTGCCGGAAATATGGAAATGACGTGCATATTTACAGGTTATGATGTTCCGTGTGGTATCGTCTGTGTTTGAAGGGAATCTGTCCTCCATATTTCCCTCTGGACATGCGAGTGAACTCCACCACAGCCGTGTCTATACGAGCGCACATTTCCAGGGTTCCCTGGTGGAACGGCCTGTTTTTCCCGTGCCAGAATCTCGCCGCCAATCATCGCAAAGCTCAGAATTCCAGAGTCTCGAGGGGAAGTTGACAGTGTGTTCTGGATCTTACAGTGTTGTGTAGATATACACAAAGATGATGACGACTAGGTTGAGGATAGTCCCAATGATTCCCAACATGGCCAGAATGGATTCTTCCTTGCTTTCCTTGTCTTGAATTCCCTTTTCCTCATCACTTAGAGCAGTGTTTACCATTTTCCTTGGAGAAGTCTGCAGTTTTCCTCTTGCACCAATCTGGGAAAACACACACAAACTGACCATCAGTCGGTATTTAGACAGTGAAAATCCTTCATCAAGACTTTAACAAACTGATTTGAGTTGTTAGTAATGGAATAAAACATCTGTAAACATCAATAACACACACTCATAAAAAGGCAAACTACTGTAATTGTAGAAAATACTTTCTTGTAAATAATTTGTAAATAAAACAAAGATTATTAAAGTACATTTTAAAAGAAAACCTCTCATGTCACGTTTAATTCAGTGTTACTCTTTGTAATTATTTGTGAGATTTACTAGCAGTTTGAATCCAAGTATTCTAAACGTTTTCTGTGTAATCAAATAAAACAACCACATATATGACCCTTGACCTCATAAGGGTAATTTTTTTTTTAATTTGAGATGTATACATCATCTGAAAGCTGAATAAATAAGCTTTCCATTGATGTATGGTTTGATAGAACAATATTTGGCTGAGATACAACTATTTGAAAATCTGGAATCTGAGGGTGCAAAAAAATCTAAATATTGAGAAAATCTCCTTTAAAGTTGTCCAGATGAAGTCCTTAGCAATGCATATTACAAATAATAATACATTTCTGATATATTTACAGTAGGAAATTTACAAAATATCTTCATGGAACATGATCTTAATATCCTAATGATTTTTGGCATAAAAGAAAAATTGATAATTTTGACCCATACAATGTATTGTTGGCTATTGCCACAAATATACCCGTGAGACTTATGACTGCTTTTGTGCTCCAGGGTCACATATACTGTGGTTGTACTATAGTATAATGGTTTTTATTTTATTTTATTTTATTTTCATTAATATACAATGTATATTAAATGGTACTTTTATATATAACATGGTGCTAAATGATTACCATATTTATATTCTATAGTATTTACTATTTATATGATGCTTTAATGTATTTCAAAGAATACCATGGTACGTGTTCAGCAAACCATGGTAGTACTATGGTACCAAAAAACAGTATGGAAGTTTTTTTTTTTTTTTTTTTATTGTATTTTTGGTTATGGAGCAACATTATAGTTACATTATACAAATTATATTTATTATTAATTTGATTATTCTTATTATTTTTATTTAAAATAAAAAATATAAAACTTTTTTACACAAAAATATTGTATTTTATGTGTTAATATTTTATTATAAATTATTTAAATATGATAATCTGTATTATTTATATATTTATAATATTTAAATTATAAAATATTAATACATAAAATACAATACAATTTTATAATAATAGTTTTATATTTTTATTTTAAACAAAAATGATCAAATTAGTAATAAAATTATAATTTAATAACAAATATATATAATTTTTTTGTATATAAATGGTCATTGCAGCATTTCTCTGCTCAGTTGCACTGGTTTTCCTCAAGCTTTTACTGAGTAATGATTTATTAAGAGGCTTAAAAGAGATTTTTCATCAAAAATATATTCATTTCTATCGTCCCCTGAATAAAACATAATCAACCGCTGAAAAATGAGCTTGAACTCAGGAAAAAGATGTTTGCACATGTAGCGCTGCTGGCCCTATTTAGCATTTATGCTTTCTAATAATTCATGGAAAAATGTTACAAATAGTATAAGGACAGTGAACTAGTTTTGTACTTTAATTTGCTGGAGTTGTGTGCAGTCTTGAAGCAAAAAAAAAAGAATAAAAGTCGTAACTATGGGCTAAACTTGTGGTCCTTCATTTGTCTAATAATGCAGTGGATAATACATGCATAAATAAATAAATAAATAAATAAATACTGACATGGTATACGATTGTGTCCCTCTTTGTTTATATGAGCATTTTTAAAATGCATTCAATATTTTCATATTTTAAAAATGTATCTGGGACAAGAGTAAAACAGGGCTATCGATTTAACCCGTCAATTTAATTAACTAGTTATGGAAAAATAATGCATTACAATAATTTAACACACCTGCTCCGCCCCAGACCTACGTCGATCATCTTACATTTCATACAGTTGATTGGTGACGAACATGATGCAGGCGTCTATAATGCAGTTAGAATAAACCTACATTTCAAGATATCCAGACAAAAATGCCCCTGTATTAGTTTATGTCTCATATTTATATCATACGATGTAGTTAAGCAATATCACACACGGGGTGTTTTGTTTCTGAATAAATCCTCGTTTTGAGCCAGAGATGTTCACAAGTCTTTCATCTGGAGTCCGAGTCAAGTCTGAAGTCTTTTGTCACGAGTCCGAGTCGAGTCTCAAGTCATTTCATGTCTTACAAAAAAGATGTCATATTCGTAAAATTTTTATTATTATTATTTTTTTTTTTAGAAATTATACAAAATATATGACCTTTCTATCATCTGTTTTGTTTGTAATAAAGGTCCTAAGATGTAAGGGATACATCCAGCCTGTTACGTTATAATATATTATAATGTAAAATAAAAACAATCTGGCAACAAGACGAGTAGTCATTTTCAATACAGTCGCTGAGTGGACACAAGATGGCGCCAGTCACGTTTGTTATACAGCGTTGTCATTGACGACAGACATTATCAGAAAATATCAAACCTCCGAACGTTTCTAGTCAATAGAAAACTGTACGCATGCTTATTGCAATATGTTAAAATATGCGCTTTAAGTAATAAATGGATGAACATATTTCTCTCTCGCTCTCTCGTAGACACACATTAACAGAGAGAAAAGCTGCATATACTACGAAAAGATTGATAAAAGTAAAACGTAGTGCTAGGTTTAAAGGTTAGATTTTATTCATGTTTTAACAGGCTGGCAATCCAAAAGAGCCACCCAGCTACACCACAGTAAAACAGCGAGCTGTGTGTGTTAATGTCACTGACCTTTGTGGATGCGATGTCTAATAAAATGACGATCTGGTGTCTTTAATTGTTTTCCACACATTCTTTGCATCTAGCCGATCTGACATGGTAATACAGTGGGGAGAACAAGTATTTGATACACTGCCGATTTTTCAGGTTTGCCCACTTACAAAGCATGTAGAAGTCTGTAATTTTTATCATAGGTACTCTTCAACTGTGAGAGACGGAATCTAAAACAAAAATCCAGAAAATCACATTGTATGATTTTTAAGTAATTCATTTGCATTTTATTGCATGACATAAGTATTTGATACATCAGAAAAGCAGAACTCAATATTTGGTACAGAAACCTTTGTTTGCAATTACAGAGATCATACGTTTCCTGTAGTTCTTGACCAGGTTTGCACACACTGCAGCAGGGATACAGACCTCCTCCATACAGACCTTCTCCAGATCCTTCAGGTTTCGGGGCTGTCGCTGGGCAATACAGACTTTCAGCTCCCTCCAAAGATTTTCTATTGGGTTCAGGTCTGGAGACTGGCTAGGCCACTCCGGCGCTGCAGGATTTTAATCCATGACGGCATAGTGTGTTACTAATGGTTTTCTTTGAGACTGTGGTCCCAGCTCTCTTCAGGTCATTGACCAGGTCCTGCCGTGTAGTTATGGGCTGATCCCTCACCTTCCTCATGATCATTGATGCCCCACGAGGTGAGATCTTGCATGGTGCCCCAGACCGAGGGAGATTGACCGTCCTCTTGAACTTCTTCCATTTTCTAATAATTGCGTCAACAGTTGTGCCTTCTCACCAAGCTGCTTGCCTATTGTCCTGTAGCCCATCCCAGCCTTGTGCAGGTCTACAATTTTATCCCTGATGTCCTTACACAGCTCTCTGGTCTTGGCCATTGTGGAGAGGTTGGAGTCTGTTTGATTGAGTGTGTGGACAGGTGTCTTTTATACAGGTAACGAGTTCAAACATGTGCAGTTAATACAGGTAATGAGTGGAGAACAGGAGGGCTTCTTTAAGAAAAACTAACAGGTCTGTGAGAGCCGGAATTCTTACTGGTTGGTAGGTGATCAAATACTTATGTCATGCAATAAAATGCAAATTAATTATTTAAAAATCATACAATGTGATTTTCTGGATTTTTGTTTTAGATTCCGTCTCTCACAGTTGAAGAGTACCTATGATAAAAATTACAGACCTCTACATGCTTTGTAAGTAGGAAAACCTGCAAAATCGGCAGTGTATCAAATACTTGTTCTCCCCACTGTACATTCAAATGTGAGAACATATTGCACGATGGATCCTGTCATGTTTCATGAGACTCTTATGACATTTCGGAGTTTACGTGCATTACACGGACATCCGTAATCAAATTCTATGACAAGGGTCCGATCTACCACGTCACGTACATGTGAAGCAGATGTTATAACATTCAAATAAAGCGAATTTTTTTCATTTACGATAGTTAAGGATTAAAGACTTGAGATGTTTTTAAAATATTCACGAGTCTTTTTTGTCGAGTCGAGTCAAGTATGAAGTCATTTCAGGTCGAGTCCCGAGTCAAGTCTGAAGTCTCATAAAATGCGACTCGAGTCCGAGTCACTAACTCGAGTCCCCATCTCTGTTTTAAGCGAATCAATCGAGTGAACCAATGATTCAATGACTCCATTCATAAAGAGAGCCGTTTATTTCATTCCTGAATGAATCGATTCAATGAATGATTCAATGCCGACTCTTTTATGAATACTGTGAATTCAGACATTCTTCTTTTGTCACATACTGTATTTCGCCTACTATATAGTAGGGAAGTATCTGATTTCGGATGCAGCCTTGTTCATTTGGACATTTACCACCACCTACTGGCAGTTTTAGTTTCTTATTTAAAGTATCATTTCATAAAATATATATTTTTTTAAATTATATTTTGGGGATTATTTGCCCAAAAAAAATGAAAACTGTGTGTATTTACATTTACTCATCCTCATGTCGTTTCAAACCTGTATGACTTTCTTTTGCGGAACATAAAAGAAGATATTTTGAAGAATATTGGTATCCAAACTGTTTTGGTCTGTATATATATTAGCAGCTTCTGAAAAAGAAATCATGGCCATTGTAGCCTAAAAGTTTATGTATAATACATTCTATGGGTCACACTTTAGATTAGGGTCCAATTTTCACTATTAACTCCGACTTTTGCCTCAATAAACTCCTAATTACTGTTTATTAATAGTTAGTAAGGTAGTTGTTAAGTTTAGGTGTTGGGTAGATTAAGGGATGTAAAATATGATCATGCAGAATAAGGCATTAATATGTGCTTTATAGTACTAATAAACAGCCAATATCCTAGTAATATGCATGCTAATAAGCAACTAGTTAATAGTGAGAATTGGACCCTAAACTAAAGTATGAAAATTCTATGTTGAATCAAATAAAATATTTCTTTCTAATGCAACTTTTTGTAATGTCTATTTGATGCGTTTCTCATTTAACACAATAATGACTTTAAATGATCTTTTGGGGGTAATTTCTCAGCCAAATTGTATTTGCGATTAATTAATCAGCACATCATGTAATTAATTTGATTAAAAAAATGTAATCGTTTAACTTCTATACCTAAAAGCCAGCAAAAAATACACTATGAAGGCATGACAAGACGTTTCCAATGTGACCTTCATATAACAAATATTAAGAAATAAATACAAATAAACAATAGTTTAAATTTGTTATTTGTAGTAAAAACCAACCCCTGGGAGATGAACGGTTGTAGTTGAAGAAACAGACATTTGTGGTGTCTAATAAATCCTGCGGCAGCATCTTTCCAGACGTCTGATGGCTGATTGACACGCTATACTGCGGGATGATGTGATTCTGGGGTCCCTTGAGACTCATTCACGGTCCAGATTCATGATGAATGCAGTCATTCATGTGGTTTGCCATTCAATCAGTCCACCAGGCTGGACAACAATGTGCCAGTCCTTTTGTCATGAAGATTGGAAAGTGAAAGACACAATAGATGCCCTAGTCAAAACATCCTATTGCAGTTTATCCGGAAAGATCTTTCCTAGGATTTCTAGAATCCTATAGAGTGGAGCAGGGATGAGGGAAATTTGAAGGCCAACCCAGAAGTTAACATCACTCTGGTTCCCTCGACAAAGATTATTGAAGTACATTTTAAAAGAAAAAAGCTCGTCACGTTTAATTCAGTGCTACTCTTTGTAATTATTTGTGAGATTTACTAGCAGTTTGAAGTGAGTAATCTAAATGTTTTCTGTGTAGTAATCAAATAAAAGAACCACATATATTGTATAAAGTATAATGATGGTATTTTATTTTATTTTATTTATTAATATGCAATGTATATTACATTGTACTTTTATATACAGTTGTGTTCAAAATAATAGCAGTGTGTTTAAAAAAGTGAGTAAAGCTCAAAATCCTTATAATCTAATTTCAATACACGCAAATGCATTGGGAACACTGCACACTCTATTCTAAATCAAAACATGAAGAAAAATTGATCAAATTTGTTATTACTTTCCAGAAAGTGAAGAAAAGTTATATTAGGCTGTTCAAAAAAAATAGCAGTGTCTGCATTTTTCTTTACAAAGTCAAACATTTACTGTATAAACTGAAAAATGCTTGAAGATTTAGCTTTCTTGTGAATCGCTGAACCAATATTTAGCTGTATAACCACAGTTTCTGAGAACTGCTTCACATCTGTGTTGCATGGAGTCCACCAACTTCTGGCACCTGTGAACAGGTATTCCAGCAGGACGATTGCACTACATACCACATTTCTTGGTTTTGACAGCATTTTTGATGTCACCCCACAAGTTTTCTAGTGGATAAAGGTCCGGGGATAGGGCTGGCCACTTCATAACGTTAATCTTGTTGGTCTGGAACCAAGATGCTGCTCGCTTACTGGTGTGTTTGGGGTCGTTGTCTTGTTGAAACACCCATTTCAAGGGCATAAGGCAACATGACCTCTTTAAGTATTTTGATGTACTCAAACTGAGCCATGATCCCTGGAATGCGATAAATAGGCCCAACACCATAGTATGAGAAACATCCCCATATCATGATGCTTGCGCCACCATGCTTCACTGTCTTCACAGTGTACTGTGGCTTGAATTCAGTGTTTGGGGGTCGTCTGTCAAACTGTCTGCGGCCCCTAGACCCAAAAAGAACAATCTTGCTTTCATCAGTCCACAAAATATTGCGCCATTTCTCTTTAGGCCAGTCAATGTGTTCTTTGGCAAATTGTAACCTCTTCAGCATGTTTTTTCAACAATGGGACTTTGCGGGGCTTCACATAGGCGTCTTCTAATTGTTACAGTACTCACAGGTAACTTTAGACTTTCTTTAATCACCCTGGAGCTGATCATTGGCTGAGTCTTTGCCATTTTGGCTATTATTCAATCCATTTGAATGGTAGTTTTCTGTTTTCTTCCACGTCTTTCTGGTTTTGTTTGCCATTTTAAAGCATTTGATATCATTTTAGCTGAGCAGCCTATCATTTTCTGCACTTCTTTGTTTTCCCCTCTCTAATCAACTTTTTAATCAAAGTACGCTGTTCTTCTGAACAATATCTGGAACGACCCATTTTACTCAGATTTGTATTTTTTGTTATGGAACAACATTATATTTACACCTATATACAGTGTATCTGGAAAGTATTCACAGCGCTTCACTTTTTCCACATTTTGTTATGTTACAGCCTTATTCCAAAATGGATTAAATTCATAATTTTGTCCTCAATGCTACAAACAATACCCCATAATGACAACGTGAAAGAAGTTTGTTTGAAATCTTTGCAAATTTATTAAAAATAAAAAAATCACATGTACATAAGTATTCACAGCCTTTGCTCAATACTTTGTTGAAGCATCTTTGGCACCAATTACAGCCTCAAGTCTTTTTGAGTTTGATGCTACAAGCTTAGCACACCTATTTTTGGGCAGTTTCTCCCATTCTTCTTTGCAGGACCTCTCAAGCTCCATCAGGTTGGATGGGGAGCGTTGGTGCACAGCCATTTTCAGATCTCTCCAGAGATGTTCAATCGGGTTCAAGTCTGGGATCTGAATGGGCCACTCAAGGACATTCACAGAGTTGTCCCGTAGCCACTCCTTTGTTATCTTGGCTGTGTGCTTAGGATCGTTGTCCTGTTGGAAGATGAACCTTCGGCCCAGTCTGAGATCCAGAGCGCTCTGGAGCAGGTTTTCATCAAGGATGTCTCTGTACATTGCTGCATTCATCTTTCCCTCGATCCTGACTAGTCTCCCAGTTCCTGCCGCTGAAAAACGTCCCCACAGCATGATGCTGCCACCACCATGCTTCACTGTAGGGATGGTATTGGCCAGGTGATGAGCGGTGCCTGGTTTCCTCCAGACATGACGCTTGCCATTCAGGCCAAAGAGTTCAATCTTTGTTTCATCAGACCAGAGAATTTTGTTTCTCGTGGTCTGAGAGTCCTTCAGGTGCCTTTTGGCAAACTCTAGACGGGCTGACATGTGCTGTCTGGCCACTCTACCATACAGGCCTGATTGGTGGAGTGCTGCAGAGATGGTTGTTCTTCTGGAAGGTTCTCCTCTCTCCACAGAGAAACGCAGGAGCTCTGTCAGAGTGACCATCGGGTTCTTGGTCACCTCCCTGACTAAGGTCCTTCTCCCCGATCGCTCAGTTTGGCCAGGCGGCAAGCTCTAGGAAGAGTCCTGGTGGTTCCAAACTTCTTCCATTTATGGATGATGGAGGCCACTGTGCTCATCGGGCTTCAATGCTGCATAAATTTTTCTGTACCCTTCCCCAGATCTGTGCCTCGATACAATCCTGTCTCGGAGGTCTACAGACAATTCCTTGGACTTCATGGCTTGGTTTGTGCTCTGACATGCAAAAGTAAAAGGTCCTCAAAACAATTACAGAAGACAAGTAAACAGCCAGCAATACAATAAGAACAAAGAAACTAATTACAAACAAAACCGACAAATAAATACAACAGAACAAAAGTACAAATGAAATAAACAGTGCTTTAGGTTTTCCAGGAAGATGTACTAGTGGTATTCAGATAAGTCATAGTAAAGTAATCAAATGTAAAATGCTGTATACATTAAATATAGACTAATCCTTATTAAAACTACAGTTTATTCATTCAAGAACAGTGAGTGATTTTATCTTTGTCTTTTGTTGTTTGATTAGCAATAAGGACTGCAGCAGGTTTATTAGGCTGCTGTCACTTTAACTCTTTCCTCGCCAAACATGGAATTTTCCGGGTTTCCACTGTTATACGCTAGGGGGCGCTATTACGCATCTTCTGAATGAGTACAGAATCTCCTGATCAAAACACAGGTGGAGAAGAAGCAAAAAAACAAGCGATCGTATGTAAGCAGATGCATATGTAAAATAATGTGATCATCAACATTAAACATCATATAAATCAAAACTATCTAATGTTACTGAATGAAATGTCGACCCAGGATGAGCTACAGGACTGTGAAGCTTTGGGGGTGTTGATGGACTCCATCTACTCCATCTGTGTTTGATCATCATTCTGAATCCGATCTGGATGTAGTCTTGATTTTCTCAGCTTTTTGTTCAAAATGTTGCTTTTTTTTATGAAACTTACCCATATTCAAGTGTTGATAAAAAAGGAATGCATGAAGCTAGAATAAAGCGTTTTTTGTTTTTGTTTAAAAGTAGAGGGTCTGCTCTGATATATTGCATGCTCAGATATTCATACTACAAAATATTCTATGAGCCATTACATTTTTGTGAAAATGATCAAAAACGCTGGCGCTGTCTGGCAACTTTTTTTAAAAACGCTGGCGGGGAAAGAGTTAAGAGCTGCACGGATCCAATATACTGTTACACACGCGCTCTTTCTCAGTGTTTACTTTCACTTAAGAGACAACCGACTGTGTTTACGAGGATACTCGCCAATTTCGACATATTTGTGTGTAGGCTATTTGACTGTTTAGACGCATATCTGAAGCCCACAGTAAACTTTGCTTATGCGCGTTATGCCCCATTTAGCCACTTGATAGCAATCGCCTTTTTCACGACACGTAACAGCTTAAAAAAATCACGATTGGGGTAATACTGATGTATATATATCGTAGAATAAAACGTGAAAGTGTCTTTAGCTTGTGTTCACCGCAGACCTTATTTCAGCATTTAACCAAAATCCCATTAAAAAAACCCATTGACTTTGGGACGATGGAACCGGAAGTGCTAAAATCCAACTTATTTCCAGGTTTTGGCCTACAAAAATGCATCATCCCTGCAGCTCTATATTGTGTTCTCTAAAAGAGCCTTGTGTTTATTTTTCAAATAAAATATCTGTAATCGAAAGTGACATTGAAAGAAAAGAAATGAAATAAAAGAATATTTTTTTATTCAGCAAGGATGCATTCAATTTATCAAACATGACAGTAAAGGCATTTATAATGTTACAAAATAAATGCTGTTCTTTTGAACTTTGTATTCATCAAAGAATCCTGAAACAAATGCATGTGGAAGACTGGAGGAATGATGCTGAAAATTCAGCTTTGATCACAGGAATAAATGACAGTTTAACATATATTCACATAGAAAACATATTATAATAATATTTCACTATTTTTACTGTATTTTTGATCAAATAAATGCAGCCTTGATGAGCAGAAGAAACTTCTTTCAAAAACATTAAATAATCTTCCCGACCCCAAGCAGTTGGTAAACAAATATAGGTCTATTTACACATACTATCATATAAGGTCTAGTTTTGAATTAAAAAACACTGCATTACTTAAGTGCATAAAATGCACTTGTTATCATCAGCAGATGAATAATTTCTTTCAGTGCATGTGTGTCTGTCTGTGACCTATAGCACCTCTGAGAGTTTCACAAATAGGGCTTTCCTCAAACCCAACCCTCTTATTGTACACTAGATGTGCTCTCATGCATGGAGACAACTGCTCTGCGCGGATAGAAGACGTTTCGGGAGGGTTTCGAGCGTCAGACGGGACAAAATAGGAGGCTGGAAACAGCTTCACTAGAGAGGGCAGCTGCGCTGAGCTCAGAAACATAGTGGAGATCGTCCAAAACCACTTCACCAACTGTCCAGCTGGGACAACACCACACTGAGCCGGCCAAGCTATGTGATGTTAGTCCAGAAGCATATCTGGAAATATCCTTTAATAAAAACGTACAAATAATGCCCAGCACAATTTGAGTATGAATGCATTTGTTTTAGGGTTGCAAATTCAAATGGTGGTGGCAGATGTTGTAAAAGGCTCAAAAAACATGCAATGATGCTTTTAGAAAAACAAAAGGGTTCACGCTACACTTCATGTGTTGTAAATGCAGAATGACGCTGTCAGTGAAATGAATGCAGTGCTCAAACGTTACCGTGAGTCGTTTCGCAACAAACAGCCAATCATAAAAAGCCTCAATGCTCGTCTCTTTAAATGTTCATGTGCTCTGGACATCACAAACACTTCCATGTGTTTAGTTTCAGCATCTGAAAGAAATGCTCCTCTGTTTCTTCAGATTTTTGTAGGGATGTACAATATATCGGCCACCATATCGGTATCGGCCGATATATGTTCATGTTTAATGTTATCATTATCGGCCCGATAAGAAAATTTGGTCGATATATTAAAGCTGATAAATGTTCATGTTTAATGTTATCGTTATCGGTTCGATAAGAAAATTTGGCTGATATATTAAAACCGATAAATATTCATGTTTAATGTTACCGTTATCGGCTTGATAAGAAAATTTGGTCGATATATTAAAGCCGATAAATGTTCATGTTTAATGTTATCGTTATCGGCTTGATAAGAAAATTTGGTCGATATATTAAAGCCGATAAATGTTCATTTTTAATGTTATCGTTATCGGCTTGATAAGAAAATTTGGCCAATATATTAAAGCCGATAAATGTTCATGTTTAATGTTATCGTTATCGGCTCGATAAGAAAATTTGGCCAGTATATTAAAGCCGATAAATGTTCATGTTTAATGTTATCGTTATCGGCTTGATAAGAAAATTTGGCCGCTATATTAAAGCTGATAAATGTTCATTTTTAATGTTATCGTTATCGGCCCGATAAGAAAATTTGGCCAATATATTAAAGCCGATAAATGTTAATTTTTAATGTTATCGTTATCGGCTTGATAAGAAAATTTGGCCAATATATTAAAGCCGATAAATGTTCATGTTTAATGTTATCGTTATCGGCTTGATAAGAAAATTTGGCCGCTATATTAAAGCTGATAAATGTTCATTTTTAATGTTATCGTTATCGGCCCGATAAGAAAATTTGGTCGATATATTAAAGCCGATAAATGTTCATGTTTAATGTTATCGTTATCGGCTCGATAAGAAAATTTGGCCGATATATTAAAGCCGATAAATGTTCATGTTTAATGTTATCGTTATCGGCTCGATAAGAAAATTTGGCCGATATATTAAAGCTGATAAATGTTCATTTTTAATGTTATCGTTATCGGCTCGATAAGAAAATTTGGCCGATATATTAAAGCTGATAAATGTTCATGTTTAATGTTATCGTTATCGGCTTGATAAGAAAATTTGGTCGATATATATTAAAGCTGATAAATGTTCATTTTTAATGTTATCGTTATCGGCTTGATAAGAAAATTTGGCCAATATATTAAAGCCGATAAATGTTCATGTTTAATGTTATCATTATCGGCTCGATAAGAAAATTTGGCCGATATATTAAAGCCGATAAATAATGTATTATTTCCTTTTGCTGAGACAATTCAGATGCGCACTGTTTACCATGATGGGTTTGATTTGCTTGAAATATGATTGAAATCACTTCAAAAAAGGAAAATACAGTTCAGAGCAACATGTGCAGCACAAGTCTGTCATATAGACTACATAAAATTATAATGAGAACATCATAATTGTGTGTTTGGGACATGACTTTTGGTGAGACTTTTGTTTTTGTAATCAGACTCTCAAAAATTATTTAAAATTTTGGATTTAGATTTTTTTGGCCGATATATCGGTTATCGGCTTTCAAATATAAAGAATTATCGGTTATCAATATCAGCCAAAATTGTCATATCGGTGCATCCCTAGATTTTTGTTTTGTTTCATTAAATCACTTAAATGCACTTTTCTTTCCCCATATGACATTCTTGTTCTAAAGAGCATTTCTTTACGCTATTGATGATCAATATTTTTTAGCCTGTTTTCTTAGTCTAAAGTGAAATTTAAAAACTAAATTACATCAGATCAAATGCTCTATATAGAGTTCAATTATGTAATCATTTACCCACCATCACTTTCATTGCATGGATAAAAAAAACCCAGACATTTTTCATAATATCATCTTTTGTGTTTCACAGAAGAGAAAAGGTCATACAGGTTTCGTTTTTGGAAAGTTTTGCTGTTAAAACCAGAGCAGATTTACATTTGCAGATAGACAATTAGGCTATTAAAACAGGTTGCATGCTTGTTATTGTCCAGTCAATGTTATTAACTGCATAAATATGCAAATTTCAGGTACTCTGACTTTGTAGATTAAATGAATGGGTTTCTCCCATTCCTTGGCATTGGTTAATATTATATTTCCTTCCGAAAATCAACATAACCAGGCTTGACGCAACCAAGTTGCAAGAGCTGCCTGACAGAAGACAAATTGAAAGATTTTGCTGCCTGACTGCATTTGCATGACAAAAATATGTGGACACTCTCATAATGAACAGGGCCTTTTAATGCAATGATGACAAAATCCAGACCTGAATCTCAATGAACAGTTTATGAGATTAACTGAAAATCTCTGCATCCATGTTCAGTATGTAATGGAAAGTCTTTCCAGTTTAACGCACAAGGGTGTGAACCCAACACATGAATGTGAAGTGCAACTCCGTATATACACATATGATGACCGATCAGAAGAAATGTAACCTAAGCAGAATACATGAACCTCTCTGGATAAGTGAATGGCCAAACCTTTTCCCACTCGAGTTATTTCAGGCATATGAAATGTTTGAAGACATTAACCTGCTCTGACAGTGTTGCTGTAGGCATTGATTTAAAATGGAGTACAAATAAACAGCCCCCAATACAAACACACACACACACTCCTGAGCAAATGCATGTCAGATGAAAACTGTCCTCAAGCTCTGTTTGATATCTGTCCGTGAGGTAGAACCGTTATACGGTACAATTGATTTCAATCTAAAGCCTATAATGGTGCCAGAAGCACCAGGACTTTCTCAAAACTCACATTTGTGACCCTGGAGCACAAACGCAATCATAAGTCTCAAAGTCATACATTGTATGGGTCAAAATTATCAGTTTTTCTTTTATGCCAAAAATCATTAGGATATTAAGTATTATGTTCCATGAATATATTTTGTAAATTTCCTACCGTAAATATATCAGAAATGTATTATTATTAGTAATATGCATTGCTAAGGACTTCATCTGGACAACTTTAAAGGAGATTTTCTCAATATTTAGATTTTTTTGCACCTTCAGATTCCTGATTTTCAAATAGTTGTATCTCTGCCAAATATTGTCCTAACAAACCATACATCAATGGAAAGCTTATGATGTATAAATCTCAATTTCAGAAAAAATGACCCTTATGACTGGTTTTGTGATCCAGGTTTATGTTTGTTCTCAAACGTATACATAACAAATAAGGGTTACACTTGATGTTAAGGTGTCAGTGTAATTATATATTTAAGTATTGAGTAATAAGAATTAACTAATTGTACTTACTATAGGGTAAGGGTTTGGTTTAGGGTTAATTGCATGTAATTATACATAATTTATAGTTATTACTACAGTAACTACATGTAACGTGTAACAATGACACTAAAATAAAGTGTTACCTAAATAAGAATAAATATTAACTTTCAAACAAAACACTTTCAGTGTATATCATAATCAGTGCAACAACAAAAAAAAACACCTACTTAAACTTAAAAACTTGCATTAGATTTTGAATTATAATCAAATTGGTTTTAAATTAAATTATATTATAAGTGACTTAAAAATCGAGTTGAATTTCGGATAAATGAAGTTGAAATTGGTTAAATTATTTTGATGAGTTAAAGTAATTGAAAAACATGTTTCCATGACTTATTGATTAGATATTTACAGTGCAATAATGTTAATAAGCCTGAACTGATTGTTATTTTTATTGAAAATTGCACACAAATTCATCAGAAGTTCCAGTAACTTTATTCTCATTTGAAGGAATGTTAACACTTTATTTTAATGTGACGTAGTTGCACGTTACTACATGTACTTACCATAGTAATAACAGTAAATTATGCATGATTACAAGTAACTAACCCTAAACCAAACCATAAACTCTATAGTAAGTACATAGTTAATTAATATTACTTAAAATATTAAAGTAGTTAGTAAAATGTAACTACGTCACCTTAAAATAAAGTGTAACCGAAGGAATAAACCCATCACTTTTGCAATATTATTATTTTCTACACTCTTGTTTCACATTATTTAATTCCACAACCGTATGCATGAATTTTCACAGAGAAAGTTTTGCTGGTAATTCTCCCACTCCTCAAACGCCTCTGGCCGATGATCCGAACAGATGGGAATGAGCTTACCTTGCACAGCATCAGGAGGAACATAGCATCGGACATGCTGAGCGGGATGGTCTTTCCGAGGCATCCAGACGTCCCTGGCAGCTCAGACTCAGAGAGAAGTCGTATCCCCTCATCCTTTAGCTCGGAGGGAGATCCCGAATCACGGAGAGTGGCTGAGCGTTGTGTTGCTCCAGTGTTTTCCTGCCCAGTTTCATTTCACTTCTCCCCGAGTTGAGCTGTCATGAGCTCTCTCTCCTCCACTCAAGTGCGCGCTTTGTTCCGTTCGTGAGCCAGAGGTGAACAGATGAGAGAGGGCGGTTTAATCACGTGCTAAGTTTTTATCTCCGTCTTTTTAATTAGCCAAACTCGATGAGCTCTTTTCTATCCCGTCTTGGACCCAAGGACAAATTCTCAGTCTTAAGGTACGCTCACATCAGCGAAATTTTGCAGGGGAAAAATTTTGTGTTTTCTAATTTGTCGACAGTGTAAGCTCACAAAAAAAGTCACTTTCAAACCAAGCAGCTTTTTGTTGGTCAATTCTGCGAATCCATGTGACCAACCATGAAATCTGCGTGGTGAAATCTTTTGAAATTCCAAAAATTCATGGAACAATGATAAATGTGACCGCACCTTTAAACTTCAGCTTTGTTCAGAGTTTCCGTGCATCTCCGTGGTTGAAACCCGATAAAAACTAGGACATTAAGTGCCTTAGAGTGCAATAGCAGGAAAAGTGAGAGAGGATTCCAGCTTTTGAGATGCACTGCCTTGAGCGCCTGGCTGCGCGAGTGTTATTAGAGAGACGTGTGTGCTTGCATTTGGTGCGAGGCGTACCGCCCAACACTGATGCTCCAGAGGCAGACGGCTTCCCCTGATTCCCTCCAACTCGCATATCAATGCAGCACAGGTTGCCTGGCAACCGTCTCAGGACCGCCACACAATGCCTGACGACAAGAAGCGTTTATGACAGCGGACTTTATGAGGGGGAGGGTCTCCGTCGCTCCTGACTTTCTCTGCTTTTATTACTCCCACAGTCTGCTGCGAGATGTCAACGCCGCCTACTGTTACCAGAGGCGCGAACCTGAAACCTGACACAAACCCGCCCTCAGACACCCGCCACTGTCTCCTACCCAGCATCCTCTGCTCTCTGTGGAAACACTTTACTCAAAGCATGGATACACCACTACCGCTAACAAACACATCGGAACTTTCTTTTACAGTTTTTCTCAATCGCTTTGGCTCAATTCTCAAATGAGACTTTTTTTTTTCTTATAACAATAAGTTCAGATCTCTAAACAATTAGTTTCTTGTTCACATTAGATTAGAATTTCTTATTGATTTAAGCAAATTGCATTTGTTTTGGCACAAGTGTGCAAAAGAGTTAGTACAATTGTCTACCAATTTCACAATGACTAAATGCACATGGCTTGTTGATCAAAACTGATGAGTTGATTCCCATCACATGCAAAATGATCCATTCAGTAATCAAAACCTGTCGGACATGTTATATTCTATAAATATTTGACATGGAATGTTTGTTAAATTGCAACAAACACACACACACATACTGTATAGGTATGTGTGTGTGTTTGTATATGTATGCAGTTTGCTGACAGCACAATCACCACCATTTTTGAACATGGAGGAACATCACAACCCTGAACAGCATCATTACTTATTTGTACATATTTGTACTTACTCGTTTGTATTTATACACTACATTTATTTTTGTAGAATTGTATTACATGCAAACTGAAAATTATTGTCATGGAAGAGCAATAGGAAGATATGTAAGAAGATATGTATGTGTTAGAGAAAGATAGATAGATCAAACAACAACCTATAAAAAACTACTTTAAGTATTTAAGTCATTTCAACTTAAATTATATTAAAACTCATTTAAACAATCAAGTTGAATCTCGTATAGCTTATAAAAGAAAGTCGGAATTGCTTAAATTATTATATACTCGCATATGCGAGTAAATCTTCACTCTGGGCAACTAAATAATGTCTATCATTAACCATTGGCTAATAAATGCTTAGATTTTACTCACTAGTGTGTGTTAGTATAAGATATATTTTCACTCGATGAACAGTTTTGCTCTCCGTCAAGCGATCTGTACTGTTTCAATTCAGATTCAGCTCAATGGATGCGCAGAGTATTTGACATACCGTAAACTCTAGTGTGAAGGCGCACAACTGACCGTCCCTTTGCTGAGAGCGCTGTGTTTCTCACACACACGCAAAGAGAGAGAGAGTCTTACATACCACGCAGAATCAACACGCTACATGTAAACGTTATTCTTTGTTGTATTTTCCTGTCAGAACATTCCTGTCATTTGGAATTATTCAGCTTTTAAGAACAAGCTGAAGATATGCGGTTTCTCCGGTAGTGGGCGGGACTGATGTGCAAACGGCAATCTCATTGGCTGGCGCTCATCTATTTCCATCCCTGTTCTGATTTCAGCAAATCAGTTTAAGCGAACGCAGACAACGTGATTAATATTCATGAACCCAGCAGCTCATCAGTCCTTAGTGCGTTGTATATTGTTATTAGTACTAGAATTAATAGTAGTAGGCTATTATTATCTTATTAATAATTATTATTATCTATTACTGTTATCTATTACACTGAATGACCAACAATATCTTAAGCACCACCAACAGTCCTAAGTTCAGTTAAAATGACAAATATGCATTCATACATGGTTATTAAGTTCTAATTACTAAAGTTCTATCATTAAATAATGATAGAATCATTATGGTGGAATCATATATATATATATTAGTGCTGTCAAATCGATTAATCGCGATTAATCACATCCAAAATAAAAGTTAATGTTTACATAATATGTCTGTGTGTGTGTACTGTGTATAATTATTATGTATATAAATACGCACACATGCATGTAATAATAATTATACACAGTACACACACATATATTATGTAAACACAGACTTTTATTTTGGATGTGGTTAATCGCGATTAATCGATTTGACAGCACTAATATAAATAAAATAGTATATCAGTCTGGCGAGTGCATGAAAAAGACAATAAAATGGCTCTTCCTTTGCTGTCAAGTATGTCAGTATAAACATTAGATGAATTCATGTTTAGAATTTTTTTGTTTGTACTTACCTTTACGTGTCCTTCTGCAACATTAGTCTGAGACGCCGGAACTTCTGATTAAAAACTCTCTGTCAGAATCACCCGGTTTCATTGCTAGCCTTGGTTTCTTGCATTATCCAATTTAGGCTTTTTAAAGTATCAACTGATTGATATTTGCTTTGCCATTTTCAAATTCAACTCCACATACACCCAATTCTTACTATTACTACTGTTATCTAAGTTTTACAACCTGGCATCATAAAGATTACATTGTGGACAGGACTAACAGAAACGGACGAATCATATTTCAATGCAATTTTTGAAAAACGCTGTTGAAAAGTGGATCGGACCGAGCACCAAAACACACTTGTAGCCAATCAGCAGTAAGGGGCGTGTCCACTCATGATGGGGGTGGAAGGAGAGAGAGAGAGAGAGAACCAATCAGCAGTAGGGGGCGTGTCCATTCATGATGGGGGTGGAAGGAGAGAGAGAGAGAGAACCAATCAGCAGTAGGGGGCGTGTCCATTCATGATGGGGGAGGAAAGAGTGAACTAATCAGCAGTAAGGGGCGTGTCCACTCATGATGGTGGAGGAGAGAGAGAACCAATCAGCAGTAGGGGGCGTGTCCACTCATGATGGTGGAGGAGAAAGAGTGAACCAATCAGCAGTAAGGGGCGTGTCCATTCATGATTGGGGAGGAGAGAGAGAACCAATCAGCAGTAGGGGCCATGTCCATTCATGATGGGGGAGGAAAGAGTGAACCAATCAGCAGTAAGTGGCGTGTCCACTCATGATGGGGGAGGAGAGAGTGAAACAATCAGCAGTAGGGGGCGTGTCCACTCATGATGGGGGAGGAGAGAGAGTGAACCAATCAGCAGTAAGGGGCGTGTCCATTCATGATTGGGGAGGAGAGAGAGAACCAATCAGCAGTAGGGGCCATGTCCATTCATGATGGGGGAGGAAAGAGTGAACCAATCAGCAGTAAGTGGCGTGTCCACTCATGATGGGGGAGGAGAGAGTGAAACAATCAGCAGTAGGGGGCGTGTCCACTCATGATGGGGGAGGAGAGAGAGAACCAATCAGCAGTAGGGGGCATGTCCACTCATGATGGTGGAGGAGAGAGAGTGAACCAATCAGCAGTAAGGGGCGTGTCCATTCATGATTGGGGAGGAGAGAGTGAACCAATCAGCAGTAAGGGGCGTGTCCACTCATGATGGGGGAGGAGAGAGAGTGAACCAGTCAGCTGTAAGTGGCGTGTCCACTCATGATGGGGGAGGAGAGAGAGTGAACCAATCAGCAGTAATGGGCGTGTCCACTCATGATGGGGGAGGAGAGAGAGTGAACCAATCAGCAGTAATGGGCGTGTCCACTCATGATGGGGGAGGAGAGAGAGTGAACCAATCAGCAGTAAGTGGCGTGTCCACTCATGTGAGAGTGAGTTAATCAGCAGTAGGGGGCGTGTCCACTCATGATGGGGGAGGAGAGAGAGTGAACCAATCAGCAGTAATGGGCGTGTCCACTCATGATGGGGGAGGAGAGAGAGTGAACCAATCAGCAGTAATGGGCGTGTTGTTTCGCTGCTTTGAGTCCCATGCTGTGAAATAGAAATCCCAGCCCAGTTTCAGTTATATTTAAGTTAGTCTAAATAAAAGAAACAAGTTCATAAAACTCAAAACAATGAAACAGTTCAGATTACTTCAAATGTGTTTTTCTGACTTAAAATGTCAGTTTTGTGAACTCAAAAGAAAAAGAAAGTTCTAAATACTCATAAAAGTGCATTTGATTGAACCAATTTGTTTAAAAAGTTGGCTCTAGTCAAACCAATGAATTATTTTAAGCATTAGGGTTTATAGTGTAGGTAAAGTAATGCATATTGTTTGCAAATACCATTATTATGTGCACCTGTTTACATCAAAAATCTGAGAATAGACTCAATTTCTTCCTCTAATAAAAAATAAAAACTGTAGAGCTGCTTAAATGGTTTTATTTTGAACTGTACAGCCAATCAAAGTCAGGCTTCTGCTCCATAACGTTAATACAAATGAGAGAACTTCATAGTCCAGGCTTACTGATCCCTGATGTGATCAGATTTATGTGTTACACAAATTGTACGTCCAACATTTTTAAATGGACAACAATTCATGATGTGAGTGGGATGTTAATGGAAAAGTTTCGCAAATTGGCTTAAGCTTGCTTTTATACTGTCCATGCAATGGCCTGGAATAGACTACAATAAAAATGGAAATGCAAAGGAAACATTTGCCCGACTAAAATCACCAGCACGCACAATTTTATTGCTTACTCTCCGTCCTCTCCTGTCTGAGATGAACTTACTCTGAACGGCCAGTTTCACCGGTGCATTTATAACAATTAATCAGACAGAACAATCATTTCACTCGTGTCAACAGAGAGAGCGCTATCGAACAAACCCGATGTCTTAATCACACAGGACTGATTTAGAAATGCAGGTCAGCCAAATTCCATGCATGCAGCATGCCATCCCATAATTCTCCAGCGTTTTCATCTGCAGCTCAGAGCCGTGGGACTCACCTGCCCGTGCCTGCCTTGACCCACACAGCAGAAAGAAGTTTGCATGTGTTTGCAGAATAAAGACAACAGGACCTTGAAATGGCCCAGAGCGATGCGATTAGTCCTTTCATCCTAAGTGTTTCGGACCCAGTTGAAAAGGGCATTGCAGACATTAAGCATCAGCTCAGGAGAAGAGGAGGGGGAACTCGTGTCCTTCCACGTACAGCACAATTTCCACTAGGCCAAAGATAAAAACACTGACCATGCTGCAAAACCGTAAAAGCTACCATCGACGTTTCAGGCCTCTATCCCGACTGGAAACACGGATACAGCTGGAACAGTATTTCCCTCTAATGCAGTGATTCTCAACTGGTTTCGCTCCAGATTTTACATCTTTAACATTTTATTATTTTTAATCATAAAGTTGAATGTCAATGTTTGCCAATAATTCACCCCATAAAACACCGAACCGTGTCCTCTACTGCAGATGAACTATATTTACTGTAGTCTGGATCTACCTTTGCAGTTTTGTTTATGGTTTTTGGGGATTATGAAATGTCATGTCACAAGTGATCAAAATACCATAGAATTTGATTGGCACATGACCTTTGACATCAACAACAAAAAATATAGAAGCATTTGGAAAACAAATGGAAGCATCTTTTAAATCATGATTCTATTCTAAACATATAAAGATAAGATGCATATGTTATTTTACTATTATTTATATACTATTATAGTTTTTATCAATATTTTGAGTTAGCTTTTATTTTAATATTTTCATGTGCTTATTTATGTTGTATTAGTAATTGCTATTTTTAAGTATTACTATTTAGGTTTAATTTATTCTTATTTCAGTTTAGTTTTAGTTGTTATTTACTTCCAGTTAGTAATTATAGTGCTTCAACTTATTTCATTATGGTTTTAATTTCAGTTTACTGTCATAACCCTGATATTAGATAAAAACTTAAACTTAAAAACTGAAATAAATACTAATATGACTGAAACTGAAATAAAAATAAAGCTAAACAGCAATACAGTGGGGAGAACAAGTATTTGATACACTGCCGATTTTCCAGGTTTTCCTACTTACAAAGCATGTAGAAGTCTGTAATTTTTATCACAGGTACTCTTCAACTGTGAGAGACGGAATCTAAAACAAAAATCCAGAAAATCACATTGTATGATTTTTAAATAATTAATTTGCATTTTATTGCATGACATAAGTATTTGATCACCTACCAACCAGTGAGAATTCCGGCTCTCACAGACCTGTTAGTTTTTCTTTAAGAAGCCCTCCTGTTCTCCACTCATTACCTGTATTAACTGCACCTGTTTGAACTCGTTACCTGTATAAAAGACACCTGTCCACACACTCAATCAAACAGACTCCAACCTCTCCACAATGGCCAAGACCAGAGAGCTGTGTAAGGACATCAGGGATAAAATTGTAGACCTGCACAAGGCTGGGATGGGCTACAGGACAATAGGCAAGCAGCTTGGTGAGAAGGCAACAACTGTTGGCGCAATTATTAGAAGTTCAAGATGACGGTCAATCTCCCTCGGTCTGGGGCACCATGCAAGATCTCACCTCGTGGGGCATCAATGATCATGAGGAAGGTGAGGGATCAGCCCAGAACTACATGGCAGGACCTGGTCAATGACCTGAAGAGATCTGGGACCACAGTCTCAAAGAAAACCATTAGTAACACACTACGCCGTCATGGATTAAAATCCTGCAGTGCACGCAAGGTCCCCCTGCTCAAACCAGCGCATGTCCAGGCCCGTCTGAAGTTTGCCAATGACCATCTGGATGATCCAGAGGAGGAATGGGAGAAGGTCATGTGGTCTGATGAGACAAAAATAGAGCTTTTTGGTCTAAACTCCACTCGCCGTGTTTGGAGGAAGAAGAAGGATGAGTACAACCCCAAGAACACCATCCCAACCGTGAAGCATGGAGGTGGAAACATCATTCTTTGGGGATGCTTTTCTGCAAAGGGGACAGGACGACTGCACCGTATTGAGGGGAGGATAGATGAGGCCATGTATCACGAGATCTTGGCCAACAGCCTCCTTCCCTCAGTAAGAGCATTGAAGATGGGTCGTGGCTGGGTCTTCCAGCATGACAACGACCCGAAACACACAGCCAGGGCAACTAAGGAGTGGCTCCGTAAGAAGCATCTCAAGGTCCTGGAGTGGCCTAGCCAGTCTCCAGACCTGAACCCAATAGAAAATCTTTGGAGGGAGCTGAAAGTCTGTATTGCCCAGCGACAGCCCCGAAACCTGAAGGATCTGGAGAAGGTCTGTATGGAGGAGTGGGCCAAACCTGGTCAAGAACTACAGGAAACGTATGATCTCTGTAATTGCAAACAAAGGTTTCTGTACCAAATGTTAAGTTCTGCTTTTCTGATGTATCAAATACTTATGTCATGCAATAAAATGCAAATGAATTACTTAAAAATCATACAATGTGATTTTCTGGATTTTTGTTTTAGATTCCGTCTCTCACAGTTGAAGAGTACCTATGATAAAAATTACAGACTTCTACATGCTTTGTAAGTGGGCAAACCTGCAAAATCGGCAGTGTATCAAATACTTGTTCTCCCCACTGTATTTACTGTAAACTAATAAAACTGTCAAAAAACTAAATGACTAAAACTTATATTAGAATTAAAATTAAAATCGAAAATATAAAAATAAACGCTAATTCTAAATATTAATACATAATATAATAGTATGTACATAATACTAAAATAGCACTGATGCCTTTTTAAAAATATAGTATATACACACACACACACACACATATACATACATATATATATATATATATATATATATAAATGTATATGCACCGATCAGGCATAACATTATGACCACTGACAGGTGAAGTGAATAACACTGATTATCTCTTCATCACGGCACCTGTTAGTGGGTGGGATATATTAGGCAGCAAGTGAACATTTGTCCTCAAAGTTGATGTGTTAGAAGCAGGAAAAATGGGCAAGCGTAAGGATTTGAGCGAGTTTGACAAGGGCCAAATTGTGATGTGATCTGTGGGATGTGCTGAACAAACAAGTCCGATCCATGGAGGCCCCACCTCACAACTTACAGGACTTAAAGGATCTGCTGCTAACATCTTGGTGCCAGATACCACAGCACACCTTCAGGGGTCTAGTGGAGTCCATGCCTCGACGGGTCAGGGCTGTTTTGGTAGCAAAAGGGGGACCAACACAATATTAGGAAGATGGTCATAATGTTATGCCTGATCAGTGTATACACATTTGTATTTTATTTTATATATTTAAATTTACAAAAATGTTTTTTAAAGTTTTAGTTCACGATAATAGACATGCAAGTTTCTTGTGTCACTTTGGAAAAAAAAGATCACTAACTTTAGTCCTAAAGGTCAGTTAATGAGGGTCAAAGTTCAATGTCTTTAAGCCTCAAGACTTAATTCATATTGAGCAAATGTTGATAGACAAAGACAGAATGACAAACTTTTTTTTTTTTTATCTGAACAGCCTTGTGTTATTCAGATGAAATCTGTATTGTCTTTTGAATCCAGGTCAAGTTTCAAATCATTTTCAGACTCAAGTCCAGTCATTTAAAGGAAGTTTGCAGTATATTCAAGATTCATAGATTTATGAGTATTCGTTGAGAATAAAGGCATGGCCTTGTGAATAAAATACTCTTCCAGCTGAGCTACAGGAACAGCTATTATTGAAGATGATGCATTAAGCAACAGATTTTGCAGATGGGATTTGGATGAGTTTATTTGTTTATCTGGATGAATAATGTCTTTTCTTCATGGGTTGTGGTGTGTTGGCTGTTCCCTTCACAGACGTCTGTCATTGGTGTCATTTATCCTCATTAGGGCTGAACATGACATGTCCATATGTGCGTCTCAGAGCCAACAAGCACTTTCCTTCAGTCAGAGCAACTCATATTCCAGGTTGCTACAACAGTGTGGCGGACTCACTCCCCGTGCAGAACCAAGACCAGGGGAATGGTGTCTGCACAAGGAAGTTGTTCTATCAATTTGGAGGAGTTACGGAATGGTGGCCGTGGACCTTTTCGCCAGCAGGACAACGACACATTGCCCACTATGGTTTTCAGCGCAGGAGGAGGAAGGTTCATTGGGCCAGGATGCTCTGGCCCACGAATGGCCGGATCTTCTCCTCTTTGCCTTTCCCCCAATTCCACTCCTTTGGTCCGTCCTGAGACGAGTGCAAGAGAAGCATCACAGGCTCATTCTAGTCGGAAGGATCTGCTGTCACAGATGGAGGGGGCACCGTGGCAACCCTTTCCGGACAGGCTGAAGCTGTGCCTATGGCCCCTGGGGTTGAGAAGGTGCTCTCTCAGTGTTCAGCTGGATTAAAGAATACGGTTATGAGTGCTAGAGCACCTTCAACACATCGCACTTACGCCAGTAAGTGGAAGATGTTTGTCTCCTGGTGCACAGATCGTGCTTTCAACCCAGCTGATTGTCCTATCAATGTGGTGTTGGACTTTCTGCAGTACTTGTTGGATGCTGGACATTCTCCAGCCACACTTAAGGTGTTTGTGGCTGCCCTGTCAGCTTACCGGGATCCTATGGAACAGGTGTCAATTGGTGCAAATAGGCTAATGGTGGCTTTTCTTAACCTCTTAAGAAAAGCCACCATTAGGGGGGGGGGTTGACGGGGGGGGGGGGGGGGGGGTTGACGGGAGCCCACTTAAGGGGGGGGGGGGTTGACGGGAGTGGGCGTGTTTGTACTTTTATTTACTTTTGTTTTATAAAAAATATTCAATCAACTATCGCAAACTATGCATCATTTGAAAGCTAAAACACTCAAGATTCATGTTCTGAACTTGTTTTTGCAATAAATACACCAGAGAGGAAAGGGTTAAATGAAATGCTGAAGGACCGTCGATGTAAACATTAACAAAATAAATGCAGTACTCGTTTTTCATCTCCTGTCGTGCAATCCAAGAGACACCAGCATACATTTCAGTGTAAGGGTCCACTCTTCAAAATGCATCCCACTTTTTAATCGAAAAAATAGGGGAAAAAACAAAAAATCCTCCTTTGTTTGCATGAGCGTTTTGAGTTAGAGTAATCAATCATGTCCATTTTCAATGATTATTATGAACATATTTTCTCGCCTGTATTTGTGTACTTTGGACTCTTGCGTTCAAGTTGAGCCCTCCCATGTCTTTCTCCTTCAATCACAGGCGGTTGGGTAACTGCTTTACAGGCTTGTGAGGTGTCAATCATAGCACCCATGGTTTTCGTTGGATAAAGCCAGTCAATGCTTAGCCAATGCCTTGCCAGCAAAGTTTTGATGGATGGACGTAATAACCAATCAAAGGGCATCTTGCGCAAATTTTATGTAAAGAGCATTGGTGAATACTTCTAGTGCTGACGTCTCCATTCACACCGGTGCGCGTTTGTCAGTTTACACACACACCTTAGCGCAGCTCGCTGACTGTATGACAGACAGTTCTTATCAACTAAATTAGTTTTTTACACTTTGTAAATTCTGTAAATAGTTGCTTTAGTTTTTCAGTAACTGTATATTCATTATAATTAGCAGTTTATTGCAGGTTTATTTGAATGAAAAACTACTCTTTACAATTACAAATGTTCTGAAATAAATGGCCTTTTTGAAAGGACGCCTAGACTTTTCTTGACATAAAAGCTTATAGGCCGGGAGCCAGGTCCACTCCTCAGGATGTTTTTTGCTACCTTTTTTTTCCACTATTATTTCCTATTATCTTATACCTTGGGCCATCACAAGCTGATAACGACCACCCCCAACTTGGCCCCGTTGGGGGCCAAAAAACTTTGGGGGCCAAAAAACTTTTGGTGGAATGATGTAATTGTGAATATTAAGGTACTGCAGCTACATAAATGGTCATATAACCTTAAAATTTTGCATGGTGTATCCTGACACATAGAGGAAACTAGCAGAAAAAGATTCTGGGGGTTGCTGCCTTTTTGCTGTCAAATATCACCCTCAACATACCCCAAAAGACAAAAAAATGTCTGTCCGCCTGACAAATTGTCATCAAAAGTGATAATTTTCAAGCATTTTATTATACATATCACTGCCTCAAATGTACATGAAAAACTTCCCAAGTTTATAAGCTTCAATTTAAGTCCAAGATGACCTTTCTATCTAGAGGATTACAGCTGGTATAACCAAAGTTCTCCACTGTACCTCAAATCGGAGAAAACAGAACCTTCAAGCATTACCATTCCATATGGGATTAAACATATTTTTTGCATATGAATAATATTTCTAAAAAGAGTTGAGACCTGACTTATGTACGGCTATACTATATGAAGTGAATTGCATGAAAAGTGAGTAATGTTATGCCCCTAGGTGGACTGGGGTCAGGTTGCAACATAGGGTAAAATCACACAAAATCAACAGGTTTATTAAAGTCCACAAAGTCCTCGCAACACAAGGAATAAAGATGACTGTAGTGTGCAGTCAATCAGCTGAGAGAGATCGCAGAGGTTGTGGTGAATGTTTTATAGTTAATGGGCTCGATGTTCATCGACCGGCTAATTGGAATGGTTTTCTCATAAATGATGAAAACAAGAAGGCAGTCATTTATTTACTTCTGGATCACTGGAGCTCTCATGATATGATGAAAGACATCATCCGAAGGCCTGTCATTTTCATAGAGGCTGGTCAAGCTTTCAAGATAGAATGCAATGATGGAGTTATGTCAAAAGAACTTCTACCAGATATCTGTTCAAAACATGAAGAAACAGATGTGAGGGTGATAATTTACATGCAGTATATCCAAACCAAAATGCCTCACATCAGAACAGTTAGAGTCAGAGCAAAAGACATTTTCTTCATCCTCCTGTATTATGCCAAGTCATCAACTGTCAACATCATCTTTGACATGGGAGATACAGTGGGGAGAACAAGTATTTGATACACTGCTGATTTTGCAGGTTTGCCCACTTACAAAGCATGTAGAAGTCTGTAATTTTTATCATAGGTACTCTTCAACTGTGAGTGACGGAATCTAAAACAAAAATCCAGAAAATCACATTGTATGATTTTTAAATAATTAATTTGCATTTTATTGCATGACATAAGTATTTGATACATCAGAAAAGCAGAACTTAATATTTGGTACAGAAACCTTTGTTTGCAATTACAGAGATCATACGTTACCTGTAGTTCTTGACCAGGTTTGCACACACTGCAGCAGGGATTTTGGCCCACTCCTCCATACAGACCTTCTCCAGATCCTTCAGGTTTCGGGCTGTCGCTGGGCAATACGGACTTTCAGCTCCCTCCAAAGATTTTCTATTGGGTTCAGGTCTGGAGACTGGCTAGGCCACTCCAGGACCTTGAGATGCTTCTTACGGAGCCACTCCTTAGTTGCCCTGGCTGTGTGTTTCGGGTCGTTGTCATGCTGGAAGACCCAGCCACGACCCATCTTCAATGCTCTTACTAAGGGAAGGAGGTTGTTGGCCAAGATCTCGCGATACATGTCCCCATTCATCCTCCCCTCAATACGGTGCAGTCGTCCTGTCCCCTTTGCAGAAAAGCATCCCCAAAGAATGATGTTTCCACCTCCATGCTTCACGGTTGGGATGGTGTTCTTGGGGTTGTACTCATCCTTCTTCTTCCTCCAAACACTGCAAATGGAGTTTAGACCAAAAAGCTCTATTTTTGTCTCATCAGACCACATGACCTTCTCCCATTCGTCCTCTGGATCATCCAGATGGTCACTGGCAAACTTCAGACGGGCCTGGACATGCGCTGGCTTGAGCAGGGGGACCTTGCGTGCGCTGCAGGATTTTAATCCATGACAGTGTAGTGTGTTACTAATGGTTTTCTTTGAGACTGTGGTCCCAGCTCTCTTCAGGTCATTGACCAGGTCCTGCCGTGTAGTTCTGGGCTGATCCCTCACCTTCCTCATGATCATTGATGCCCACGAGGTGAGATCTTGCATGGTGCCCCAGACCGAGGGAGACTGACCGTCATCTTGAACTTCTTCCATTTTCTAATAATTGCGCCAACAGTTGTTGCCTTCTCACCAAGCTGCTTGCCTATTGTCCTGTAGCCCATCCCAGCCTTGTGCAGGTCTACAATTTTATCCCTGATGTCCTTACACAGCTCTCTGGTCTTGGCCATTGTGGAGAGGTTGGAGTCTGTTTGACTGAGTGTGTGGACAGGTGTCTTTTATACAGGTAACGAGTTCAAACAGGTGCAGTTAATACAGGTAATGAGTGGAGAACAGGAGGGCTTCTTAAAGAAAAACTAACAGGTCTGTGAGAGCCGGAATTCTTACTGGTTGGTAGGTGATCAAATACTTATGTCATGCAATAAAATGCATCAGAATTCAAAGTTTATTCAGATCTTTGCTGAAGTGGAGAACTTTTAGGAGCTCGATGAACAGATTCTCAGCGGTGTTTTCAGGAGTTCACCTGTCACCTCTATGGTTTCAATCGTCGAACCAAGAAAGTTGATGAGGCAAGAGAGATTAAAGTCAAGAAGATGTGTGGCTCAAGCAGTGAGCTTCGACAGGGTCTCTCCGTTGACCTCTCAACCTTCCCACCTTGCAAGAGGGTCCTTTTACAGCACATGAAGAGTGTAAACTTTCAAGTATGCATCTGGAAGAGGGCTCATGAGCACTACCCAGAAATCCCAAGCCCTCTCGACCATGGATTTCACATAAACACAGAGACTGGCAAGCTAGAACCACTATGGTTTGAGGGCGACGTTATCCCCAAAGCCCTTGTTGAAGATGGCTTGACTGATGAAATCCATACGAATATAGGTGAAGATGAGGAAAATCCAGATTTACATGGAATTTGCTGTAAATTTATAATCCATTTGTTGCAATGGATTTCTGTAGGTGGCGTTTGCTCAGTGTAGAAGATGCTTTATTGTATGTGTTACATCCCTTCAGGAAGACACTTTCTGTTATCTTCACACAAAGTACTGTTATGTTTTTAGCTGGTTCTATCACACAACATGCATTATGATTAGATACTTTCAAAATAACTTTAAATGTTTGTGTTGCAGTTTGCATTTGTTTGCTAGGCATTGTAAGTTCAATACTGCAAACTTATTTTTTAGTGGAAATCGACAGAATGCTAGAAAAGTTGCAGATAACCCAAAATATTAATGTAATATATCTCCTGTTTTTCTTTACATTTCTGCATATCAGAAGTGTCTGAACTCCAGTGGGATGTTGTGCATCAGTTGTGTGTGTGTGTGTGTGTTGGTGGTTATACACTCAATCGCCCTCAGGAAAGTCTCTGTTCTGTATCTGCAAGTGTTTGTTGCTTCAGAGCGAGAGCTGTTCGATAAAAACTGAGAAGCAAACATCAAAACAACAGCTAACAGTCATAAATGGAGAAACATCTTGAGAAATGAGGCCAGGTTCATAAGCAGTCAGTTAAAGGGATAGTTCACCCACAAATCTTTCTTTCTTTCTTCAGATTTATACTGCTTGCTCTTTTCCATGCAATTACAATGAATGTGTAGCAATGCTTTGACATAAGGGTGAGTAAATAATATCAGAATTGTCATGTTTGGGTGGACTATTCCTTTAAATGTTTTTTCTGAGATGTTTTCGTCTGGAGAAAGCCTTAAAGTTTGAGATGTATGAAAGCTGGATTCTCCACAGAGCGACTCTCGCTGCTTCTCTCATCCTGAAACATCAAACGGATGTCAGACTCGGAGCATGAAAGTGTGTTTGCCGGGAAGCTTTCATTCTCCTCAAAACAGTCTGTCACATATCATACATTAAAACACACTCACAATATGAGTCTTATACAATGTCCTGCTCTTAGACTAACAAACATATTGCTATATATGTTTAAATATGCTCTATATTAAATATGGAAACATTTTACAAGTTTCATTTGTTAACATATATTTATTCATCTTTGGTCATGCAAATGTCAAAAAATTTGTCTGTTAACATTAGTTAATGCACCGTGAACTAACATGAACAATGAAAATTTGTATTAACTAACATTAACAAAGATTATTAAATGCTGTAAAAACAGGCTGCTAATTGATAGCTCATTTTAGCTAATACATTAACTAATGTTAACCTTTTTGTGAAGTGATTACAATATAACACTTTACTATTAAATAAAATATTCTTTTAATATTATTTAATATTATTATTTTATAATACTTTTCCGATGAGCACCAGTTTGTGACAACAAAAAGAAATTAATGTTAAAATATTTTACTTAAACTATTATTGTCAATATTTGTTTTTTATATTAAAATATTTTATAATATTTTTGAACAATATTTTTTGAACAATATTGTTGATATTTAATTATTAATAATATGAATACTGTTTGTATAGGACATAAAACAAAAAATGTTGATAACTTCATTTATTGGGGTCATTTAGATGTTGGTTTCTCTTAAGATGAGTATTTTATTATTTTTATGCACTGAAATCAGGATGTATTTTCATTAGACATCTTTAATGAGGAGCATTTACTTTCAGTAAATACATTATTACATTTAACAGTGATTAATAATCATTTCTTAATAGATTCACAATGGTCTCATATGAAAAGTACATGCAAGAAATAAAGAAACATTGGGAAATGTTTGCATATTCATCTGTCAAAACCAGAATGGTGTGGAACGATCTGTCAGTTTGTAGTTGAATGATCTGGAGTGAGCGGATATTACTATAAAACATGAATCTGTCTTACTGCAGGATTAGTGCAACACAAACCCAGATATTCATCTGAAGATTCTGGGTATTAAGAACGATATGAGGAATCCCAGGCCTGCCGACTGGACTGCTGTAAATTCGGGATAATTCTGAGGGTTTAACAATGGTACTTATCCAGGCGAGATAAGGCTGGTCTCCCTCAAGCTCAGAGATTAGAGGATGGGAGTTTGGCAGCGGTTCAATCCGCTCCCCTGATCTCCAGTACGTCAATACCTCAGTAGGTGGAGTATCGACTTTCACCGCAGAGAACGACTGGAGGAAACCTGGAGATGTTGGAGACCAAGGTTCGAACATTGGGGGGCTGAAGTGTGAAGCGCTTTAGTAGAGTCAGGGGACATACTGCCTTGTGAGATTCATTTTATTTGTTTATTTTTTTTTGTGATAGCTTGCTTAAAACACACAATTAATTAACGGAGTGTGTATTTAAATTGTTGGCAGAGGCTATTTACACTAACTCCGCCCACTGACGTCTGATTGGACCAGACAAAATTACGGAAGATGTTGGACTGTAAACGGTAGCAATATAGGAGTAAGGTGCGCGGCAGAGAGTTTTGATAAATAAATAAAAAATGCTGGATTGTTTCAACACATGTTTGGGTCAAATATGGACAAACCAAACCGTTGGTTTAAATTGAAACCACCGAGCATTTTTTATAGTGTAAATATAGCCTATAATAATATATAAATAAAATATAATAAAAATGATAGAGCGCTTGAATGCCCAGAAGCTTCCCATGTGTGCTTGAAGACAGGATTTACATCAGTTTATTTAGCCTACTGTACATATGACAATGTCTAACGAACGATACATATAAACGAAACAGAGAGATATTTATCTTGGCACAAATAGTTTGGTACTAATTTATAACTAGAAAAATACCAATCATCATAGTCTTTATTCTACAACTTTATACTAAAAACCGTTAAAGGGATAGTTCACCCAAAAATGAAAATTCTGTCATTGATTACTCATCCTAATCCCTGTCCTGTAAGACTTTTATTCATCTTTGGAACACAAATGAAGATATTTTTGATGAAATCTGAGAGCTTTCTGTCCCTCCATTGACAACTACAAACCCGATTCCAAAAAAGTTGGGACACTGTACAAATTGTGAATAAAAACAGAATACAATGATGTGGAAGTTTCAAATTTCAATATTTTATTCAGAATACAACATAGATGACATATCAAATGTTTAAACAGAGAAAATGTATCATTTTAAGGGAAAAATAAGTTGATTTTAAATTTCATGGCATCAACACATCTCAAAAAAGTTGGGACAAGGCCATGTTTACCACTGTGTGGCATCCCCTCTGCAACAGTCTGCAAACGTCTGGGGACTGAGGAGACAAGTTGCTCAAGTTTAGGAATAGGAATGTTGTCCCATTCTTGTCTAATACAGGCTTCTAGTTGCTCAACTGTCTTAGGTCTTCTTTGTCGCATCTTCCTCTTTATGATGCGCCAAATGTTTTCTATGGGTGAAAGATCTGGACTGCAGGCTGGCCATTTCAGTACCCGGATCCTTCTTCTACACAGCCATGATGTTGTAATTGATGCAGTATGTGGTCTGGCATCGTCATGTTGGAAAATGCAAGGTCTTCCCTGAAAGAGACGACGTCTGGATGGGAGCATATGTTGTTCTAAAACTTGGATATACCTTTCAGCATTGATGGTGCCTTTCCAGATGTGTAAGCTGCCCATGCCACACGCACTCATGCAACCCCATACCATCAGAGATGCAGGCTTCTGAACTGAGCGCTGATAACAACTTGGGTTGTCCTTGTCCTCTTTAGTCCGGATGACATGGCGTCCCAGTTTTCCAAAAAGAACTTCAAATTTTGATTCGTCTGACCACAGAACAGTTTTCCACTTTGCCACAGTCCATTTTAAATGAGCCTTGGCCCAGAGAAAACGCCTGTGCTTCTGGATCATGTTTAGATATGGCTTCTTTTTTGACCTATAGAGTTTTAGCCGGCAACGGCGAATGGCACGGTGGATTGTGTTCACCGACAATGTTTTCTGGAAGTATTCCTGAGCCCATGTTGTGATTTCCATTACAGTAGCATTCCTGTATGTGATGCAGTGCCGTCTAAGGGCCCGAAGATCACGGGCATCCAGTATGGTTTTCCGGCCTTGACCCTTACGCACAGAGATTGTTCCAGATTCTCTGAATCTTTGGATGATATTATGCACTGTAGATGATGATAACTTCAAAATCTTTGCAATTTTTCTCTGAGAAACTCCTTTCTGATATTGCTCCATTATTTTTCGCCGCAGCATTGGGGGAATTGGTGATCCTCTGCCCATCTTGACTTCTGAGAGACACTGCCACTCTGAGAGGCTCTTTTTATACCCAATCATGTTGCCAATTGACCTAATAAGTTGCAAATTGGTCCTCCAGCTGTTCCTTATATGTACATTTAACTTTTCCGGCCTCTTATTGCTACCTGTCCCAACTTTTTTGGAATGTGTAGCTCTCATGAAATCCAAAATGAGCCAATATTTGGCATGACATTTCAAAATGTCTCACTTTCAACATTTGATATGTTATCTATATTCTATTGTGAATAAAATATAAGTTTATGAGATTTGTAAATTATTGCATTTCTTTTTTTTTTCACAATTTGTACAGTGTCCCAACTTTTTTGGAATCGGGTTTGTACGCAACTACCACTTTGACGCTTCAAAAAAGTTCATAAAGAGATCGTAAAGTGAATCCACATGAAAACACGACACGAGAATGAACCTCATTGGTTCTTGCTGAAGCTCAAACATGCTGCGTAACACGAGAATGAACCTCATTGGTTCTTGTTGAAGCTCAAACGTGCTGCGTAACACGAGAATGAACCTCACTGGTTCTTGCTGAAGCTCAAACGTGCTGCGTAACACGAGAATGAACCTCATTGGTTCTTGCTGAAGCTCAAACGTGCTGCGTAACACGAGAATGAACCTCACTGGTTCTTGCTGAAGCTCAAACGTACTGCGTAACACGAGAATGAACCTCACTGGTTCTTGCTGAAGCTCAAACATGCTGCGTAACACGAGAATGAACCTCACTGGTTCTTGCTGAAGCTCAAACGTGCTGCGTAACACGAGAATGAACCTCATTGGTTCTTGCTGAAGCTCAAACGTGCTGCGTAACACGAGAATGAACCTCATTGGCTCTTGCTGAAGCTCAAACGTGATGCGTAACACGAGAATGAACCTCATTGGTTCTTGCTGAAGCTCAAACGTGCTGCGTAACACGAGAATGAACCTCATTGGTTCTTGCTGAAGCTCAAACGTGCTGCGTAACACGAGAATGAACCTCATTGGTTCTTGCTGAAGCTCAAACGTGCTGCGTAACACGAGAATGAACCTCATTGGTTCTTGTTGAAGCTCAAACGTGATGCGTAACACGAGAATGAACCTCATTGGTTCTTTCTGAAGCTCAAACGTGATGCGTAACACCAGAATGAACCTCATTGGTTCTTGCTGAAGCTCAAATGTACTGCATAACACAAGAATGAACCTCATTGGCTCTTTCTGAAGCTCAAACATGTTGTATAACACGAGAATGAACCTCATTGGTTCTTGCTGAAGCTCAAACGTGATGCGTAACACAAGAACGAACCTCATTGGTTCTTGCTGAAGCTCAAACGTGAAGGAACAACATGAGAGTGAGTAATTAATGACAGAATTTTCATTTTTGGGTGAACTAACCCTTTAATCATCACAGCATAAGACAGATATTTTGATGAGCAGTGGCTGAAATCTTCAGTTTCTAGACTGTTCTAAGGGTTTCAGCATGTTGCTGTTTGCCTGTTCATAAGTAAAAAGAGTCATACAATGAATGTGGACAGCAGCTCAGACGATTGTTGGATGCATGTTTGACTTCATATTGAGAGCTCTGACTTTTGGTTACAGATTCTGGTGATGTTAAAGCTGAGCACAGTTTGAGACATAGAAACCTCTTTTGAAACTCATTACTGTTTCAGCAAAATCTCCATTGGCTCTATCTCATAGCTAGAGGAGAAATGATTAAGACATTATAGAGATCTCATGTGTGATTTTTTCTTTCCTGCAGGAAACTTTAAATCACAAATGAAACAATTGTTTTGGAGCAAAGTGACCCACTTCTTCGTCAGACGGCTGCATTTTATCCATCACTTAAGGGCTCATCCAGAAGTTTTTATCAAGCATAATTCACTGCTCATTGAGTGAAAGACATGCTGAAATCTACTAGCCGGACGATTTCTTTGTGTTTCTCCAGGGAAATCGCTTTTCTGGATCCTTTTGCAGAGCTGCTGAGCACATTAAATGTAAATCTTTACGCTTTGTACGTCATCTTCTGAAGTCTTTAAACGCGCCCGTGAATGAGACATGTAATTACGTCCTGGAGAATATGCTGCTGATTACTTCACTGTCCTCCACTTTGTCAGCACTGCCCATTTAATTACAGGTCTGACAGAATGGATGTCCCAGCACTTAAAGTTTCACCCGTTTTGCTCGCATAAGTATCCGTCTGGAATTATAACGGGATGAATTCTGTCCGTGCCGTGAGAGAAATGGCCATTCAGCCGTGGCTCAATAAAGAACGGCAGTGTAAAACGTGTCAGTTTTTGAGATGATAAACATGTTTAATTCCGGCGTGCTTGACAAGATGCGGAGAATATGCATGAGTGAGTATGCATTATTAAAGGTGCTGTGTTGCTGGTTTCTCCGTGTTAATCTAGCAGTGCTGACTGCGCGTGTAGCAGAAGTAAAGAGCTGTGATTCGGGTCTTATATCAGAATCGCGTGCAGCGCTTGCATATTTCTCAGCTGTAAGCGAAGTTGAGACTTCTGCTTTGATGTGACGCTCTGGCCTGCAGCGTGAATGACCAGACTGTGACTTTTGAAGTCTCCTGCTTCTCAGACGTTTGTGTCTGTTTTTATTTTTATTAAGGATTTTTTGGGAGAAACATCTGAAATAATGTCTGCAGTCTCGGAGATAATTGTGATGCATGTTCATTATAGAGGGAGTGACCTTGTGTGACCTGTTTTTTTTGTCAGGGTGTAGTTATTATCATCCAAAGGATAACTGAAGAAACAATATTTAATAAACACAGAGAGCAAGACTACAATACACAATTCACACAACGTTAACACAAGACAATGAACAGAGGACAACTTGGGGCTTAAATACACTATATTGCCACAAGTTTTGGGACGCCTGCCTTTACATGCACATGAACTTTAATAACATCCCATTCTTAATCCGTAGGGTTTAATATGGAGTTGGCCCACCCTTTGCAGCTATAACAGCTTCAACTCTTCTGGGAAGGCTTTCCACAAGGTTTAGGAGTGTGTTTATGGGAATTTCTGACCATTCTTCTAGAAGTGCATTTGTGAGGTCAGGCACTGATGTTGGACAAGAAAGCCTGGCTCGCAGTCTCCGCTCTAATTCATCCCAAAGGTGTTCTATCGGGGTGAGGTCAGGACTCTGTGCAGGCCAGTCAAGTTCCTCCACACCAGAGTATGTGAGCGGAGTGGAGCGGCAGCAATTTCCCCTCCACATTCTAAGCATTCAATAATCACTCCGCTCCGGGTTCACCATTTCCCACTCCCTGCGCCACTCCTCGCTCACTGATATCAGAAACACCGCTCCGTCTTCGCTCAGAGGAAATTTGCGGCTAAAGTATTTAAGTAAGCTCTGAAATAGCTATCACAAAAGTTTGGTTTATAACATACATTACATTTTAAAAAAAAAGTTTAAACAGTTTCAATGTGGTTTCAAAAATAGTTTCAGCGTGGTTTATTGGAACACTAGTGTGCAAACATTTTGTCCTACGACATGCCAAACTTATTAGGCTTTATCAGCATTAAAAGTTAAATATCATTGCTGCTTTTTGCAGTGCAAATTTTGTTTGGAAAGATGAAAATAGTACGTTATCATCAGTTATTTTATCTACAGGTCACTGCATTACAGATTTCTGCTCATTCAAAATCAGATACAGATAACTGTAAGCAGATAAGCACTGTAAGATTACATTTGTTTGAATGCATTAGAAACCACGATGCTCCGACTTTTAAAAAGTCCGCTCCTCACTCCATTCAAAATCACGCTGCTCCACTCCTGGCTCTGCTCCCACTCCACTCCGCTCACATACTCTGATCCACACCAAACTCGCTCATCCATGTCTTTATGGACCTTGCTTTGTGCACTGGTGGGCAGTCATGTTGGAAAAGGAAGGGGCCATCCCCAAACTGTTCCCACAAAGTTGGGAGCATGAAATTGTCCAAAATGTCTTGGTATGCTGAAGCATTAAGAGTTCCTTTCACTGGAACTAAGGGGCCAAGCCCAACCCCTGAAAAACAACCCCACACCATAATCCCCCCTCCACCAAACTTTACACTTGGCACAATGCAGTCAGGCAAGTACCGTTCTCCTGGCAACCACCAAACCCAGACTCGTCCATCGGATTGCCAGACAGAGAAGCGTGATTGGTCACTCCAGAGAACACGTCTCCACTGCTCTAGAGTCCAGTGGCGGCGTGCTTTACACCACTGCATCCCACGCTTTGCATTGCACTTGGTGATGTAAGGCTTGGATGAGCTGCTCGGCCATGGAAACCCATTCCATGAAGCTCTCTACACACTGTTCTTGAGCTAATCTGAAGGCCACATAGTCAATAGCTACAGGAGGTCTGTAGCTATTGACTCTGCAGAAAGTTGGCGACTTCTGCGCACTGTGCGCCTCAGCATGTGCTGACCCCGCTCTGTGATTTTACGTGGCCTACCACTTCGTGGCTGAGTTGCTGTTGTTCCCAATTGCTTCCACTTTGTTATAATACCACTAACAGTTGACCGTGGAATATTTAGTAGTGAGGAAATTTCACGAATGGACTTATTGCATAGGCGGCAACCTATCACGGTACCACGCTTGAATTCACTGAGCTCCTGAGAGCGACCCATTCTTTCACAAATGTTTGTAGAAGCGTCTGCATGCCTAGTGCTTGATTTATACACCTGTGGCCATGAAGTGATTTAACGCCTGAGTTCAATGATTTGGAGGGGTGTCCCAATACTTTTGGCAATATAGTGTACATGTAGGATGATGATCAATGTAACTAGGGACAGGTGTGGGCTAATTTGAAACCATGGCTGAATCCGAAATCGCCCCCTAAACCCTCAATCACTATTGCCTACGTTAGTCCACTAATGTAGTTCACTTGAAGGTGTGAATGAAAACGAGTGAGTGAATTCAGACAGCCGTTGAGCATACATCGGTTGTACACTCATTATTGCTGTACATTGTGGGATTGAATGAGTGCACTCGATTACGTCCACTATGGTTTCGGACACCACTACAAATGGCTGTTCCCATAAATAATGCCCTATTTGAGGGTATAGGGATGATTTCGGGTTCAGCCTAGAACTCAGACAAATGATGACAATGAAAACTATGACTAAGGTCGCATTTACACTGCAGATCTTGATGCCCAATTCCAATTTTTTGACATCTTCTTTTAAACGTGACCCGTATCCAATATCTGCATTTACACTATACATTACACTATACACAATATCCGATCTGTCCGCTTACATGGCAGACGCAAATGCACGCATCCAGTTCATATCAGATTTATTTCCACATATGCATGAGGCCTGAAACCCATCTGAGAATATCTTTTTTCCTGCTTACATGTTTGTGGGTCATATCCTGTGACATGTGGGAGGAAAAAATCGGAATTTGGTCATTTGAACCATGGCCTAAGAAACTAAACAAGACAGTGAAACTGAACATAACTCTGACAGTTTTCCAGTTTACATGACCGTTTGAGTCTGTGATTTACTTGAAACTACATAAAACCCCAACAGATTCCTCCAAATGTGTCCTAACTCAAACACAGTTGTCTGAACAAAGAACAATCCCGTTAATCCTCTAATGTGCCCAAGAACTGCCAAACCAGAGACATATCAATATATTTGACCCCTCTAATATAGAATGATTCTATTCTCCAGACGTGGACTAGAGAAACTATAAAAAGCAGATGATATTTCGATTGCACACAGTAGAGGTGAAACAGCTCGCGGCTTATGCACTTGCTCGGTGTGTGTGTGTGTGTTCAGTGTTCTAATGATGTCCTGTGACAGCAGATGCTAATGAGCTGGAGTTCTGAGTTTCTCTAACTAACTGCATTTCAGGTGAACGCTCGCTACTTAAACAAGCTTTATTTAAGCTTTAGAGTCCTTATCCATTATTTATTAAGAGCCAGAAATTAAAACCTGCATCAGCAATAACCCTTATTAATATTCATTGTGGAATCCGCAAGAATTTAGTGTGCTTTTTTAATGCCGCATTATTTGGCCACTATAAATCATTCATGACATCTGGTGACTCTTTTCAAATGAACATGTTCTGTTTTACAATATGAGTCATAAATAACTATTTAAGTTGGATGACGTGAAGTTGTATGTAATAAAATGACGTGCTGGTGCTTTAGAAACAAGTCTAATGACAAATAATCTCAGTGATGGCTAAACAACGTCCGTTTTGTCTTGGATGTTCATGAAACATCTCCACCAGGGTGAGGAATCTGGAAAAGTTAAAAGCGTCTCATGGTGAGTTGAAATTCTGTGCACGTCGCTCCTCTTTTCCATAATAGCGAGCCTTTGAGACTCTTGAATCTGCAAACTGGTTTCATCAGCACATTTTAAAGAATTCATTAAGGTCCTTGGGTCACATTGACTGTCATATCCCTCCTTTTTATAATTTTCTGGAATCCCATTAAAATGTTTATCTATTTTCATCCTCAGCCTATCTGAGGTTAATATTTGCAGATAGAGTCCTGAAATTGACTGTTGTGCGTCATGCTTAGTATTATTATTGTCCATCTTTGTTACAGTTTTGCATGCGTTCAGATCAAATCAAAAACAATACTTGAGCCGTGCAAACTGCTGGCCAATTAAAAATGGCATCATCGCAATATTTGCATTTTACAGGCTTTCCCAAGGAATCTGGTCTCTCTCCAAATAGAAGTGTGACAGACACCTGTCTGAGTTACTTTAGACGTCCCTTATTGAAGGTCTGTCTAATGAAGAGGTAGCTATTATCGCATCTCCACTGAGAATCTGTGGAATTGGTGTCGAAGCGGAGCCAAACAAACGGCAGGCGGGCGCGTCAGTCAATAACACTAAGCCAATTAAAATCACTCTTCATTTGGGCTGTGATCTCTATTGATTTGCCTTTCAATTCTCATCCATCAGACCTCTGGATTCCCACAGAAGCTTCTGCGATTCCATCTTAAACCGCTCACAGGAGCGCACGCGGTTCAGATGCTGTGTTTGTGTCCCAAGGTAGTTTTGAGCTTAAGAAAACACAAGCGCGGTGTTGTCTAAGAGTCATTCTATTTCATTGGCCTTTATTGCTCCAATTTACCTCGACATTCTCTTGCACTCCTCTTGCGTCTATCTATCTATCTATCTATCTATCTATCTATCTATCTATCTATCTATCTATCTATCTATCCATCCATCGTCCATCCGTCTGCCTGTCTGTCTATCCATCCATCCATCCATCATCCGTCCATCCATCCATCCATCCATCCATCCATCTATAATCCGTCCATCCATCCATCCGTCTGTCCGTCCGTCCATCCATCCGTCCATCCGTCCGTCCATCCATCCATCCATCCATCTATAATCCGCCCATCCATCCATCCATCCATCCGTCTGTCCGTCCGTCCATCCATCCATCCGTCCATCCATCCATCCATCCATCCATCCATCCATCCATCCTTCCATCATCCGTCTGTCTGTTTGTCTTTCTGTCTATCCTTCCATCCATCCATCCATCGTCCGTCCGTCTGTCTGTCAGTCTGTCTATTCATCCATCCATCATCTATCCGTCCGTCCATCCATCCATCCATCCATCCATCCATCCATCCATCCATCTATAATCCATCCATCCATCCATCCATCTGTCCGTCCATCCATCCATCCATCTATAATCCATCCATCCATCCATTTGTCCGTCCGTCCGTCCATCCATTAATCTATAATCCGTCCATCCATCCATCCATCTGTCCGTCCGTCCGTCCATCCATCCTTCCATCATCCGTTTGTTTGTCTTTGTCTATCCTTCCATCCATCCATCGATCCATCCATCGTCCGTCCGTCTGTCTGTCTGTCAGTCTGTCTATTCATCCATCCATCCATCCATCATCCGTCCATCTGTCTGTCTTTCTGTCTATCGTCCATCCGTCTATCCGTTCATGCATTCATCCATTCATCCATCCATCCATCCATCGTCCGTCCGTCTGTACGTCCGTCCATCCGTCTGTCCATCTATCCATCCATCCATCCATAACCGCCATTTTCAACACACTACTATCTAACTCAACCAGGCCCCGCCCCTTTATTCTGCGTATGAGTTATTTAAATGAGGAATATTGTGACGTGTTTGTTCCCAGAAGAAACTCAAGACTACAATGGAGGCGTTTCAGGGAGTCCAGAAACACTGACACTGATATAGAGAAGAACTCAGAGCTTTTTCATGCTCAAACAGCAACATTACACACTAAAGAAAGATGAACATGGAGAAAAGCATAATAGAACCCCTTTTTTGTTTATTTCCCTGATAAACAAATGTGTTGCTGCTGTGTTTGATGTTCAATGTAAAATCTGGCTGCAGTAAATGCAACACCTTCTTGTGTGTGTCTGTCCTGTAATGCAACGACGTGTGAAAGGAAGCGTGTACAGCTGGAGGCGTTTATGTTCACGTACTTGTTTACATGTTTCAGCCTATGGTTTAACATTCAGCACTGGTGTCTCTAAGAAGATTTATCATATGTATGGAAAGATTATTGGTGGGTGAATTATGAGGGAAATTATTCAGACGTTGTCTTTAGAGGGTTTGTGAAAGCATGCCAGCGTCATGATTTACAGCACTGCTGCCCTTCCTCTCTTTTTTGCTTACAGTTTTTAATACTCCACACCTAAACGTTAATAATCATTTTTTTGCTAACGCCAAGGTCTCAGACTGTCAGTATCTTTCCCTTCAGGCGCAAAAGCAAGTTTCTGCTTCAGCAAGTTTGATAATAATCTGACCTCATCTGGTTTGGTTAGCCGAGAGTTCACCGCTGCAGTAGGCAGGTAATGAATTCTGTGCCATTTTAAAATTCTACAGATATCACTTACGTGAACCTTGTGAACCGCCTCCATCTGTTCCCATTAAAGGTTGCTAAACTATCAGACTCTGTGAGTTTTCTTTCTGAAGTTATAGAATTAATTTTCATCATGTTGCGACCTGATCTCTTGTTTTATGTAAAGTGGAAAAACACGTCCAGATGTGAGAGGTTACCAAGTGGAATCGCTATTGTGTGCCGTGCATAATCATCAGTGGTTGTGTGTGAAGACTAGCATCACTAGTGCTCTTAGAGTATGTGATTGGAGCGAACCCTGAAGTGTAGTAGTTAAAGTTACCATTGCAACTGCATAGCGAAGCCAGGGAAACCACAAACGTTGGCACAGTCATTCTAAAGCAACTGTGTGTAAATTCAGTTTGTGTTTTTGTGTCTTATTTAGGTGAGTGGAATGTGAACACAGCCCTTCTTACGGGACATGTTGACAGTAAAAAGCTTCCCATGCATTATGTCGCGTGATAGAGAGCGCTTTGATGAACAGTGCATGAAAAGGTCACAGCTACAAAGTGACAAACTAACCCAAAAAGTTAACTAAGACTCACTGATTCAGGGTTTTTTTTGTGCTCAGACATACAGACTGTGTTCTAAATAGCATCCTACTGTACTACACACTTTATATACGCAAGTTTTCAGTATGTAATCAGTATATGTACTGTATTCCACAATGCAATGCACTACACTTGACCTTCTGTTTCCAGTATGAATTTTCGACGTTAAGGTGTTTAGACAGTTTCACACAAAATTGGATTAAAAATGCAAAATTATATTTTTTACTCCTAAAATGATAACTGGATTAACTGTTTGATGAATGAAACATGCGGTGGTAGTTTGCACGTGCTTGTCTGCCGCTTTAAATGCTCAAGCTCGTTACAGCAGGATGGATTCTGATTGGCTGTCAATGTTTTTATCATTCATCAGCTGGATAAAATTGTTCTGAAAGTGATTCTAACAATATCGTTTCTCTGTGCCAGTATTGTTATAGCTGTGGTGTGAACTTCTTTAATATTGAGAATGATTATTAGAACTATATCTTTATCGTTATACTTATAGTTACTGTCCTTGGTGTGACCGGGCCTTTAAACATGCAATAGTAGTTTAAACAAATTAATTAAAGTAATTTTATATGTTCAGATATGCATTATGCATAAACAGTCTACATTAAAGGAAGACTTTATTTAAATTAATTTTAAAATTGAATTGTAAAAGCTACTGAATCAAACAGTGTTTTGAATCAGATTTGAATCAAATTGAAGACCAGTGAATCTTGAAACGATTCACGAGCCCAGTATTTTATTCTGAGCAAAAGCACACTGTGGCATTCACAATACACCTCCAGCAATATCAACCATGATTTAAAGGGGGCCTATTATGCAGAATTCACTTTTACATGGTGTTTGAACATAAATGTGTGTCGACAGTGTGTGTACACAACCACCCTAAATATAAAAATCCACTAACTCCTTTTTTTTTAATCCCCATAAATCATAAGCAGTGTCTCAGAACAAGCCGTTTGCAGATTCTGGGCAATGTGACGTCACATATGCTTAGGCCCCGCCCATGACTGCTGACAGACTCCGCCCTATTAGCACAGGCCCCGCCCATCCATGACTGCTGACGGACTCTGCCCTATTAGCATAGACCCCACCCATGACTGCTGACGGACTACGCCCTATTAGCATAGACCCCACCCATGACTGCTGACGGACTCCGCACTATTAGCATAGACCCCACCCATGAATGCTGACGGACTCCGCCCTATTAGCACAGGCCCCGCCCATGACTGCTGACGGACTCCGCCCTATTAGTATAGACCCCATCCATGACTGCTGACGGACTCCGCCCTATTAGCACAGGCCCCGCCCATGACTGCTGACGGACTCTGCCCTATTAGCATAGACCCCACCCATGACTGCTGACAGACTCCGCCCTATTAGCACAGGCCCCGCCCATGACTGCTGACGGACTCTGCCCTATTAGCATAGACCCCAACCAAGACTGCTGACGGACTCTGCCCTATTAGCACAGGCCCCGCCCATCCATGAATGCTGACGGACTCTGCCCTATTAGCATAGACCCCACCCATGACTGCTGACGGACTACGCCCTATTAGCATAGACCCCACCCATGACTGCTGACGGACTCCGCACTATTAGCATAGACCCCACCCATGACTGCTGACGGACTCCGCCCTATTAGTATAGACCCCGCCCATGACTGCTGACAGACTCCGCCCTCAGTAAGCCATACACAGCAATAAGCGCAATAAGACGTAAAAGATAACTTTTTTTAATACTCACGGGACGCTCCTTCTGACACACAGCTTTCTGTGCGCGTGCTTCGGGTGTGATCTGGGAGGTATTTTGAGCTGAAACTTCACAGACACATTTTGGGGACACCTGAGACTTAAAACGTCCTTCACTCATTGTCTGCCAAAGCTGAGACATTGTTTTATTGAATACATATATTTACATGTATACATCTGGCAGACACTTTTTCCCTAAGTAATTTCATAATTTCATGCATTCCCTGGGAATCAAACCCATGGCCTTGGTTGAAATCTGCAGGTAACCAGGTTTAACTTAACAATTATTGTAATACAGACAAATTCCCAATGACTTGCAGTAGCAAAACAGGTGAGAATTATCATAATTGTTTGACATTGTCATTTTCCTAGCACTCTCGGTTTAGAAGCGAGCTGAAAATAAGCGTGATTGAAAGAGGCGAGCAGGGGAATAATGTGCTTGTGGATGTCTGCTTCATCGTGTGAAACTGGCTAATGAATAAGAATGAAGCTCTGTTATGGAGGAGAGACGGTGTGACACCAGTGTGCCAGATTTGGCGACGCTGTTACTGGCGCGCCGCCGAGAGCCGCGGCACAGAGACCTGGCAGAGCCCGTGTTCTCTTGTCATGACAGTCGGATCGGCCCCAGCCTGCACATTGTTAGAGGGGTGATTAATTATGGTGCTGATGAAACGTGATGGCGGTGGAGATGTCAGCGAGATGACACCGCTCGTCAACACACAGCGACATCTGGACGGATCCTCAGCCTCCACACCAGCGCTGTCTCTGCGAGGCCCTCATGTCACGGACAGCGTCTATTTATGTATTTAATGCAGGAGCAGCCGGTCAATGTCAAGGTGACGCGTGTAAAGCTGCTTCATTTACACTACAATCATGATCATATTGGCCCTTTTCTCATTGTTCTCATTGTTTGACCTAGAGAACAGCACCAAATGATTTATGACCAACAGATATGCACATTAGTAACCTTTGTGTCACCAGATGGACAAATATGAATGTATATGAAAAAACATTGGGGTCAGAAAGTGTTCTTTTGTAGAAATTAATACTTTTGTTCAGCAAATACACATAAAATTGATCAAATGTGGCATTTATAATGTTAAAAAAGATGATAAATGCTGTTCTTTTGAAAGAATCATGATGAAATGTATCAATATTTCCACAAAAATATGAAGCAGCACAACTGTTTTCGACATTGATAATAATCATAAATGTTTCTTGAGCATCATATGAGAATGATTTCTGAAGGATCATGTGACACTGAACACTGGAGTAATGATGCTGAAAATCACAGGAATAAATTACACTTTACTATATATTCACATAGAAAACAGCTGTTTTACATTGTAATAATATTTCACAAATGTTTCAGTATTTTTTTTTAACAAATAGGCCTAAATGTAGCCTTTTAATGTTTAAGAACATTAAAAAATCTCACTGACCCCAAACTTTTGAACGGTGGTGTAAATCTAAGTGAAGTTTTTGAATGTTTTTCAAAACATTGTTTACTAAATTGGGCCCCACTTAATATTAGGTGGCCTTAACTACTATGTACTTACATCAAAAAATGAGTACAATGTACTTATTGTGTTCATTTTGTAATGCAAAACACTTTTGCTGATATTGAGGTGGATACGGGTAAAGTTAGGGACAGGTGTGGTGGTATGGGTAAGTTTAAGGGTAGGGTTAGGGACAGGTGTGGTGGTATGGGTAAGTTTAAGGGTAAAGTTAGGGACAGGTGTGGTGGTATGGGTAAGTTTAAGGGTAGGGTTAGGGACAGGTGTGGTGGTATGGGTAAGTTTAAGGGTAAAGTTAGGGACAGGTGTGGTGGTGTGGGTAAGTTTAAGGGTAAAGTTAGGAACAGGTGTGGTGGTGTGGGTAAGTTTAAGGGTAAAGTTAGGGACAGGTGTGGTGGTATGGGTAAGTTTAAGGGTAAAGTTAGGGACAGGTGTGGTGGTATGGGTAAGTTTAAGGGTAAAGTTAGGGACAGGTGTGGTGGTATGGGTAAGTTTAAGGGTAAAGTTAGGAACAGGTGTGGTGATGTGGGTAAGTTTAAGGGTAAAGTTAGGGACAGGTGTGGTGGTATGGGTAAGTTTAAGGGTAAAGTTAGGGACAGGTGTGGTGGTGTGGGTAAGTTTAAGGGTAAAGTTAGGGACAGGTGTGGTGGTATGGGTAAGTTTAAGGGTAAAGTTAGGGACAGGTGTGGTGGTATGGGTAAGTTTAAGGGTAAAGTTAGGGACAGGTGTGGTGGTGTGGGTAAGTTTAAGGGTAAAGTTAGGGACAGGTGTGGTGGTGTGGGTAAGTTTAAGGGTAAAGTTAGGGACAGGTGTGGTGGTATGGGTAAGTTTAAGGGTAAAGTTAGGGACAGGTGTGGTGGTATGGGTAAGTTTAAGGGTAAAGTTAGGGACAGGTGTGGTGGTATGGGTAAGTTTAAGGGTAAAGTTAGGGACAGGTGTGGTGGTATGGGTAAGTTTAAGGGTAAAGTTAGGGACAGGTGTGGTGGTATGGGTAAGTTTAAGGGTAAAGTTAGGGACAGGTGTGGTGGTATGGGTAAGTTTAAGGGTAAAGTTAGGGACAGGTGTGGTGGTATGGGTAAGTTTAAGGGTAAAGTTAGGGACAGGTGTGGTGGTATGGGTAAGTTTAAGGGTAGGGTTAGGGACAGGTGTGGTGGTATGGGTAAGTTTAAGGGTAAAGTTAGGGACAGGTGTGGTGGTGTGGGTAAGTTTAAGGGTAAAGTTAGGGACAGGTGTGGTGGTGTGGGTAAGTTTAAGGGTAAAGTTAGGGACAGGTGTGGTGGTATGGGTAAGTTTAAGGGTAAAGTTAGGGACAGGTGTGGTGGTATGGGTAAGTTTAAGGGTAAAGTTAGGGACAGGTGTGGTGGTATGGGTAAGTTTAAGGGTAAAGTTAGGGACAGGTGTGGTGGTATGGGTAAGTTTAAGGGTAAAGTTAGGGACAGGTGTGGTGGTATGGGTAAGTTTAAGGGTAAAGTTAGGGACAGGTGTGGTGGTATGGGTAAGTTTAAGGGTAAGGTTTGGTGTAAGGGAAGTGTCAACAGTGTAATTATAAATGTAACTACAGAAATTAATTACAGATGTAATTACATGCAGGTAGTTTTTAAAATGCAAGTACAATGTAAAAACATGAATGTACACAGTAAGTGCATTGTATCAAATGATTCATTAAAATGTTAGTACATAGTAGTTAAGGCCACCTAATATAAAGTGGATCCCTAAGTTGTTTACTCACCCTCATTACATTCCAAACCTGTATGACTTTCTTTCTTCTGTGAAACACAAAAGAAGATATTTTGAAAAAGAGTTTTATGTCCATACAATGGAAGTCAATGTGGTCCGATCTTCAAAACATCTTCTTTTGTGCTCCACAAAAGAATTAAAGTCATACAGGTTTTGAATGACATGAGGGTGGATAAATAATGACAGAAATTATATAAGCATTAGTTCAACCCTCTGGTGCTGTTCGGTCATTTTTGACCAACATTTTTTTTACTTCATCAGAAAGGTAAGCAACTTTGTAAAGGTTTTGGCACTTACTACACTGTAAAAAAATCCAACTCACAAAAATTTAGACTAATGATTATGTTTTAGTTAACTCGACGATTAAATGCAAAAAAGTTGGCTTAACCAGTGAAAAGAAGTTAACCTAGTATTAATTGTAAATTCGATTTGTAAATGCAAGTTAACAAGCATACAAGTTGCAACAAGTTAACAATGCATTCTGGGTGCATCATGCAAAACTCATCCATGGCTCCCAGAATGCATTGCGGCATAAAGCATGTCACCATTGTTGAGATTCATAGGCTGATTCTTGATGTCTGTGGGAGTAAATCTCACAGGAGGTCAAAGTGCTTAGTGTACAATCTGTTTTAAACCTTATTCAGCTTTTCTGATTAAAACCGTGCTAGATCTTTTCTAGAATCACAATAAAACAAAGTTAATAGTATATTGCTCATATTAAACTCAGTCATAACATCAGTGAATTAATTCACTACACAATGATTATATTCTTATCATCGAGCAGCCGACAGCATCTGATTGTGTTTCTCTTGTTTTTCTTGCCATAGCAAACTCAGTTACAGCAGCCAGGGAAACACTAACATTAAAAAGTCGTCAAACTTATAAAAAAATATATTTCAAATAAAAATTGCCAAGTGTCGTCTTTAAAAAGAGACCAAACTTCAGTCTGTGCTTCAAAGTGTTAAATATTTATGACAGTTTAAGTTGGAAATGCTCAAAAAGTGAATAAATGGATTATAACTACTGCATAAATATATTTTAGTACCACAAAATCCACTAAAAATACAAAATATTAAATAAAAAACATTATTGAACTAAATCATTTCAATGAAAAAAAAATATTTTTGACCGACACACGAACAACACCAGTGTATTATAAAGTTTTACATAAGAGTAAATTAACTCCTTTTGGATCCTGACCTCAATTTCCTAATGTCTGCAAAACTTTTAACCCAAACATGAGCATCATGAGGACAAAATTGAATATTTTTCTTGATGAAAAACACAGGAAACACAGTAAATTTCCCAGATGAATTGCTCTCTTTACTGAAGTAAATGGGATGGATGTTGGAAAGCCCAAAGGTGCAGAGAACAGTCCGGCGTGTGTTTGTGACTGGATCTATTTCTGGCTTGAAGGTGAAGAGAAACACAAAACCTGCATGTTTCTTCAGCCTTGTATCTTCTCTTTTTTTATGCATTCCCTTGTGAAAAAGAAGTAAACTTTAACATACTTTTAAAACAAGTACTTATTGCAGAAATGAGTGACAAACAGTCAAGGTGCAATCACGTACTGCACCTTTAAGTAGCCTACAGTTTTTTTTTTTAAATGTACGTCTAAGATTTAAAGTACACTACAAGTGTACATTCAGTACAATTAAGTGCACTTCATTTTCACAAGGGCCTTTGAACAGCTACAAGAGTGGTGACAATGTGCATTAAAAACTATGCTTCATTGTCTTTAAGTCATAATTTTTGGGGTGAAATATCATCCAAGTTCTCAACAGGTTTCATGAGATTAATTTGATTTATATTTATAATCCCTGAATATATTTCTGGCCGTGAGTTGAACTCTGTGTCAAACAGCAGGTGAGCATATGGACTGACATTGTGCTGCGTGGCTCCTGGTTGAGTCATTAATTAAGATATAAGCATTTCTGTCAGACACGAGTGTCTGTTTTTATGCGTGCCGCTGCATTATTTCTGGTTTGCTGCTGTGGACAGTCTGCTAAAGCTATAGTGACGCTGTGTGTTAATTTTAGCAGCTGTGTTTGTCTGGAGGATCTTTGCAGTGGAATCTGTGACATTGATTTGGTCTTTTTGGAGTTTGAGTGAAAAACCTGCAGGTGTTGCATCAGAAAACAGCAGACAGCTGCCAACAAAACATATTCGCATAAATCAAAAGCAGTCTCTTCAAACGAGCTGATTCAGATTCCCCCTACAATGACGTCATCGTAGGGAGAAGCCCCGCCCACAGTCGGTGATCTGGCCTATTAGCATAGACACAGCCCTGAGTGAGAAGTCTGCCGTTTCTGTATCGTCGCTGTAGCAGCTGGAGTTGTATAATATCGCATTACAAGTGTTGTGTTTTGGGATGTACCAATGCACATAAGAGTCTACATTAACTCCTGCCATATGAGTCACTGAAGACATCGTGGTTAAATTTCGTTTTCAAAGGAAATGTCCTGAAGAAAATCGCTAGAGACTACGTTTGCGCCAATCATTTTGCCTCGGACTGCTTCACAAACGAGGGGCTTTTCAATGCTGGATTTTCAAGAAGGTTGATTCTGAAAGATGGGCCGATACCAGCACTTTGTGCGCAAACTTCAGATCCAGACAAAGTATCACGTCATATGTTGTGAGTCCTTCCAAATTGCCTTTCTGAAAGAGCTTGTTGGCACTGTATGGCTAATGTTGCTAAATCTACCATTGTCTCTGTCTGTTTTAACTGATGCTGTCCACATGTGCTATCAGAATGATCGTAAATACAAGTTTCCTAGTTAAAAATGGCACATGAACGCCCTTTAAAGTCACCCACTTGAATGCGACGATCTCGTAATCACGACTTCAGAAGTGGGAATTATGAAATTTCTGATAGCACTTGAAGGCACCAGGAAACCAGAGCTATGTCATTATTATTATCACGCCTTCCTCTCCGTCTGCGTAATTCATAAACGTGCATTTATTATGCACAGTACAGTCGGAAGACTAAAAAGGCTGAACACCACTACTGACATTTTCAGTGCGTGAGACATTCCTGTTTTGTTGTTGCCTATATGCCGGAGCATGAGCTCTTGATGCTCCGCCCTCTTCTTGAAAGGGGGCGGGAACACCAGCTCATTTGCATTTAAAGGGACGCTCAAAAATAACGGCAATTTTAACATGCTATAAATATGATCTGTGGGGTATTTTGAGCCAAAACTTCACATACACACTCTGGGGACATCAGAGACTTGTTTTACATCTTGTAAAAAAGGACATAATAGATCCCCTTTAAGACTGTGTTCATAACTTTTTTTAAGTCAATTACATAAAAAGTAGATAATTTGATACTGAAAAGTAGGACTGATTATCCCTAACTAACTGCTGGTTGGTCAGACTAGTTCTTAAGACACAGTCTTAACATAATTGGCTATGTTTGTGCAACTGGCCCCTGGATGATGAACACAAACCAGCCCTGCTTTACCTTATCAAGGATTTCTTATGTCATGTGCTTTCGGTTGTTATGCAACCTGCTGGAATACTTGATTGTGATTGGTCAATGGCATTATTCAATAGTCAGACAGTCTGGAAAAAAATGTTGGTGTAGGATTTACTTTGAAACAGTTTACACTCAGAAATTGACAGTAAATTACTACATTTCATATATAATTATAAAGAGACGACAAGAAACATTGAATTAAACATGACATTTTGAAGTAGAAAAACTGAAACTTACTCCAATCATCTTTTTTTATTTACATTTTCAAAAATGATGTATAATAACTCTAAACTGTGAAATAGATTGTTGACTTCTTACATGCATACTCTCTTTCTTCTCACATAATAATGTAATTTACGTTCAAATCAATATCTCAGTATTTATTATTTTAGTATTTGGTTTGGTTTGTTGCGAGGGTTCTGGTTTATTTTATGATAATGACATTGATAATTACATTACCCTGATCATTTGTGGGCGTTTGTAACTAAGAAAAGTCTGTAAAAATGCGGCACAATGTACTGTATTTATATGAAGGAATTTTCCATATAGATTTTTCAGTGGTTCAGTTAATTATGTTGTCATAAACTTTATTAATGATGTCCTGGTAGAAAAATATCCCTTTTCCGGTTTTCTACAGATCTTTCAGATTTTCCAAAAGTCCATTGACTGGTAAAGCACTGAAGATGTTTTTGTATATCTCTGTTTTCTGTGTGGCTGGGAATTTCTGGCAGAAGTTATGAATTTTGCCACAGTTTTTGAGGCGGTTCTCAATATTTATGAGGCCTGTTTTTAGATCAAACCATAGCGCTACCAAGAGTTCAAACATATGTTTGACGTATGTTTTCTTTTTAACTTATAAAATTCTAAAAAATAAAAAAAATTCTCAGATTTCCAAGTCAAGTCACCTTTATTTCTAAAACACTTTATACAATACATAATATTTCAAAGCAGCTTTACAGTGATAAACAGCAATATAATGATTCAAAGATGCAAACCGAGTTTGAAAAAGACGATAGTAAACAGTCATTATTATTGAGTTGAATTAATTCCCAATTTAGTTCTCATCTTCCACCAATTTTTCAGAAACCTTTTTCAAACACGTCCAACTGCTGTCAGTCAGTATCCTTTTTGTCCGGCCTCATCGATCCCACTTCTTTCTGACATTCCTGTAGCTCAAACGGTAAACGCAAGGTCATGGGTTCCAATCAGGGAAAGCATGAAATTGTAAAATGTATACCATGAATGTAATGCAAGTGGCTTTGACTAAAAGAATCTGCCCAATGCATAAATGTTTATGTCCATTGTTCAATCCCTCCACCCAGCAGCCACATAAAGACTATTGTTTGTAACACCCACTTTTCACAATGCAAATAATTCCCAATGGAAATTCCCTCCTTAATTTTGTGTCAAGTGTTTTGTTCAGAAATGTCATGTTACATTTTTGCATATTGACATTAATCTAATTGTAAGTATAATTCCCTGAAAACACCAAATTCAGACCTACTGCTCAAAAGTTAAATCTCAGAAGTCTAAAACTTCTTTTCCTAATTTCACCACCAGGGTGACAAACAAATCTGCTCAACATCACACCGCACATGCCGCTGGTGCGTTTGGCCCATAACTGCTGTTTGCAGTTACGTTTAATAGTTATAATTGGATATGACTCTCATTAGGGCGTTTATGAAGGGTAGAGAGTGAAATAACTAAAAGCATCTGCTCCGCTCTGATCCGAGATGTGACACTGGGATATAAACAGATGTTATACGTTGATTGAAGCCCAATTGATGCGTGTGTAACAGAGCATTACATCACAGTGTGTGTGTGTGTGTGTGTTAATGAAAGCAAACGCTGATTCGTCACCTCTCACTTTCTCACCAGTAAACACAGCGTTTCCCCTGATGTGTCCATGTCAGGAGGTCACAAACGCTGAACGCCAGTTTATAGTGCAAACTTTTTGTAAATTATAAATCAATATGTGCTTTCACGACTGGTGCAGTTGTGTCAGAATGTCAGGTGCATTGATAAAATGTATTGACCATAAATATTTCTTACATTAAACTATATTTAGGGGCCAAGCACCCAAGGTACGTAAGCACCAATTGTATCCGTCCTTCTTCTTCCACTTTTGAGTCTATGGCAGTCCATAGAACCGTATGGTAAAAAGTTGTGAAATTTGGCACACAGATAGAGGACAGTCTGAACATTAATCACAGCCATTTTGGAGTTTCTAACCCAATCTCTCTAGCGCCACCAACTGGCCAAAGTTGCACTCTGTTTATGCAAATAACGTTTGATAGAAACTAAATTCCTCTTTTTTCCTCTGATTCCTTGGCTCAAGACGATTCGAATGCACTCTATGACGTAATTTTCCATCATGGAAATTGTATGGGCTTTCAACCTTTTCGCTTAAAATCATTTCCAAATGTCTTTACTCATTTTTGCGGTTGGTCTGATGCTCTCTGCCTTGATTTTTAGCTCCTCATTCTAACTTTGTGGCGCTTGGCCCCTTATTTGTTGCTTGCAGCTATATTTTTCATTATTTTTAATTAAAAATGATTTTATTTAAGATTATTTAGCTGTTGTTTCCTTGTGTAATCTTTGGTATAAAAGATTATTGGAAAATACCATTTCAGTCTTTCTACTTCAAAATTACACTTGAATTCAATGTTACTTGTTTTTTGTAATTATTTGTGAAATTTACAAGCAATTTCTAAGTGAAAAGTTAGAATAATTCATCAGCATCATGAATGTTAACCTGTATGTTCAACTGTAATCCCAGCAGTCAATTATCATCTATTGGCGTAAAACGGCCTTTCATATGGAAACAAGATGCTTTAACAAAACTGCTTCAAGGGAGAAAAACAGGCAGAGTGTATGTGTGTATCTTCTCTTCAGGCTCTTCAAAACATCAAAGAACTTCTTGAGGACAGAGACGCATCTCATATGAAAAACAGTGTTTCATTTGCATTACAAAGAGTCTCAGGAGAATCAAATTTGTTCATTTGAACATGCACACTTTGCAATTTTTACCACTTTTTTTAAAGTTCTTTTTAGAATAATTTCTATATCACCTAGCAACCACCCACTTAGCTTTTTTTAAAGAAGTATCCTTTCTGTTCGGTTCTCTTTCTTCGGCTGGTTCCCGAGTAACTGACCACACAATGTAAAGATTAGTTTGCTGGCCGTCTGCTGAGCAGGTTCTTCAGGTCGGGCTTGTAAAACGCCACATGATGAGCAGTAGGTGCTTGTATTGTGGTTTTAGTTAGAAATCAATGTTCATTAATCATGTCAGAAAGCCAGTGGCTGCACTTCTGAATGCAGGATCGCTGACCAGAACGCCACACCGTCTGACCCAGCACAGCGTTTGTGCACCACAGCACATCAAAACACACGGCCTGATTCCACACACACTGATACTGTTGATTTCATTCTGTTAGCCAGGATTTACTTTGGATTAGACACACAAAATAAATCCAGAAGCTTTGCTAGGAATCAGCCAAAATGACAAAACATTTGTGTTTACAAGATATTTGCACACATCCTATTATTGCTTTCAGTATACAGATTAGTCAACATCGAATCAAAACTCACTCTATTTACTTTATAACATACGTATATGTTCTTTTTGGATTTGACTTTATTGTAACACTTTACAATAAGGTTTCGTTTAGATGATAGCATAGAATAATTTCCATTTTACTTGTTCCTGGACTTATTATGAAGTTTTTTTGGGTTTTTTTTGCATTTAAAGCATTTAATATTTAGCATAACAAAACAGACTGTAAATTCAATGATTATATTTATATTAATTTATGTCACAATGCATTAAAGATGAAGTATGAGCCAGGTATCCCAGAATGCATCTCACACCAACCAGCAAGCATCAATGGCATGTAGTTTCTGATTCACTAGTGGCACTGAGTGGAATTACAAACTTGCAGTATATTTTCAAACAACCTTACAAACCTCCTGCCCAACTCAAACGTCACAAACACAGCTCTTGTGAAGGCACGTCTCAACAGGTAAAAGTAGTCTAGTTTCAATAAAAGGTCCAACATATTAGGAATACTTTTAGCTGTGTTGCTGTGTGTCATAAGCAACTGAGTAGACTAATACTCTGTCTAGAGCGAACGCAAGTGTCTAGCTAATAATAAACCCATCCAATATATCTGCACCGGAAGCATTTTTTGACATGACGTGCCAAAATTATTTGAGTGCGTTTACACTGGACACATCAAAGTAAACATTATCAAATCAAATCAAATCACCTTTATTTATATAGCGCTTTTCACAATGGCAATTGTTTCAAAGCAGCTTCACAGTGGTAACAGGAAAATGATGCAACGGAATTTGATTCGGCTGTACAGCCGCTCTGGAGAAAACGGTGATGTCATCTAGCTCATTTCAATTATCATATAGTGTCAATGCGGGCGGATCAGTAATATAGTTGAAATTTAGGTGTCCCCAACTGAGCAAGCCAAAGCCAAAGGCGACGGTGGCAAGGAACCAAAACTCCTTCAGGGCCAGAATGGAGAAAAAAACCTTGGGAGAAACCAGGCTCAGTCGGGGTGCCAGTTCCCCTCTGGCCGACGAACAAATAGTGTATGATTATGATTCTGGTAACATTACAGGTCAGAAGTCATATTAGATAAATAGATATTCGTAGGATTATTCGAAAGATTGGAGTTGTCACGCCGGGGACGGGTTTAATTCGGATGTCGTGTCGATGCGGCATTTACAGGGGGGAGTTTAATTGACACTATTGTCTCTACAGACACTTCAGGGATATGGTCGTCATGTCCAGGCTAAGGTCCACCATCTGGTCTGGATACGGCCCGGATCCGGCCGACTGCAGTAAACCTCGGGATAAACAGAGAGACTAACATTAGCGTAGATGCCATTCTTCTTATGATGTAACGAGTACATCAGGTGTTATTGGAAGTGTTCCCGGTTCCGGCTGACCTAGTTAATGCAGCCTAAAACAATCATTTAACTGATTTGAATAATAGAAATTAAAAATGTTTTATGTGTATGCCATAGTAAAGAGATGTGTTTTTAGTCTAGATTTAAACTGACAGAGTGTGTCTGCTTCCCGAACAATGCTAGGTAGACTGTTCCAGAGTTTAGGTGCTAAATAGGAAAAGGACCGACCGCCTGCAGTTGATTTTGATATTCTAGGTATTATCAACTGGCCAGAATTTTGAGACCGCAATAAACGTGATGGAGTATAATGCGTTAAGAGCTCGCTCAAGTACTGGGGCGCTAAACTATTTAGTGCTTTGTAAGTAATCAGCAAGATTTTAAAATGTATACGATGTTTAATAGGGAGCCAATGCAGTGTTGCCAGAACCGGGCTAATATGGTCATACTTCCTGGTTCTAGTAAGAACTCTAGCTGCTGCGTTTTGGACCAGCTGCAGTTTATTTATTAAGCGAGCAGGGCAACCACCCAGTAGAGCATTACAATAATCTAGCCTTGAGGTCATGAACGCATGAACTAACTGTTCAGCATTTTGCATTGAAAGCATGTGCCGTAATTTAGATATATTTTTAAGATGGTAGAATGCAGTTTTACAGATGCTAGAAACGTGGCTTTCAAATGAGAGATTGGTATCAAAGAGCACACCCAGGTTCCTAACTGACGACGAGGACTTGACAGAGCAGCCATCGAGTGTTAGACAGTATTCTAGGTTACTACTTGTGGAGTTTTTTTGTCCAATGATTAAAAATTCATTTTTTTCTGAATTAAGTTGCAGGAAATTACTAGTCATCCAATTTTTTATATCAGCTATGCATTCCGTTAATCTTGTGAATTGGTACGTTTCGTCAGGGCGTGAAGAAATATAGAGCTGAGTATCGTCAGCATAACAATGAAAACTAACGGCATGCTTCCTAATAATATCTCCCAGTGGTAGCATGTACAGGGTGAAAAGCAACGGTCCTAGCACTGAGCCCTGCGGTACTCCATACTGAACTTGTGTTCGGTGTGACATCTCTTCATTTACTGCTACAAACTGATAACGGTCAGATAAGTATGATTTAAACCATGCCAATGAAGTTCCACTAATGCCAACATAATTTTCGAGTCTATTCAAAAGAATATTGTGGTCGATAGTATCGAATGCAGCGCTAAGATCGAGTAACACTAATAGAGATATACAACCACGATCGGATGATAAGAGTAAATCATTTGTTACTCTGATGAGAGCAGTCTCAGTACTATGATACGGTCTAAATCCTGACTGGAAATCCTCACAGATACCATTTCTTTCTAAAAAGGAGCATAATTGTGAGGACACTGCCTTTTCTAGTATTTTTGACAGAAAGGGTAGATTTGAGATTGGCCTGTAATTGACTAATTTTGTAGGATCAAGTTGCGGTTTTTTAATAAGTGGTTTAATAATAGCCAACTTAAAAGTTTTCGGTACATATCCTAATGTCAAGGATGAATTAATGATATTAAGGAGAGGCTCTATGACCTCTGGAAGCATCTCTTTTAGTAGTTTAGTCGGTATGGGGTCGAGCATACATGTTGTTGATTTTGATGATTTAACGAGTTTAGCCAATTCTTCTTCTCCTATAGCAGTGAATGAATGTAATTTTTCCTCAGTGACACTACAATGCACTGTCTGATGTGATACTGTAGTAGACGGCTGCATGGTTATAATTTTTTTCCTAATATTATCAATCTTATAGGTAAAGAAGTTCATAAAGTCATTACTGCTGTGCTGTTTACAAACATCAGAAGGTGAAGCTTTATCTTTGGTTAATTTAGCCACTGTATCGAATAAATACCTAGGGTTGTGTTTGTTTTCTTCTAAGAGAGTCGAGAAATAAGCAGATCTAGCAGTTTTTAGGGCCTTTCTGTATACAATCATGCTCTCTTTCCACGAAATGCGAAAAACTTCTAGTTTTGTTTTCTTCCAGCTGCGCTCCATTTTTCTGGCTGCTGTTTTAAGGGCCCGGGTGTGCTCGTTGTACCACGGCGTTGGACTATTTTCTTTAATCTTCTTTAAGCGCCGGGGAGCAACTGTGTCTAAAGTGCTGGAAAAGAGAGAGTCAATAGTTTCTGTTGCAACATCGAGTTCCTCTAGGCTATCTGGGATGCTGAGGAGATGAAACTGATGAGGAAGATTATTTACAAAGAAATCTTTAGTCGCAGCAGTGATAGTCCTGCCATATTTAAAGCGAGGGGACGGCTTTGCAGCCTTTGCTAAATTAAGTGTACATGATACTAGGTAATGATCTGAGATGTCATCGCTCTGCTGCAGAATTTCAATGGTATCAACATTTATTCCATGTGACAGTATTAGGTCTAACGTATGATTACGGCGATGAGTGGGTCCTGACACGTGTTGCCTTACTCCAATAGAGTTTAGAATGTCTCTAAATGCTAATCCCAGTGCGTCTTTTTCATTGTCTACATGGATATTAAAATCACCAACAATTAGGACTTTATCTGCAGCCAGTACTAACTCTGATAGAAAATCAGCAAATTCTCTGGTAAAGTCTGTATGGTGCCCTGGTGGCCTATATACAGTAGCCAGCACAAATGTCAAACGGGATTTATCGATTTCACTACATAACGTTACATAAAGCACCAAAACTTCAAAGGAATTATATCTGAAACTAGACTTGTGAGTAATACCGAAGATATTATTATAAATTACAGCAACACCTCCCCCTTTACCTTTCAGACGCGGCTCGTGTTTATAACAATAATCTTGGGGGGTGGACTCATTTAAAGTAATGTAATCGTCAGGTTTTAGCCAGGTTTCTGTCAAACACAGCACATCTAGGTTATGATCTGTAATCATATCATTAACAATAAGCGCTTTTGAGGAAAGGGATCGAATATTCAGCAACCCGAGCTTTATCATTTGATCATCTGTATTATATCTGTTGTTTATTTGTTGGACATCAATTAAATTTTTACCGTTGAATGGTTTTGACGGTTTTTTGTATTTACTAATTCGTGGAACAGACACAGTCTCTATGTGATAATATCTAGGTGAAAGAGTCTCTATGTGCTGGGATTTATCTGACTTCTGTGACGTGAGACAGCTAGCAGGCGGTCGGGTAAGCCAGTCCGTCTGCTTCCTGACCTGGGCCCCAGTTAGTCAAGGTTTAACTCTAAGACTATGTGCCAAATTACTAGAGAGAAGAGCGGCACCATCCCAGGAAGGATGAATACCATCTTTTTTCAACAGGTCAGGTCTGCCCCAAAAGCTTTTCCAATTGTCTATGAACCCTATGTTATTTTGCGGACACCACTTAGACAACCAGCCATTGAGTGATGATAGTCTGCTAAGTATCTCATCACTCCTTTTAACAGGGAGGGGACCAGAGTAAAAAACGTCATCTGCCATCGTACTTGCGAGTTTACACACCTCTTTAATGTTAATTTTGGTGATCTCCGACTGGCGAAGTCGAACATCATTTGTGCCGACGTGAATAATAATCTTAGAGAATTTACGATTAGCATTAGCCAGCACTTTTAAATTTGCTTTGATGTCAGGCGCTCTGGCTCCCGGTAAACATGTGACTATGGTGGCTGGTGTCTCTATTTTCACGTTCCGTGTAATAGAATCGCCAATAACTAGGGCACTTTCAACAGGATTCTCAGTGGGTGCATCACTGAGTGGGGAGAACCTGTTTGATGTTCTAATCGGAACGGAAGAGTGGTTTTTTGATCCGCGACTATGCCGTCTCACCGTCACCCAGTTGCCCTGCTGCACGGGCTCTACAGCCGGAACCGAACAATGTACAGAGTTCACTAAGCTATTCGCATCCAAAGCAGTGTCTAAAGCTGTTACATTCTCACTACTCTCAAATAAAGTCTGGATGCGTGTTTCTAATTCTGAAATCTTCTCCGTCAGCCTGACTATCTCCTTACATTTATCACATGTGAAGCCCTGTTCGCCAACGGAGAAAGATATACTAAACATGAAACATGCAGTGCAAGTGACAATGACAGGAGAAGAAGACATGGCTTACCGTATTTGTTGATTAATCCAACTTACCACAGTTGTTTGATGGAGTCTATTTACTAATCCAACTCACCACAGTTGTTTAATGAACTCAGAAAACAAGAGACCCGAGTGCAGAGATGGCAAGCTAACAAGCTAGCGAAATGCTAACGCGTGATAGTGATTTAGATTAAAAGCTAGCGGTGTCAGATTTAATATGGTAGGCAATATTAGACAATATATGGTGATGGGTAAATTATATTTAGCAGTTTAAACAACAGGGAATGATATCAAATAAAGATTCAAAAGCAAGCAGAGCACAGCAGTCAGAAGGACAAACAGGAGGCAGACAGGAGCCTAGTACTATTATAAACAGGAGCCAAATGTACTATTATAAACTAGTACATTTGTCTTTCTGTACAGATGCGTCTATTGTAGTGCATAGCATTGCTCGCTTTGACATGTTCATGATCCGTTTAATCTTTCAAATCCTCCGTCTGCTACAGTAGCCACACCCCAAACGCTCCACCTGCTACAGTAGCCACACCCCAAACTCTCCACTTGCTACAGTAGCCACACCCCAAACGCTGCTCCACCTGCTACAGTAGCCACACCCCAAATGCTCCACCTGCTACAGTAGCCACACCCCAAACGCTGCTCCACCTGCTACAGTAGCCACACCCCAAACTCTCCACCTGCTACAGTAGCCACACCCCAAACGCTGCTCCACCTGCTACAGTAGCCACACCCCAAACGCTCCACCTGCTACAGTAGCCACACCCCAAACGCTGCTCCACCTGCTACAGTAGCCACACCCCAAACGCTCCACCTGCTACAGTAGCCACACCCCAAACGCTCCACCTGCTACAGTAGCCACACCCCAAACGCTCCACTTGCTACAGTAGCCACACCCCAAACGCTCCACTTGCTACAGTAGCCACGCCCCAAACTCTCCACTTGCTACAGTAGCCACACCCCAAACACTCCACTTGCTACAGTAGCCACGCCCCAAACGATCCACTTGCTACAGTAGCCACACCCCAAACGCTCCACTTGCTATAGTAGCCACACCCCAAACGCTCCACTTGCTACAGTAGCCACGCCCCAAACTCTCCACCTGCTACAGTAGCCACGCCCCAAACGCTTCACTTGCTACAGTAGCCACGCCTCAAACGATCCACTTGCTACAGTAGCCACACCCCAAACGCTCCACCTGCTACAGTAGCCACGTCCCAAACGATCCATTTGCTGCAGTAGCCACGCCCCAAACGCTCCACTTGCTACAGTAGCCACGCCCCAAACGATCCACTTGCTACAGTAGCCACGCTCCAAACTCTCCACCTGCTACAGTAGCCACGTCCCAAATGCTCCACTTGCTACAGTAGCCACACTCCAAACTCTCCACCTGCTACAGTAGCCACACCCCAAACCCTCCACCTGCTACAGTAGCCACGCCCCAAATGCTCCACTTGCTACAGTAGCCACACTCCAAACTCTCCACCTGCTACAATAGCCACACCCCAAACGCTCCACCTGCTACAGTAGCCACGCCCCAAATGATCCACTTGCTACAGTAGCCACGCCCCAAATGCTCCACTTGCTACAGTAGCCACGCCCCAAACGATCCACTTGCTACAGTAGCCACGCCCCAAACGCTCCACCTGCTACAGTAGCCACACCCCAAACTCTCCACTTGCTACAGTTGCTACGCCCCAAACTCTCCACTTGCTACAGTAGCCATGCCCCAAATGCTCCACCTGCTACAGTAGCCACGCCCCAAACTCTCCACCTGCTACAGTAGCCATGCCCCAAATGCTCCACCTGCTACAGTAGCCACGCCCCAAACTCTCCACCTGCTACAGTAGCCATGCCCCAAACACTCCACTTGCTACAGTAGCCACACTCCAAACTCTCCACCTGCTACAGTAGCCACACCCCAAACGCTCCACCTGCTACAGTAGTCACGCCCCAAACGATCCACTTGCTACAGTAGCCACGCCCCAAATGCTCCACTTGCTACAGTAGCCACGCCCCAAACGCTCCACCTGCTACAGTAGCCACGCCCCAAACTCTCCACTTGCTACAGTTGCTACGCCCAAACTCTCCACTTGCTACAGTAGCCATGCCCCAAACGCTCCACCTGCTACAGTAGCCACGCCCCAAACTCTCCACCTGCTACAGTAGCCACACTCCAAACTCTCCACCTGCTACAGTATCCACACCCCAAACGCTCCACCTGCTACAGTAGCCACACCCCAAACGCTCCACCTGCTACAGTAGGCACGCCCCAAACGCTCCACCTGCTACAGTAGCCACGCCCCAAATGCTCCACTTGCTACAGTAGTCACGCCCCAAACGATCCACTTGCTACAGTAGCCACGCCCCAAACGCTCCACCTGCTACAGTAGCCACGCCCCAAACTCTCCACTTGCTACAGCTGCTACGCCCCAAACTCTCCACTTGCTACAGTAGCCATGCCCCAAATGCTCCACCTGCTACAGTAGCCACGCCCCAAACTCTCCACTTGCTACAGTTGCTACGCCCCAAACTCTCCACTTGCTACAGCTGCTACGCCCCAAACTCTCCACTTGCTACAGTAGCCACACCCCAAACGCTCCACCTGCTACAGTAGCCACGCCCCAAACGATCCACTTGCTACAGTAGCCACGCCCCAAACACTCCACCTGCTACAGTAGCGACGCCCCAAATGCTCCACTTGCTACAGTAGCCACGCCCCAAACGATCCACTTGCTACAGTAGCCACGCCCCAAACGCTCCACTTGCTACAGTAGCCACGCCCCAAACCCTCCACTTGCTACAGCTGCTACGCCCCAAACTCTCCACTTGCTACAGTAGCCATGCCCCAAATGCTCCACCTGCTACAGTAGCCACGCCCCAAACTCTCCACTTGCTACAGTTGCTACGCCCCAAACTCTCCACTTGCTACAGTTGCTACGCCCCAAACTCTCCACTTGCTACAGTTGCTACGCCCCAAACTTTCCACTTGCTACCCCAAACTCTTGCTATTGGTTGAGCTGGAAAGAGATTGACGGATCAGAGCGGACCACTCTCAATGTTCTGATGGTTCTCAATGGTCCACCTTTAAAGTCTATGGTTCATCTTAATGGTCTTAATGGTTCACCTTTAAATTCATTGTCACCAAAATGTCTTAACACAATTTGGTCGTGTTGAATCAAATGTCACATGATTTACAACACCATAAATGGATCATGCAAAAGGTCATTGTTTTATTTCTCGGTAAGATGAGCATTAGTAGCTTCAGCTCCGCTCGGCTGCCGTATCCAGAGCGTTTAACAGCGTAATGCTAATTGAAGGTGGCGTGACACTGTAAAAAATGTAAATGTGCTAAATTGAGAGTCACATAGAGGGCAAAGTCTTAACTGTTCACCTTTACACCAGAGTAACTCTCACAAACATCTCGCTGATGCTACAATCACACACATAATAGCATACTAACACACTATACTTACTATTTCTGCAGTATATACAGTAGTATGCATGATTTTTCCCTATGCATGGAATACCCGTATTATTGGCTGAAAATTGCATGTGATATATCCACAATGCAATGTGCTCTTGACTTTTCATTTATCTGGCACATCTATATAAATAGAGGCACAAAATTTTTACAAAAAAAACCCAAAATTTATATTTATTTCAAGAATAACATTAAACTTGCAATATGATTCAGTCATATGCCAGCAGTATAGCATATACTGTTTGAAATGTTTATTTTTTTGCATATTGCACATACATAAGTAGTATGCAGTATTCAGTGTATACTGTGCAGTATGCAAGTACTCATCGGCACATTTAAAGCACACGGATGCAAACCCGTTCTAATATGCTGACAGACCAAAAACATAACAAAAAAGGCTGAGGCGAGAACACTATATTATATCTAATAACGTCAATATTACATGTCAGGCTTGAAAAAAATGGTTTGTAATAAATCAATGAGGATAAAATAATAAGTGTGCTCTGCTCCTTCAAATTACCGCTGCCTGGATTTTGTCGTGTTCACCATTTTTCCGGTGTCATTAAAGCCCGAGTGGAGAGCAGTTAAAAAGCTCTTTGCATTTATTTTGACACAAAGGCAGATGGTGTTGCCGGCTCCAGAACAAAGCTGACTTTATTGGAAATTGCTTTATAAAAAGGCGGCATATATTGCAGAACCGCAGCAAAAATGCAAAGAGGAAACAGCCTCGACATGATGAAAGACCTGAGGAGAAAAAAGCAAAAGTAGTTGAAAGCAAATGTGATGCATAAGATAGAGAATATAATCAATTAATTTACATAAACAGGTTAACTCTTGACAGGGTTGTTATAGTTACACTGGCGTTCAAATTTAAGATTTGAAATGATTTTTGACACTGAAGACTGGAGTAATGATGCTGAAAATTCAGCTTTGACCACAGGAATAAATTACACTTCACTATATATTCACATTGAAAACAGATGTTTTACATTGTAATAATATTTCACAGTTTTTACTGTATTTTTGATCAAATAAATGCAGCTTTAGTGAGCAGAAGAGACTTTAATAACATTAAAAAATTATTCCAAACTTTTGAACGCCAGTGTAACTAAAACTAAAACCTTAAAAAAAACTTTTCATTACTTGAAATAAACTTTACACTATATATATTTTAACTGAAATAAAATAAAATAAAATAAAATATATAAAAAACGTAAACTTATTTCAACTAGCTGCCAAGGCAACATTTCTCATTTTCATTTAGTTTAACTTGGTGATTTACTAAAAAAACTAAAACTGAAATAAAATATATAAAAACTATATAGACATATTTATTAATAATAATAATAATAATAATAATAAAATGCACAAAACACCTATCTCAATCTCAATGATACTAAAATAACACTGGCTCTTGATATGCCACTTTAAAGGTGCACTTTTTATGTTTTAATGGCTGATATGGTAGTAGTTTTTATACTGACCTCTCAAAATATTTTTTTTTTTTGTTACTTCATATGTATGTCTTTTGCAATTTGTCAATATTTTCCTATAGCTCAAACAGTAGTGCATGATGCTTGTGGGTTTGGTTCCCAGGGAATGCATGAATAAAAGTTACTTTGGATAAGAGTGTCTGCTAAATGCATAAATGTAAATGTTACAAATCAACGTTTAGCATATAAAAATCTGACTTTATAGAGCGCTGCAGGGATGATGTCAAAACCCGGAAGACTAATTTGCCGCTGGTTCCCTCAAGATTTTCCTATGGGGTTTTTCAATTTATGTGGTAAACATAACTTGACGATACTTTGACGTTTTGTTCTACAACATAAACCACACACACACTCACACCCCAAACTGTCTTATCTAGTTACTTATTAGAAACATACATTTTTAAAAATAAAAATATCAGCTTCAGAATTCACGTTTTCTGTATGGGTGTGTGTAATTTGCATTGTAAAGCAAAACATTCAAGTTGTGTTTACCACAGACCTTATTTTACTCATAAAATGAAAAGCGCCATTACAAAACCCCACAGGAAAATCTCAAAGGAACCAGCGGAAAATGAGTCTGCCAGGTTTTGACGTCATACTTGCACCTCTCTATTGGAAATTGCTTTAAAAAGGCAACATAAATTGCAGAACCGCAGCAAAAATGCAAAAGGGAAATAGTCTTGATGTGATGAAAGACCATAAGAGGAAAAAAAGCAAAAATAGCTGAAAGAAAATGTGATACATAAGATAGAAAATATCCTCAGTGAAATTACATGAACAAAGTGCACTTAGTCGTTCTTATGTTTTATTGGCTGATGTGGTAGTGGTTTTACACTGATGCATGTGGCGTCATGCAAAAATGAAACAATTTGGTTACAGTGTGCATGCATCCTTTGCAAATTCAATAAAAAATTGCACACTGTCCAGATTCTGTATATATTTACTCTATTTATTCCCCTCATTATATTACATTTTCTGTTTTATTCACGTCATATTTCTTGATTATTCTATTGTGTGTGTGCATGTCCATAATTTGTTGTTTCGAGGAGCTATAAGGAAAAACATGTATGTAATATGTATGTGACAGATAAAGAAGCTTGAACTGCAGCTCAAACAGTAGAGCACGTCAAGGTCATGAACTGATATTGAATGCAATAAGGTGCTTTGGATAAACGCATGTGCTTAATGCATAAATGCAAATTTACTTGTAGCATATGATCTCTAATATGCATGGAATAAATGCCACAAAATTCCAATTTTGATTTAACAGGGTCTTTAAATGCTTTGATTGATGTGAAATTAAGTCGGACACCCCCTAGTGGCGACCTGCTGCTTTCATCAAATGCAGCCTCCGGCTAATGTGGTCAAACTCATCTTTTATCAAGCGAATCCAGTCTTAGGCAATGAAAGTTATGAGATTTCTGCTAATTTCACCATCATAGGCAATTACTGGAGACCTGAGCAATATGGCATCTAATGGTAGGATTTAAAAAGAAGCCTGTCGTGTGCAACAAGTGTGTGCATGTGTGAATTCTGAGAGGTCAGTGGCGCGGGGAAATAAGAGGAATGTAAAAACGACCCTCCACGGGAAAACATTATTACGCGGTTTCAATTAAAGAGCGAGTCCTCGAACAGCCATTATTTCAGACCTCCAGGAACAGAGTAATGATGAAGAAATTAAAGCGCGGTATTAATGACTCCAGAACAAGGATATGCAAACGAGCTCTTGTTATTGCTCAAGTGACACTCTTCCTCGCGGCAACCGCAGCAATTTCATTTCTGCTGCATGTTTTTATTTGACCAGGTCCTCAGGCAAGGAAATCTCTGCGAGGTTTTTGAGATTATATATTATATAGAGGTTTGCCTTCAAGAGAGCTGGTGATACTCTTACATATCCACAGCTTTTTAATGGATACCTGGAGAGCAATATCAATTAGCATTCCCATTCATCTTAATAGCAGTTCCATAAGGATGTGCTGGTTTTAAGGCTAAATGGAGAAGAATGGTGTAGTTACAGCATCTACCAGCAGGGACTAACTGCTGAAGATTAGAGACATGCAGGAGAGCCCAGATGAGGTTCATTTTGGAATAATGAAAATGGTAATGTAAATGGTTCTTATTGGATGTTCATGCTGCAAAGCATTATGGGAGTGATGTTTTTGTAATGTATTTACAAGAGTTAATGTCATCTCTGTGCTATTTATTGATTTTATATATATATATATATATATATATATATATATATACAACATTTAATTTGATTTATTTATTAATATATGCAAATATACACATATACATTACACATTATATTAATATATAATAAATTAATGAATCATAATAAGATACATGCATGATAATAAATTACTAACTTTATTATACATTTTATGTGCCTATATATATATATATATATACACCAATCCGGCATAACATTATGACCACTGACAGGTGAAGTGAATAACACTGATTATCTCTTCATCACGGCACCTGTTAGTGGGTGGGATATATTAGGCAGCAAGTGAACATTTTGTCCTCAAAGTTGATGTGTTAGAAGCAGGAAAAATGGGCAAGCGTAAGGATTTGAGCGAGTTTGACAAGGGCCAAATTGTGATGGCTAGACGACTGGGTCAGAGCATCTCCAAAACTGCAGCTCTTGTGGGGTGTTCCCGGTCTGCAGTGGTCAGTGTCTATCAAAAGTGCTCCAAGGAAGGAACAGTGGTGAACCGGCGACAGGGTCATGGGCGGCCAAGGCTCATTAATGCACGTGGGGAGCGAAGGCTGGCCCGTGTGGTCCGATCAAACAGACGAGCTACTGTAGCTCAAATTGCTCAAGAAGTTAATGCTGGTTCTGATAGAAAGGTGTCAGAATACACAGTGCATCGCAGTTTGTTGCGTATGGGGCTGCATAGCCGCAGATCAGTCAGGGTGCCCATGCTGACCCCTGTCCACCGCCGAAAGCGCCAACAGTGGCACGTGAGCATCAGAACTGGACCACGCAATGGAAGAAGGTGGCCTGGTCTGATGAATCACGTTTTCTTTTACATCACGTGGATGGCCGGGTGCGTGTGCGTCGCTTACCTGGGGAACACATGGCCCCAGGATGCACTATGGGAAGAAGGCAAGCCGGCGGAGGCAGTGTGATGCTTTGGGCAATGTTCTGCTGGGAAACCTTGGGTCCTGCCATCCATGTGGATGTTACTTTGACACATACCACCTACCTAAGCATTGTTGCAGACCATGTACACCCTTTCATAGAAACGGTATTCCCTGGTGGCTGTGGCTCTTTCAGCAGGATAATGCGCCCTGCCACAAAGCAAAAATGCTTAAGGAATGGTTTGAGGAGCACAACAACGAGTTTGAGGTGTTGACTTGGCCTCCAAATTCCCCAGATCTCAATCCAATCGAGCATCTGTGGGATGTGCTGAACAAACAAGTCCGATCCATGGAGGCCCCACCTCACAACTTACAGGACTTAAAGGATCTGCTGCTAACATCTTGGTGCCAGATACCACAGCACACCTTCAGGGGTCTAGTGGAGTCCATGCCTCAATGGGTCAGGGCTGTTTTGGCAGCAAAAGGGGGACCAACACAATATTAAGAAGGTATAATGTTATGCCTGATCGGTGTGTGTGTGTGTGTATATATATATATACAGTATACTGGTTTCCTATTGACTGGAGACCAGAAGGTTGCCTTGATAAAGAGCTGTGAATAATGGCTTCATTCACACTGGAAAAACATTTTACCTTCATTCTGTTGAGCATGTGACCAATAAATTAATAAAAAGCTGTTAAAGAGAAGTCATATTCACACACGACACACCTGAAGGGCAGAGCAGGCATGAATTATTCTCACATGCACAAATATCTCAGACATTCAGAGATACTTTATTATGTTTCATTAATGGCTTGTAAAGAAGAATGTTTGTCATTCTGTGTGCAAAAGGTTAATGTCCTATAAAACACATAATGAAAGACCTTCAGCATTTAAACATCAAACTGCTGTTATGCAACGTGACATTAACTATATCGTTAAAAGAAAATGAATTCATCTTAACAAAGGTTGATGGGTTGTTAATTTATCATCAGATGTGATTCCCAGCATGATGACATTTCCAGCGGTTTAACCGTTTAACACATGCAGTTTGTTATTAATTGAAACGGATCAATTTATGTAATTTAGCACATTTAAGATGCATTTATGGTTATATTTAAAATTCACTTAATTTCAACATTTTTCACCATTTGAATGTAAATAAGAGCTACGGTGGTTTTGAGGACATTCTAGAATGTCCTAATTTAAAAACTAATTCATACTTAAAGAGGCCATTTTATTCCCTTTTACAAAGTCTTGATGTTGTTTTTGGCTCTACTAGAACAGGTTTTCTTGCTTGAATGTTTAGAAACACATTATTTTGTCATTGTTGCGGCTCTTCTCTTCCCAATCTGTTAGTAACGCTCTGTTTAGTTCCTGTCTCTATGAAGCCCCTCCTTCTGAAAAGCACACTGCGCTCTGATTGGTTGGCTGGAGTGGTGTGTTGTGATTGGTCAAGCGCTTCCAGCGTGTTTGGGAAATGCCCCGCCCCTTACCATAACCGCCAGTTTCAACACACTACTAACTAACTCAACCAGGCCCCGCCCCTTTATTCTGCGTATGAATTATTTAAATGAGGAATATTGTGACGTGTTTGTTCCCGGAAGAAAACTCAAGACTACAATGGAGGCGTTTCAGGGAGTTCAGAAACACTGACACTGATATAGAGAAGAAGGAGTTTTATTTAAATTTTAGGGTTTTGATTTATGATTATATTATGATTAGTTTTATAGAAGAGTCCGTGTTCATTTATATAGCTAGGTAAACACGAGTATGTGTGTGTATGTGTTAGTGTGTGTGTGTTTGTGCATGTGTGTGTGTTTGTGTATGTGTATATATATGTATGTGTGTGTGTGTGTTTGTGTATGTGTATATATATGTATGTGTGTGTGTGTGTGTTTCTGTATGTGTTAGTGTGTGTGTGTGTGTGTGTTTATGTGTGTGTGTGTGTGTGTGCGTGTGCTAGTGTGTGTGTGTGTGTGTGTGTGTGTGTGAGAGAGTGAGTGTGTGTGTGTATTTGTGTGTGTGTGTGTTTGAGTGTGTGTGTGTATTTGTGTGTGTGCGTGTGTGTTTGTGTATGTGTTAGTGTGTGTGTGTGTGTGTGTGTATTTCTGTGTGTGTGTGTGTGTTTGTGTGTGAGAGTGAGTCTGTGTGTGTATGTGTGTGTGTGTGTGTTTCTGTGTATGTGTATTTGTGTGTGTTTCTGTGTATGTGTGTTTGTGTGTGTGTATATGTGTGTATGTATATATATATATATATATATATATATATATATATATGTATATGTGCGTGTGTGTGTGTGTTTGTGTATGTGTGTGTATGTATATATGTATATGTGTGTGTACACTCACCTAAAGGATTATTAGGAACACCTGTTCAATTTCTCATTAATGCAATTATCTAATCAACCAATCACATGGCAGTTGCTTCAATGCATTTAGGGGTGTGGTCCTGGTCAAGACAATCTCCTGAACTCCAAACTGAATGTCAGAATGGGAAGGAAAGGTGATTTAAGCAATTTTGAGCGTGGCATGGTTGTTGGTGCCAGACGGGCCGGTCTGAGTATTTCACAATCTGCTCAGTTACTGGGATTTTCACGCACAACCATTTCTAGAGTTTACAAAGAATGGTGTGAAAAGGGAAAAACATCCAGTATGCGGCAGTCCTGTGGGCGAAAATGCCTTGTTGATGCTAGAGGTCAGAGGAGAATGGGCCGACTGATTCAAGCTGATAGAAGAGCAACTTTGACTGAAATAACCACTCGTTACAACCGAGGTATGCAGCAAAGCATTTGTGAAGCCACAACACGCACAACCTTGAGGCGGATGGGCTACAACAGCAGAAGACCCCACCGGGTACCACTCATCTCCACTACAAATAGGAAAAAGAGGCTACAATTTGCACGAGCTCACCAAAATTGGACAGTTGAAGACTGGAAAAATGTTGCCTGGTCTGATGAGTCTCGATTTCTGTTGAGACATTCAGATGGTAGAGTCAGAATTTGGCGTAAACAGAATGAGAACATGGGTCCATCATGCCTTGTTACCACTGTGCAGGCTGGTGGTGGTGGTGTAATGGTGTGGGGGATGTTTTCTTGGCACACTTTAGGCCCCTTAGTGCCAATTGGGCATCGTTTAAATGCCACGGCCTACCTGAGCATTGTTTCTGACCATGTCCATCCCTTTATGACCACCATGTACCCATCCTCTGATGGCTACTTCCAGCAGGATAATGCACCATGTCACAAAGCTCGAATCATTTCAAATTGGTTTCTTGAACATGACAGTGAGTTCACTGTACTAAAATGGCCCCCACAGTCACCAGATCTCAACCCAATAGAGCATCTTTGGGGTGTGGTGGAACGGGAGCTTCGTGCCCTGGATGTGCATCCCACAAATCTCCATCAACTGCAAGATGCTATCCTATCAATATGGGCCAACATTTCTAAAGAATGCTTTCAGCACCTTGTTGAATCAATGCCACGTAGAATTAAGGCAGTTCTGAAGGCGAAAGGGGGTCAAACACAGTATTAGTATGGTGTTCCTAATAATCCTTTAGGTGAGTGTATAAGTGTGTGTGTGTGTGTTTGTGTATTTGTTAGTGTGTGTATGTGTGTGTGTTTCTGTGTTTGAGAGAGTGTGTGTGTGTGTGTGAATGTGTGTGTGTTTGTATGTGTGTGTGTATGTTTTGTCATTTTCCGCTAAATTAACCCTTGTGTACAAACCCCACTAAGTCTCTAAATGTGACAGGTGTCTCCAGACATACTGTGAACTTCCATGAGGATCTTCAGACTGCAGACTGACACAGTGTGTTAGTTCCCATGAGCGCGCTCTCACACGTGTGAGTTTTATTAATAAATAAAGTCATGACAAGAGCAGCTCGTGGGATGCCTGATGACATACAGGCTAATTGCAGCGCAGCTCAGCGGAAATGTCACCCGTATCCTGGTGGAGGCGAGTCAGTCGCCCAACTAATAAACGTCACCTGCTCGCTTTGGGTTCAGATTTAACTCTCCTGAACCCACGGTTTAATATTAGCGAGGTGTGCGCGTGAAATAATAAAAAGCAAATCTATTAGTATCTTCCTATTATGATGGCGATGCTTTGTAAACAAGCACACGAGAGTCTAATTGGATTTATTGAGATTTGCTTGGAGCACATCTGATATAATTACAGTTTATTCATTAGAAAAAACAGTCTTTGATGGCTCGCAATAATTCTATGACAAAATATTTCATGAAAAATGCATCTTTCACTTTGCAAAATAAAAAAGGTTATGCATTTACCACTTTCCACATTTACATATAATTGAATGTAAATGCATTAAATTACAAAATATCCTTCAAATGATGGTTTAGCTTTTATCAGAACTAACTTGACTGAACTTGTCATAAAAGTTAAATTGTTTGATATTTTTCAGAGAATCTTACAGACCTTGACACTCAATCTGTGATGTCATTTCCTGTTTTATGTTTATTTGTCACATGACAACACAATAGCTTCCTAGAGGCCTGTGAGTTTCCACCTTTTGATTTGATGACTGTCACATGTCTGTCCTGTCTTGTTTTGCACATGTGGTGTTTTGGTTTGTATCTGGGCCATGTGCTCTTGTCTTCTGTCTGGACCCCGCCCTTCTTGTTATCTCATTATTGTTTAATTTACCCCACCTGTTCCCTCCTGATTATTACCCTTTATAGTCTCCTCATGTTTGCAGTCTTGTGTCGGATTGTTGTCTTTTGTCTCCTGTTTTCCCTGTGTCTCCTGTTTTCCCTGTGATCCTTGATGTTCTGTTCCAAGTTGGTTTTGTTATTTCTAGTTTTATTTTTCCCCCTCGTGGGTTTTTGGTTTTGTATTATGTTTATTTTGTCAATAAAGCAGTTGAGTCCTCAATCCAGTTTTTCCTTGGTTTAACGTGACAGAACGATCCGACCAATAGAGGACTCAGCAGAATGAGCGAGTGGATTCTACAACCGGCTAATTCCCGGGAAGGTCCGGCCCATCCTCGAGGTCTGGGGCCTCAAGGACATTTTTAATCTGTGCTTGGATGACCCTCTTCCGCAGTGGGAGATGGATTTGGTAAAGACCTTGAACTTTTGAAACTTCTCTAACTACCTGCACCACCGCAAGAATAAGAGAGTCCAGATATCATCCGAGTCTGTCAGGTTGGCCCAAGTTCCGGTGGTCCCAGTTCCGGTGATCCCGAAACGGAGGAGGAGAATAAAGGCTCCATCTGTGACAGTTCCGGTGGTCCCGAGTCCGGAAGTTCCGAGTTCGGTGGTCCCAGTTCCGGTGGTCCTGAGTCTGGTGGTCCCGGTTCCGGCGGTCCCGGTTTCGGTGGTCCCGAGTCCAGAGGTCCCGAGTCCTGACACGGCCTGGAGGGCTGTGCTGGGGTTTTTCATGGTGGCAGTCCTACGAGCCTGGGAAGAGCACAGGGCTTCCTCCAGACATTCGGGGAAGGTTACGGAACAACCCGCGGTCGTCGTGGAGGAGTGTCCTGAGCCGCCCAAATCTATGGCCTTGCCGTGGCTAGTCCCGTGCACCGAGTCCGGAGAGGGCTCCGTCCCTCCCGTGCACCGAGTCCACCTGGTCCGTCCCTCCCGTGCACCGAGTCCACCTGGTCCGTCCCTCCCGTGCACCGAGTCCACCTGGTCCGTCCCTCCCGTGCACCGAGTCCACCTGGTCCGTCCCTCCCGTGCACCGAGTCCACCTGGTCCGTCCCTCCCGTGCACCGAGTCCACCTGGTCCGTCCCTCCCGTGCACCGAGTCCACCTGGTCCGTCCCTCCCGTGCACCGAGTCCACCTGGTCCGTCCCTCCCGGGTCCCCTGGTGAAGCGTCTGGTAGCCGCTCCGTAGAGAGGGGGTAATGTCACATGTCTGTCCTGTCTTGTTTTGCACATGTGGTGTTTTGGTTTGTATCTGGGCCATGTGCTCTTGTCTTCTGTCTGGACCCCGCCCTTCTTGTTATCTCATTATTGTTTAATTTACCCCACCTGTTCCCTCCTGATTATTACCTTTTATAATCTCCTCATGTTTGCAGTCTTGTGTCGGATTGTTGTCTTTTGTCTCCTGTTTTCCCTGTGATCCTTGATGTTCTGTTCCAAGTTGGTTTTGTTATTTCTAGTTTTATTTTTCCCCCTCGTGGGTATTTTGGTTTTGTATTATGTTTATTTTGTCAGTAAAGCACCCATCTCTGCAATTGAGTCCTCAATCCAGTTTTTCCTTGGTTTAACGTGACAATGACAAGTGAATTTTTAAATGTTAATAATATTTTAAAACAGCTTCACTTTTTTTTTTTTTAAAGGATTAATAAGAAAAGATTATGAAAAATAAAATAGTAAAAATAGTTTTTAGTTGTCTGTAAGTTTGATTAATTTGTATTCTATTTATTATAATTACTATTTATAAAGCTATGTAGTGCAGAATTTTAGACATTTAAGAACTATATACAATTCATTTATATTAGTGTTATGTTGTTGGAGATAACTAAGCAGCTCCATCATTTACATCTCCTTTCTGTAGTTTCACTCTGTTTCAACATATTTATCGTGGTGTGGAATAAAGCAGCATTCTCCCACAAGCCTACGTGTTGAAGGAGTTTATCTATCTGTCTAACTTTGAGAAGAGAGACGCCAATGTGAGGGCAGAATAGTTACACAAAAACTGCCCAAACACTGGGTTGTTACGTCTGACCCGGGATCTGGGTTACACAAAAACTGCCCAAACACTGGGTTGTTACGTCTGACCCGGGATCTGGGTAACACAAAAACTGCCCAAACACTGGGTTGTTACGTCTGACCCGGGATATGGGTAACACAAAAACTGCCCAAACACTGGGTTGTTACGTCTGACCCGGGATCTGGGTAACACAAAAACTGCCCAAACACTGGGTTGTTACGTCTGACCCGGGATCTGGGTAACACAAAAACTGCCCAAACACTGGGTTGTTACGTCTGACGCGGGATCTGGGTAACACAAAAACTGCCCAAACACTGGGTTGTTACGTCTGACGCGGGATCTGGGTAACACAAAAACTGCCCTAACACTGGGTTGTTACGTCTGACCCGGGATCTGGGTAACACAAAAACTGCCCAAACACTGGGTTGTTACGTCTGACCCGGGATCTGGGTTACACAAAAACTGCCCAAACACTGGGTTGTTACGTCTGACCCGGGATCTGGGTAACACAAAAACTGCCCAAACACTGGGTTGTTACGTCTGACCCGGGATCTGGGTAACACAAAAACTGCCCAAACACTGGGTTGTTACGTCTGACCCGGGATCTGGGTTACACAAAAACTGCCCAAACACTGGGTTGTTACGTCTGACCCGGGATCTGGGTTACACAAAAACTGCCCAAACACTGGGTTGTTACGTCTGACCCGGGATCTGGGTTACACAAAAACTGCCCAAACACTGGGTTGTTACGTCTGACCCGGGATCTGGGTTACACAAAAACTGCCCAAACACTGGGTTGCTACGTCTGACCCGGGATCTGGGTTACACAAAAACTGCCCAAACACTGGGTTGCTACGTCTGACCCGGGATCTGGGTTACACAAAAACTGCCCAAACACTGGGTTGCTACGTCTGACCCGGGATCTGGGTAACACAAAAACTGCCCAAACACTGGGTTGCTACGTCTGACCCGGGATCTGGGTAACACAAAAACTGCCCAAACACTGGGTTGCTACGTCTGACCCGGGATCTGGGTAACACAAAAACTGCCCAAACACTGGGTTGCTACGTCTGACCCGGGATCTGGGTAACACAAAAACTGCCCAAACACTGGGTTGCTACGTCTGACCCGGGATCTGGGTTACACAAAAACTGCCCAAACACTGGGTTGCTACGTCTGACCCGGGATCTGGGTTACACAAAAACTGCCCAAACACTGGGTTGCTACGTCTGACCCGGGATCTGGGTTACACAAAAACTGCCCAAACACTGGGTTGCTACGTCTGACCCGGGATCTGGGTTACACAAAAACTGCCCAAACACTGGGTTGCTACGTCTGACCCGGGATCTGGGTTACACAAAAACTGCCCAAACACTGGGTTGCTACGTCTGACCCGGGATCTGGGTTACACAAAAACTGCCCAAACACTGGGTTGCTACGTCTGACCCGGGATCTGGGTTACACAAAAACTGCCCAAACACTGGGTTGCTACGTCTGACCCGGGATCTGGGTTACACAAAAACTGCCCAAACACTGGGTTGCTACGTCTGACCCGGGATCTGGGTAACACAAAAACTGCCCAAACACTGGGTTGCTACGTCTGACCCGGGATCTGGGTAACACAAAAACTGCCCAAACACTGGGTTGCTACGTCTGACCCGGGATCTGGGTAACACAAAAACTGCCCAAACACTGGGTTGCTACGTCTGACCCGGGATCTGGGTTACACAAAAACTGCCCAAACACTGGGTTGCTACGTCTGACCCGGGATCTGGGTTACACAAAAACTGCCCAAACACTGGGTTGCTACGTCTGACCCGGGATCTGGGTTACACAAAAACTGCCCAAACACTGGGTTGCTACGTCTGACCCGGGATCTGGGTTACACAAAAACTGCCCAAACACTGGGTTGCTACGTCTGACCCGGGATCTGGGTTACACAAAAACTGCCCAAACACTGGGTTGCTACGTCTGACCCGGGATCTGGGTTACACAAAAACTGCCCAAACACTGGGTTGCTACGTCTGACCCGGGATCTGGGTTACACAAAAACTGCCCAAACACTGGGTTGCTACATCTGACCCAGGATCTGGGTAACACAAAAACTGCCCAAACACTGAAAAAAATAACCCCCAAAAAATGACCGAAAGGCTCAACCCAGGATTTGGGTAGAAAAAATAACCCAAGATTTTTTAGAGCGTACTATTTCAATACATATTTGGACTAAATTGGCCCTCTTTTTAGTGTATAAAAGTATACTTTTTAAGTATACTTTAAGTGTAACAGTAGTAAACTTTGAGTACACAACTAGTTTACAATTATGTTTTTTGTTTTTACTGCATCTATACTACAAGAGAATTTATAGGTATACTGACAGTTTATTAGTTTAATACTTGTGATACATTTTTTTTAGTTCATGAAAGTACACTTTGCAGTGCACTCTTAGTAAACTACTAGTTTAGTAGTTTTATTCTATAAGTACAGCCTACTTGTAAGTTTTCTTTAAGTGAACTTAACATCATACTTATAGTTTACTTTTTATGTTATTTTGGCACTTTTTTAAGTATACTACTACTGTTACTATTTAGATATAATTTTTTATGCTTGAAATATACCTTTAACTGTACTTTAAGTAGATTTGAAATTAATTTCTATGTACAATACCAAAAATGCACATATTCAGAATTAGGAACATGTTTTCTTTATAAATCAATATTTTCAAACAGTGTAAGTTTATATGTTAGGCTACTAAAACCACAGAGTAAACACAACTACAAGCCAAGTATACTTACAATACTTAATTATACTTTTAAGTGTATCTCGGTCAAAAGATTGAGTACAAGTATAGGCATATATACTTAGACTTTCTGTCAGTATAAGTCAAGTATACTTAGGTGCAATTTTAAGTATATTTCTGAGAAGTACATAAAAAGTGTTCTTTCTTATTTTTAGTTTAAAAGAAGTATACTAATAGCACACTTCAATAAATGTATTTTTTGTAAGGGTGAGAGTCCTGACGAATCTAACCCAGGCTTGATGTTTGGATAGACATACGATGATGAAATATAATAATAATAAGTCTGTGAAGTTCAGTTCCACTGTTTTTTGAGAGCTGAGAACGAGCAGACGTTGATTTCAACTCTCGAGACGGGAACATAGTTCTGAATAATTCACACGGACCAGTAAGCCCGTTCTGATCTGGATTACAAGTGCCAAATCGAAACTCCAGACAATACTTGGAATATTTAATAATAAATGAAACAGGAAAAGAGCTCACATTGTGCGTGTCTTTTCACCTGCTGTTATTTGACAAAAAACTACTTAGACTGATTTATGAATTCAGTTTAGTAAATGAATGAATATGTCAAATGTATGTCTATTTCATATATTGATTAATTTGGATAAAAGTAAAGTTGATGAAATAGAGAACAGCAGTTGATGTAGATTTCCTATAGCATATTTTCATGCACCCTAGTGTCCTATAGTGAAATACAAATGTCATATTTTGGGGCTCATGTTCATGCATTGCAGAAATATTGCAGTGTGCGTATTGTGTTTTCCCTTTACTGTTACTAATCACCATGAATAATGGCTCTCTTTTATACTCTCAGTACCAAAATAAAGGGGAAAAAAAGAGGTGATTAAATCCAAACAGCTATTAATATCCATACTGCGTATTATGATGTTCTAGATTTGAAGGACAGCTTTTTTGTTCATGCATTCATATTTTATAACTTTGTGCACAGCGCCACCTACTGACCACTTACTATTAAACCACTTAATCTAATTTATTATCATTGAGACTCTATATTAGTTTTGAATTCGTTTTTATTTTTATATTTTCCGGTCCCACTTTATATTAGGTGTCCTTTACTACTATGTACTTTCATCAAATAATAAGTACAATGTACTTATTGTGTTCATATTGTATTGCACAACACTTTTGCTGATATTGAGGTGGATACGGGTAAAGTTAGGGACAGGTGTGGTGGTATGGGTAAGTTTAAGGGTAGGGTTAGGGACAGGTGTGGTGATATGGGTAAGTTTAAGGGTAAAGTTAGGGACAGGTGTGGTGGTATGGGTAAGTTTAAGGGTAAAGTCAGGGACAGGTGTGGTGGTATGGGTAAGTTTAAGGGTAGGGTTAGGGACAGGTGTGGTGATATGGGTAAGTTTAAGGGTAAAGTTAGGGACAGGTGTGGTGATATGGGTAGGTTTAAGGGTAAAGTTAGGGACAGGTGTGGTGATATGGGTAGGTTTAAGGGTAAAGTCAGGGACAGGTGTGGTGGTATGGGTAAGTTTAAGGGTAAAGTCAGGGACAGGTGTGGTGGTATGGGTAAGTTTAAGGGTAAAGTTAGGGACAGGTGTGGTGGTATGGGTAAGTTTAAGGGTAGGGTTAGGGACAGGTGTGGTGATATGGGTAAGTTTAAGGGTAAAGTTAGGGACAGGTGTGGTGATATGGGTAGGTTTAAGGGTAAAGTCAGGGACAGGTGTGGTGGTATGGGTAAGTTTAAGGGTAAAGTCAGGGACAGGTGTGGTGGTATGGGTAAGTTTAAGGGTAAAGTTAGGGACAGGTGTGGTGGTATGGGTAAGTTTAAGGGTAAAGTCAGGGACAGGTGTGGTGGTATGGGTAAGTTTAAGGGTAAAGTTAGGGACAGGTGTGGTGGTATGGGTAAGTTTAAGGGTAGGGTTAGGGACAGGTGTGGTGGTATGGGTAAGTTTAAGGGTAAAGTCAGGGACAGGTGTGGTGGTATGGGTAAGTTTAAGGGTAAAGTTAGGGACAGGTGTGGTGGTATGGGTAAGTTTAAGGGTAGGGTTAGGGACAGGTGTGGTGGTATGGGTAAGTTTAAGGGTAAAGTCAGGGACAGGTGTGGTGGTATGGGTAAGTTTAAGGGTAGAGTTAGGGACAGGTGTGGTGGTATGGGTAAGTTTAAGGGTAAAGTTAGGGACAGGTGTGGTGGTATGGGTAAGTTTAAGGGTAGAGTTAGGTGTAAGGGAAGTGTCAACAGTGTAATTATAAATGTAATTACAGAAATTAATTACAGATGTAATTACATGCAGGTAATTTTTAAAATGCAAGTACAATGTAAAAACATGAATGTACACAGTAAGTGCATTGTATCAAATGATTCATTAAAATGTTAGTACATAGTAGTTAAGGCCACCTAATAAACTCAGCAAAAAAAGAAACGTCCTCTGACTTTCAACTGTTTTTACTTTCAGTAAACTTAATGTGTGTAAATATTTGTATGAACACTAAAAGAGTCAACACCATAAGACATAAACTAAAAATGTTTCACAGACATGTGACTAACAGAAATAGAATATGTGTCCCTGAATGAAGGGAGGCTCAAAATCAAAAGTACCAGTCAGTATCTGGTGTGGCCACCAGCTGCTTGAAGTACTGCAGTGCATCTCCTCCTCATGGACTGGACCAAATTTGTCAGTTCTTGCTGTGAGATGTTACCCCACTCTTCCACCAAGGCACTTGCAAGTTCCTGGACATTTCTGGGGGGAATGGCCCTAGCCCTCACCCTGTGATCCAACAGGTCCCAGACGTGCTCAATGGGATTGAGATCCGGGCTCTTCGCTGGCCATGGCAGAACACTGACATTGCTGTCATGCAGAAACTCAAGCACAGAACGAGCAGTATGGCTGGTGGCATTGTCCTGCTGGAGGATCATGTCCGGATGAGCATGCATAAAGGGTAACACATGAGGGAGGAGGATGTCTTCCCTGTACCGCAAGGCATTGAGATTGCCTGCAATGACAACAAGCTCAGTCCGATGGTGATGTGATATACCGCCCCAGACCATGACGGACCCCCCACCTCCAAATCGATCCCGCTCCAGGGTACAGGCCTCGGTGTAACGCTCATTCCTTCGACGATAAACACGAATCCGTCCATCACCCCTGGTGAGAGAAAACCGTGACTCATCAGTGAAGAGCACTTTTTGCCACTCCTGTCTGGTCCAGCGAAGGTGGGTTTGTGCCCATAGGCGGCGTTGTTGCTGGTGATGTCTGGTAAGGACCTGCCTTACAACAGGCCTACAAGCCCTCAGTCCAGCCTCTCTCAGCCTATTGCGGACAGTCTGAGCACTGATGGAGGGATTGTGTGTTCCTGGTGTGACTCGGGCAGTTGTTGTGGCCATCCTGTACCTGTCACGCAGGTGTGATATTCGGATGTACCGATCCTGTGCAGGTGTTGTTACACGTGGTCTTCCACTGCGAGGATGATCAGCTGTCCTTCCTGTCTCCCTGTAGCGCTGTCTTAGGCGTCTCACAGTGCGGACATGGCAATTTATTGCCCTAGCCACATCAGTAGTCCTCATGCCTCCCTGCAGCATGCCTAATGCACGTTCACGCAGATGAGCAGGGACCCTGGGCATCTTTCTTTGGGTGTTTTTCACAGTCGGTAGACAAGTCTCTTTAGTGTCCTGCGTTTTTAGAACTGTGACCTTAAATGCCTACTCTCTGTAAGCTGTTAAGGTCTTAACGACCATTCCACAGGTGCATGTTAATTAATTGATTATGGTTAATTGAACATGCATGGAAAACATTGTTTAAACCCTTTACAATGAAGATCTGTAAAGTTATTTGGATTTTTACAACATTATTGTTGAAATACACAGTCCTGAAAAAGGGATGTTTCTTTTTTTGCTGAGTTTATAAAGTGGGTCAGATTTTCCATTTTAAAATTTAATTTTGTTGTTTGTTTTTGTAATTTATGAGGCTAAAGAGGTTATTCTGTTTTTTGAGGGGGTGGGGGGCTAGTAACGTAACTAGTAATGTAACTAATTACTTTTGAAATCAAGTAATCAGAACAGTAATGCGAATACTTTTAAAAGGAGTAATCAGCAATCAGTAATTTAATTACATTTCCAGAGTAACTTGCACAACACTGCCAAACACTGAAAAAATAACCCCCAAAAAAAGCCTAAAAAGGCTCAACCCAGGATTTGGGTAGAAAAATAACCCAAGATTTTTTAGAGTGTACTATTTCAATACTTTTTGGGACAAAATTGGCCCACTTGTTAGTGTATAAAAGTATAATTTTAAAGTGTACTTGAAGTGTAACAGTAGTAAACTTATTATAGTACATCAAGTTACAGTTTTTTACAATTGCTATGCCAATTTTTTTCAATACTTTTAACAATTTTCCTAAACTCTTAACACAGCTAGCACATCTGTCTGTGTAGGTGTCATGATTCCAGCCTGTGTTTCCCTGTCTTGTGAGGACTGTATTGTTATGTCATGTTTTGTAGTCCTTTGTAGTTTTTCATGTTGATTAGTTCTCCCAGGTGTTTCCCATTTAGCCACTCCCTCTTGTTATCTTGTTAACCTTGTTTCCCTGTGTGTATATATACCCCAGTGCTTCAGTTGTTGGTTGGTTGGTTGGTTGGTGCTCCTGTATATGTGCCTGTCGTGGTGCTCCTGCCTGTTTGACTTCTTAGATTTTCTCTATTTATGTGTTTAATAAATGTTCAAGCTGCATTTGGATTCTCATCTCTCCTCATCCCTGCTCACACGTTACAGAACGACCGACCAAAATGAATCCAGCGGTGAGGATTATGCATCTCCGTCAAGGAGATCGCTGCCTGGAGGACTATGTGACAGACTTTGTCGAACTGGCTCATTTGGCCAAAATCGAGGTGATCCCTCATGATTTTTTTTCGGCGGGGACTATCTGAGCCGCTCAGCTCAATTATGCCACTGCATAATCCTAGTTGGACATTGGAACTCTATATTAACTTAGCATTACAGCTGAGCGGCTCTGCTTTTATTGTGGGTTTCGCAGTGGAGGAACACAGCACTCCCTCTGCCAAGATGGCCGCCATTCTAGAGTCTCGTCCCGTCATGGCCGTCAGTCCAAAGTCTCGTCCCGTTATGGCATCCATGCCCAAGTCTCCAACTATCATGGTTTGGTGCCAAATGAATCAGTTATAGTGTGTTAGCAATCGAGAAAAACTGTAATAACTACAGCCCTATTATTCCAAAAAGTGGACTTGTCAAGGGAAAAGTTATGGTTAAATATAATTTTCCAAAAAAGCAATATTTGTTTATGAAAATGAGATAACTTTAAAGGAATTTTACATTGTAACACAAATTCAAGGCCACCAGTATTTTTAAAAATGTAATTGGGAATATGGTACCATATTGAATGTGATTTTGCCTCAAGCCTCCATGTTCATACTCTTGGAATACTATGGAATTTATGTAAATAATGCGTTTTATTTTTCCATATAAATTTAAATAAAATGGAATTCACCGATTTAACTACTTTTGGGGCGGTATACAAAGCATGAGGTAAATAGATACGTTTAGATTTTCCCTCAGTTTTAGTCAAGACGATTCTACCCAATATAGATAGGTCTCAAAATAACCAATGATTTAGGGATTTTTTCATACTTTCTATTTTACAGTCAAAATTTGAATGTTCTCTATTAACAGCATTTTTAGTAATCATAACCCCTAGGTACTTAACCTCCTTTTTCACTGGAATGCCCTCTATATCCTTTAAATCACAATTATGGATATCCATTAATTCACACTTTTTTAAGTTTAGGGTCAGACCTGATGCCTTTGAAAAGATAGAAATTTGATCAATAACTAATGGAAGCACGTCTTTATTTTTAAGAAAGAGTGTCATCTGCAAATTGGCTTATAGTAAAGGTCCTACCAAGAATGTCTATGTCTACATTGTCCTCAAAATGTTTTATGAATAAAGACATTAATTTGACTGCAAGGTTAAAAAGTAATGGTGAAATAGGGCATCCTTGATGTATTCCTCATTTAACCTAAATTAAGATACCATCATAAAACATGGAAATTACTCTACAAAAACATAGGACCGAAGCCAAACATTTCTAGAGACTTGAACAGAAAAGGGTGTTCGAGGGTATCAAAAGCCTTGAAAAAGTCTAGAAATAGAAGTAAGCTGAGGAATTAAATAATTATAATCAAGCATATCAAAGACTAATCTAGTATGACTGTGAATACTTCTCCCTTTAATAAAAGCAGATTGTGTTTCACTGATAATTTCACCAATGCCTTTTTTGAGTCTATTTGCAAAAACATGAGAAAGCAATTTGAAATCATTACATAAAAGAGTTATTGGTCTCCAGTTGTCTATAAATAATTTATCCTTGTTGGACTTTAGAACTAAAATAATGAAACCATGCTTCATTAATGGCGATAGTTTACTGCCATATTTCACTTTATCTGAGGTCATTTTAGGTAGTGACGTATATGATGATGATGATACATTATGTGAAGAGGGTTTTTAGCATGCCACTGCGCTGCTCTATGATCTCTATTGTGCTCCGTTCAAATATTGACCTGAGAGTCATAAAGTTACATCACACCTGGACGAGTGGACGGAGTCAGATGTTAATAGACTTCCTCCTGCATGCTCTTTGCATCAGAAAAGACTGAATAATCTGCCAACTACAATAAGAGAGAGAAGGTATGATTTTATCATGTTATCATTTCAGTTTTGCATGGAATATTCATGCATATGATATAATGCATGAATATGCATTAAAAAAAAATGTTTGCTCTGTACTAGTGCTTTGCACAATGAAGTTTAATGCAATCTAAACAAGAATTTTCAATAGATCTGATCCACAATGCCAGCGCCTGGTGTGTGTTTGAACATTTTGTCGGAGCGTAATCTCAAAGATGGACAGGGATCTCTCAACAATCCGGAAAGGTTCCTGGATCAGGACTTCCACCAGCTCAAGCAGTTCTGCCTGAAGGAAAGACTGAGGTTTATAGACAACTTGTTCCCTCCAGAGATGAAATCACTCGGTCTGGGCTCTCTGACACGTGAACAGCTCCAGAGAGTGGCGTGGAGACGACCACATGTACGTCAGCATCTGCAGACACAAACTGCTGTATTTATACCTGATAGACATTTGTGCCCTAAAGATAAGAGTGTGATCTGCTGTATAGTATGAAATAAATAATCTGTTTCCTTCAGGAACTGGTGGCGAACCCTGTTTACACTGCTCAAGGAACGTCAAGGTTTGACATCATCCAGGGTGTGTTAGGTAGGTCTGCTGTGCTGTACATCATTAACACAAAATCAACTTTGTAACTGATGAGCTGCGTGTGTATATCTGGTGAACTGAATGCTCTCTACACTTATGCATTTATAATTATGTGTCCACAGAAAGCCACTTAAAGTGGCAGTGCATTAAAGCAATACATCAGTTAAACAGGTGTTATAAAAATAGAAAATCAAAATTAGACACATTTTAAAAAGAATCAAGGAATTAAATGAGTCATTAATGTAAATTAAGTTGCCCACTGAAGTAGAAAGAAAGCTTTGTGTGTGTGTGTGTGTGTGTGTGTGTGTGTGTGTGTGTGTGTGTGAGAGAGAGAGAGAGAGAGAGAGAGAGAGAGAGAGAGAGAGAGAGAGAGAGAGAGAGAGAGAGTGTGTGTGTGTGTGTGTGTGTGTGTGTGTGTGTGTGTGTGTGTGTGTGTGTGTGTGTGTGTGTGTGTGTGTGCGTGTGTGTGTGCGTGTGTGTGTGCGTGTGTGCGTGTGTGTGTGCGTGTGTGTGTGCGTGTGTGTGTGCGTGTGTGTGTGCGTGTGTGTGTGCGTGTGCCTGCGGCTGGTATTCCCTATACATTATGGGGACTTTTTTTGGGTCCCTATGAGGAAAACAGTTTTTTATAAATAAATAATAAAAATAAAATTGCAGAAAGTTTCGTGTGATGGGTAGGTTTAGGGGTAAGGCTAGTGTAAGTGGACAGAATATACAGTTTGTAGAGTATAAAAATCATTATGTCAATCGAAAATTCCCATAAAACATGGAAGTGTGTGTGTGTATGTGTGTGTGAGAAGGTAACTGCTGGTTTCTGGCATCGGTTGGAGCTCTTACATCTCAAAAACGAATTATGAAGCAGGTTATCCAGGATGAACAAAATTTCTCTGTGGATTATGCCGGAATATTTCATTTTAAGGTGAATGTTTAAACCATTCCTTTAAGAATTAAAGTTTGTATATTTTTTTAATAATAGCTAACCTCTCATGTTTTGTTTTCAGTTCTGGAGATTTGGATCATGGGTGGATGTGGTTATTGATGACAAACTCCCAACTATTGACGGCCGACTCATCTTTGTTCAGTCTAAAACACAAAATGAATTCTGGCCTGCTTTGTTAGAGAAAGCTTATGCTAAGTATGTTTCAGTTTAATAACTGTTTTATATTGTACTATAATTTATTGCTTCATGGGTTGAACATTTCATTTACTCATAAATAGTTTAAATAAATAGTCTTTTACCTTTGTTTTTTTATCTGATTTTCATATACTTCTGCTTCGAATATTGTAATATGTCCATCTGATCTGGTTAGTTTGATTCATGGATCAGAACTTTTCTTTGGAAATGCCTATGAAAAAAACAAATGGGAAAAATACTTCTACCTTTTCCAGAGTGTGCGGCTCTTATGCGGATATGGACGCAGGAAGCATATCAGAAGCTCTCATGGACTTCACCGGTGGACCACACGTGACCATTAAACTGAACGAAGCATCAAACAAGCTGTGGGACGCCATGAGACGAGCCAGCCAATCAGAATCCCTGATGGGATGCGACACTCCTGGAGGGGTAAAGACTGAGTCTCAAATATTGTTATAATGCAGCGCAATTTCAGAGCATAAAGACTTTTCAACTGGTGGTCAGCACAACCTGTCTCCATCCTCATTGCAAGTGAACGAGTGCTCGAATTGGGGGGTTTCCATTTAAAAGTGGTTAAGCCTATAGTGGTTAAGCCTATTCCAACTATTAAATAGTTGTATTTTATTATTTGCAGACCTACTGAAGTCCTAAAATCACTTTGTTCCTTTTAGCAAGCAGGTCTGCTGCAAAATAATGTGTTACCCAATGGCCTTGTGGAAATGCATGCGTACACGATCACAGGAGTTGCAGAGGTGAGAACTTCTTGTCTAAGACATCAGACTAACTATTCTGTTGCAGCTTGCAGTTTCGCAGTGTTTAGTATCAGTAAGTAATGATTTATCCTGTGATCTTATGAAATGTTCTCTCACAGGTTGTATGTAGAGGTCGTCCAGTGAAGCTGGTGAGGATCTTTAACCCTTGGGGTCACGGAGAGTGGAACAGAGACTGGAGCGACAGGTCTGAATCCTTCTCTGAATCTGAATATTTCTATATAATTCCTCTACATCTATTATAAGGCATCTGATATCTTGTTAATCTGGTCTCTTTAGATCCCCTTTGTGGGAATTTGTACGTCCCGAGGACCAAAAACTCAATGTTGTGCTTGACAATGGAGAATTCTGGTGAGCAGAACTACTGTATACAAAGGGCCAAATGTTTGTCTTTAATATCAATGTTTTCTTGCTTTCTATGTATGTACTCTGCATAGTTGCACATTATTTTACAGCCAGTTCCCTTTTGAATGGGAACTCGCACTGCCTCCTAGTGTAACTGGTGTCTGAAGCATGTGTCTAAACATGACAATAACATTGGCTGGCGATAGCTTTTAACATCACTACCGGTGCAACCAGAGTATAAAAGGGCGCCTTGTAGTACACATCAACAATTTATTTTGTCTGAAGGATCTGTTTGTTTATGTATGTGTGTAGACGATCACTTAGCCAAGCTCCGAATTTGTGAACCCTTCTTTGTCGTAACGCACCTTTGGGAGTGTCTGGAGTTTTGAGATTCTACAAAGACATTTGTTTCTGAGTGGTCACAGCTAGCACTCAGCTGACTCCCCTTGATGGCAATGTTTTCATGGTTGAGTGTAAGTGGAATCCTTAATAGTAGGATTCCTGATTCCCTATGAGAGAGCTTTGTTGTTGGAGTCTCAGATCACATTACAGGTTTTACAATGGTTGTAGCTAGCCTTAGCAGGTAGCTCCTATTGGTCATTTAGGATGAGCATGGAGTAGAACCTTCCTGGTTTTGGGCAATGACCTCATTCTGACTTCAGCATCATCTAGTGGTATGGCTCTCTGTGAGCCTCCTTGGTGGAACTGTCTTTAAGGTAAAGCGTAGTTAGGCTTCCTCTCGCTATAGAGCAGGGGTCTCCAAACTCGGTACTGGAGGGCCACTGTCCTGCAGAGTTTAGCTCTAATCAGTGCCCTGGTAAGACACTGATTATCTGGTTCAGGGTGTGTTTAATTGGGGTTGGAGCTAAACTCTGCAGGACAGTGGCCCTCCAGGACAGAGCTTGGAGACCCCTGCTATAGAGGGTTGTTATGCTGAAGCCTCCGCTTTGAGAGCTCAGTGGAGGCAGTGGACAGGGTTGTTGGCTCTTTTTTGAGCCTCCCTGGTTAACTGTCTTCAAGGTGGGCGTTGCTATGCTTCCTCTCGCTTTAGAGAGTCATCCTGCTGAGACCTCCACCCCCAGAGCTCTGCCTGAATAGCAGTATTGAGTTGTCAAGCTCTTTTTTTGAGCCTCCTTAGTAAGCAGTCCTTAGCGTAGAACATAATTAGGCCTCATCTTGCAGGGACTTCCTTTCTTAGAGCTCGGTCTGGGTGGCTACGCTGGGATGTATGGCTCTCTGTAAGTGTTGTTAGGTTTCCTCTCAGTTTAGAGAGTCGTCATGCTGAGACCTCCGCTCTCCAGAGCTCCACATAAGATAACATATCCAAGTTGTATGGCACTCTGTGAGCCTCCTTGGTGAGGTTATTTTTTAGTGTAGAACAGAGTTAGGCATCTCCTCTCACTATAGAGGGTTGTTATGCTGAAGCCTCCTCTCTGAGAGCTCAGTGTAGGCAGTGGACAGGGTTGTAAGCTCATTTTTTGAGCCTCCCTCGTTAACTGTCTTCAACGTGGGCAATGCTAGACTTCCTCTCGCTTTAGAGAGTCGTCCTGCTGAGGCCTCCACCCCCAGAGCTCCGCCTAGTAACGAGTTATCAGGGTTTTTTTTGAGCCTCCTTGGTAAGCAGTCCTTAGCGTAGAATGTATGTAGGCCTCCTCTCGCATTAGAGAGTCGTCTTGCTGAGACTTCCATTCTTAGAGCTTAGTCAGGGTGGCTACACTGGGTCTTATGGCTCTCTGTAAGCCTCCTTGGCGGAACCACCCTTAGAGAATACTGTTAGGTTTCCTATCAATTTAGAGAGTCGTCATGCTGAGACCTCCGCTTCCCAGAGATCCACATAAGATAACATGTCCAAGTTATATGACACTCTGTGAGCCTCCTTGGTGATGTTATCTTTTAGCGTAGAGCGTAGTTAGGCTTCCTCTCACTATAGAGGAATATTATGTTTTTTGGCGCCAGCAGCCATATCACCCTGTAGCCAAAGACTGGTTTCCCACTGAAGCTAAGCAGGGTTGAGCCTGGTTAGTACCTGGATGGGAGACCTCCTGGGAAAACCAGGTTGCTGCTGGAAGAGGTGTTAGTGAGGCCAGCAGGGGGTGCTCACCCTGTGGTCTGTGTGGGTCCTAACACCCCAGTATAGTGATGGGGACACTATACTGTAACAAGCACCTTCCTTCAGATGAGACATTAAACCAAGGTCCTGACTCTCTGTGGTCATTAAAAATCCCAGGATGTCCGTCGTAAAAAGAGTAGGGGTTTAAACCTGGCATCCTGGCCAAATTTGCCCATTGGCCTCTGTCCATCATGGCCTCCTAATCATCCCCATATACTGATTGGCTTCATCACTCTGTCTCCTCTCCACTAATAAGCTGGTGTGTGGTGGGTGTTCTGGCGCAGTATGGCTGCCGTAGCATCATCCAGGTGGATGCTGCACATTGGTGGTGGTTGAGCAGATTCCCCCCTTCTATATGTAAAGCGCTTTGAATACCCAGAAAAGCGCTATATAAATGTAACGAATTATTAATTATTATTATTATTATTATTATTATTATTATTATTATTATGCTGAAGCCTCCTCTCTGAGAGCTCTGTGGAGGCAGTAGACAGGGTTGTAGGCTCTTTTTTGAGCCTCCCTGGTTAACTGTCTTCAAGGTGGGCGTTGCTAGACTTCCCCTCGCTTTAGAGAGTCGTCCTGCTGAAGCCTCCACACCCAGAGCTCTGCCTGGATAGCAGTATCGAGTTGTCAGGCTCTTTTTTGAGCCTCCTTGGTAAGCAGTCCTTAGCGTAGAATGTAGTTAGGCCACCTCTCGCTTTAGAGAGTCATCTTGCTGGGACTTCCGTTCTTAGAGCTTGGTCAGGGTAGCTATGCCGGGTCTTATGGCTCTCTGTGAGCCTCCTTGGCGGAACCACCCTGAAGGAAGCATTGTTAGGTTTCCTCTCGATTTAGAGAGTCGTCCTGCTGAGGCCTCCGCCCCCACAGCTCCGCTTGGATAGCATTTATCGAGTTGTCAGGCTCTTTTGTGATCCTCATTGGTAAGCAGTAGCGTTGAGCTCCCCTCGGATACTACCATGTCGTTCGCTCTCTGAAAGCCTCCTTGATGATATTTTTTGGAGTGTTGCTAGGTCGCCTCTCTTCTGAGATTGGTTTTCCTGAGACCTCCACTTGTCAGGGGTATAGTGTCCCCTGAAGTAACAGGCAGGATATTCCTTATCCTTGGCAATATTCCCTTGAAGGTATTTGTAAGAATACCAGGCCCTGAGCTCTGCCTGCGGGCTATGTAGCTGGGGTTTCTGGCCCTAGGGAATAGAGTCACAACAGCCGTTGGTGTGTACCATCTAGGATGGGGAATGGTGACTCCGGACCTAGCTCCGTGGAGTCATTGACTTTATGTCAGCTGTCACAGCATTCATTCCTTCAGCATTGCAGAGTGGGTATTTGTTCCCCAAAGCGTCCTAGGATGCAGTGTGAGTTCCCATTCGAAAGGGAACATCTCGGTTACAAATGTAACCCTGGTTCCCTGAGAAGGGGAATGAGACACTGCGTCTCGTTGCCATGCTTCGGGTATGCTTGCTCACGTCTACTTCAGACAAAAGAAATGGTTGACGTGTACTACAGGCACCCTTTTATACTCTGGTCGCACTGGTAGTTTAGAAACGTCGTGTTTAGACACATACTTCAGACACCAGGGTTACATTTGTAACCAAGATGTTTTCTGTCTCTGCAGGATGTCAATGGAGGATTTCTGCCGGAATTTTTCAGATTTGGATATTTGTTGTTCAGATGTGAATTTTCTTGCTGGATCTCATTCTTCATCTTGGAAGATTGAAGTGCACAAAGGCCAGTGGGTAATTGGAACAACAGCTGGCGGTTGTTCAAATGACCTAGGTGAACTAACTCATAATATATGATACTTACTACAACTATTTTTACTGGTACTGTTTAGAGTATAAGAATATGACATCATTGACATATTATAAGAAAAAGGTCTAATATGTTCATCTGTCACTGGTTGACAGATTTTCCAAAGTTTTATGAATTAGTTCCTTGTTGACTGCAGTCGCACGTCTCTTTAAATAAAAATATTGATTTTCTGTACTAGCAGACATCGGCTGATTGTGTAAAATAACTTGGCAATCTGCAAACACTTATCCTGCCAATCAAAAGGGGGCGGAGAAAATGGTCAGACTGCAACTCATACTGTGTGTGAAGAAAATGCCTCTTGCTAGGGCTGTCGAAGTTAATAACAAATAATTGCATTTTCACTTTGATGCAGTTAAAAAATTCACCCAAATCACCCATAGGTCAAACCAAGTCTATGAGTTTTCCCTTCATTAAACATTATTTGTAGCATGAATCACATATGAAAGCTTGTGTTTTGTTACTGCTAATAAGAAAGAGTCTCCGATTTAAAGTTTAAAGTTCTGTCAACCTTATCACGAATTTCAAATGGCGCTCTTAAATGTGACTTGACAGATCGGTTTGCCAACTCAGTTCAATCAGCAGCGCAAGTCATCAAGTTACCACGAAATAAACATGCATGAACATCAGAAGGTATGTTGAAAGATACAGTACATCTTACTAAAATGTATCATCTCCCATATAATCGCTCAATTAGTGTTTCAACCGCGAAAAGATGTCAATACAGCAGCTTGTGAACAATATGTCACGTAGCGTTATCCAATGTTCACAGTTAGTTAGTTAGCTATAAAACACTAGAGAGGAGCTTATATACTGTTAATTATTTATGTACATTTAAATAAATCTCATGAACACAAGGGTTGAAAACTTCCTTATGTGCAATTGAAATGTTTTTATTTGCATGTGATTATAAACTATAATCTAAACAAATAGCAGTTGAATATAATAGTTTGGGCTCTTAATATTATAGTAATGTACCAAATGAGAGGGTTCCCTGTATAGTTTACAGGTATCGTACCATCTATAGCTAGTGCAAGCATTTGACAGCATAAGAAAATTCAAACCGTACACCACAAAAGCTACCATTACCACCAAACTATCGGCATCGACAGATGTCATTCTGAATAATCGGTATTGGTGCAGAAATTCAGTGCACCCCTAAAAACAGACTTATTTTTCAATCATTCAATGTATTTCTCACATGATTAATGGCAGCTTAGCCTGGTGATCAGATTCAGAAATGTCTTCTTTCTTTTGCATTTATAGAGAGTTTTTCCAAAAATCCCCAGTTTCGTGTGACTCTTAAGGAGACTGTTGAAGACCCTAGAGATGAAAGCGCTCCAAATCTCCTCGTGTCGCTCATTCAGAAATCTCACAAGAGAAACAGGCACTTGGCAACCAATTTCCATATTGGCTTTAACATTTATGAGGTTTGTAAAAAAGCATTTTGAAAATGTGTGATGTCCATTTTGAGATTTGAATACAATATTAATATTAATATTTTGAACATTTATATTTGTTGTTTGTAACTCTTGCAGGTGCCAGCTCATGTACGTATTGAACATGGTCTTGATACATTTGGTTGAATTTTGGGTTTGTTTTGCATGGACAGGATAATTAATGTTTTGGCTTATTCACTAGTTAAAGGACCGGCGGGAAAAATTCCCTGCCTCATTCTTCAAAATTAATCCAGCTGGAAAAACCAAAGCCTTCATCAATGCTCGGGAAATCATGGAGTTTTTCAGATTCAAAGCAGGCGACTACCTCATCGTTCCTTCAACTTTCCAGCCAAATGAAGCTTCATCCTTCCTTCTGACAGTCTATTCAAAGACAGAAACCGTCATTGAGTAAGGCTTCGCATTATTAACATGAAGTGAAGATGCTCAAACAAACGCGTTTATGATGTCTCTGCTTATTAAACTAGGATACGAGAAACTATTTTTAAAGTAAAGCAGTTTTAAAGTTTTTAGAAGTTTAATATAATGTAATGTTGGAGTACAAAGACTTTGATTTTGTGACTTCAGAGACTCTTCTGGATACGGCATGACAAGAACTAAGGTATTTCACAGCTTGGGCTGTTTCTTTACATGTTGCATGAGTTCTGAAAGTATATATATATTTTCAATTTTTCTCAATTTCTCTCAGATGATTCCCAGGGATCATGACGAATCCTTCCAGGTCTTTCTGCAGTATGCAGATAAGGTACATGTGACTCTCCAACAGTTCTGGGTTATGAGAATCTGATTGTGATCAGATATACAACTGAAAGTTACAAAAAGATATTTAAATCGAACAGGAAGTTGTTTATCAGTTATCTGATATATGTCTGTTTGTGTAAGTACGGAGAGGTGGACGCTGAGCGGCTTCAAAGACTTCTGAATGAGAATCTTTATGCAGGTGAGGATTCAACCTTCCAGAGAAAACTCACAATATCAGCTCATATTTTTATAGCTTTAGTCCTGTTTTGCTTCCAGTCATCTGTGATTCTGCGTATGTTTTTTGTCTGATCTCTCAGGACATTCACAGAAAACCACAGGATTCAGCTTGGATTTGTGTAAGAGCATGGTGGCGCTGATGGATGTATCCTCGACTATGAAGGCTTTCAGACACTTGTGCATGCCTTTTGTAAATTCATCCCATTTTAATCAAGTTGTTTCATGATGCTCTTTAACACAACAATACAGCTCAGTGTCACTGGAAGGCTCAGTGAATTTGAATGCCTCCGTTTGTGGAAACGAGCCGTTTTTCAAAAGGTAAAGATCCATCGGAAGTGAACAAATGTCTACATTTTTCTCATGAAATATTCTACAGTATACAAGTAAAACTGGTTGCAATTGCTCTGTTTGTTCTCTGGTCTTTTTTTCAGGATATTTTCTATGAAATGGATGTTTCGCACACCGGAAGTCTGTCTCTGAATGAACTCAGAAATGCTCTTAAGGTTACAGGTAACTTTATTTTCTCTTAGTTAAGACTGACCTCAACTGTTTATGTTCTCAACTAATCTTTAAGTCGTCTAATGTACAAAACAATAGATAATAATATTGTCATATTTTGGATTTTTCAAGGGTTTGTATTGAGTGACAGCATGCTGAATCTCATGGCTCTCCGATACGGTGACTCCAGTGGTGAAATTACACTAGAAAACTTTGTTGTGCTCGTCCTGCGCATGGATTGCATGGCCAGTGAGTCTGAAATTTCAGCCTATTGTGTTGTTCTAGATAGCCAGTACAGATCTCAAATGTATTGTGTACAATAAATAATCGCAGTTTTGCGATTTTCCCAGGCTATTGCGATGTTAGGTTTACAGCGCATTTACACTTGTCAATGTGACTTCTGTATCTGGATAACTAATTGGACCTCTGTTTCCCATGCAGTATTTAACCCTTGTGCTGTGTTGAAAACCCTGTAACACCTTTTCTCGATTGCTTGTAAATCTTGTTATGCTATATTATCACAAAATATTGGATTCAGTCTTTTTGTCAGCTTGTTTTCTTTCAATTAGGACAGGTTTTGAATTTATTTTTGAAACTGGTTGATTGTAGGCCTCATTGATCTGAGGATAAAGTTCGTCTCTGTGAAAAAGAAAGCCTGTTAATACTCAAAATAGCTTTTTTGAACACTAAATGTTTCTCTGATTTTCAATCTCCCCCATTCATTTTCAATATCAGCTCCGATCAATGAGGCCTACAATCAGTCAGTTTCAAAAATAAATACAAAACCTGACCTAATTGAAAGACAACAAGCTGACAAAAAGATTGAATCCAATATTTGATGATAAAATAGCATAAAGAGAAATGTTTAAGCTATTTTTGTGTAGGTTGGTCATTTTTTGAGTCAAGTGTGACTTTGTGCCATTTTGTACAAGATAAAAGCATTTCATAAACTTCCTGGTTAAACATTAAATCAAATCAAATCACCTTTATTTATATAGCGCTTTTTACAATGGCAATTGTTTCAAAGCAGCTTCACAGTGGTAACAGGAAAATAATGCAACAGAATTTGATTCGGCTGTACAGCCGCTCTGGTGAAAACGGTGATGTCATCAGCTCATTTCAATTATCATATAGTGTCAATGCGGGCAGATCAGTAATATAGTTGAAATTTAAGTGTCCCCAACTGAGCAAGCCAAAAGCCAAAGGCGACGGTGGCAAGGAACCAAAACTCCTTCAGGGCCAGAATGGAGAAAAAAACCTTGGGAGAAACCAGGCTCAGTCGGGGTGCCAGTTCTCCTCTGGCCGACGAACAAATAGTGTATGATTATGATTCTGGCAACATTACAGGTCAGAAGACATATTAGATCAATAGATATTCGTAGGATTATTCGAAAGATTGGAGTTGTCACGCCGGGGACGGGTTTAATGAGGATGTCGTGTCGATGCGGCATTTACAGGGGGGAGTTTAATTGACACTATTGTCTCTACAGACACTTCAGGGATATGGTCGTCATGTCCAGGCTAAGGTCCACCATCTGGTCCGGATACGGCCCGGATCCGGCCGACTGCAGTAAACCTCGGGATAAACAGAGAGACTAACATTAGCGTAGATGCCATTCTTGCCATTCTGGTGTTATTGGAAGTAAAGCACTAGTGTGATAAATTGTACAGAATATTTTTTGCCAATATTGCCAAAATTACCCACAAATAATGTTCAAACTGAGGTGCATAAGCTCAGATCAATGAAGCCTATGATCAATCCGTTTAAAAAAATAAATACAAAACCTGTCCTAATTGAAAGAAAACAAGTTGACAAAAAGATTGAATCCAATATTTGGTGATAATATAGAGTAATGTGAGATTTATAAGCAATTTTTTGTAGGCCGGTCATTTTTGACCGGGAACATCACAAAGTACAGTATAACAAGATGGGGAAAAAAATCACAAAAAATTACAAAGATTCTCAATTTTACCCTTCAAAATTCAAAATGATACCCTGGGTGAGTAAAGTCAGTAAGGTTTAGTCCAATATGATAATGTTAAATAGCATTTTCGGGAAAAAGAAAATCCTATCCGGGTGAAAAATGACCTGAACACAACATGATAATATAAGCCTGTAATGGAAAAATGGCAAAGTCTATTTTCAGTTGCAGGCTACAAAGCTTGCAAATGAGGAGGAACTTTTATCAATAAATAGTATAATCTAAGCACATTCTTCACATTTTTTTCAACTGAGAAAAGGGGAAAACCCAGTCACTGCTCTTATCTGGAAAACATTTAGATACTTAAAGCTTCTTAGATACTGAAGTCAGTCTTTATTTCTTGCGTGTAATATGTTTCTTTGTTTTGTTTTTTTACAGACTATTTTCTTTGCTTGTTTTGAAGCTATATTTATTTATTTGGAAATTAACATGTACCTGTTTTAATGTATTATCCATTTGTAAATATGTATAAAAATTACTTTTTTTATTTATTTATACTATTTTAAGTAGTAAAACTAATTAATAAGAAAAAAAAGATTTGGAATCAAATTGAACAAAAGGTGCCTAAAGATTCTCACCCCTATATCACACTGAATATAGAGATATATTGTAGAAATTAACTTCATAAGTGATGCATGTTTTAGTAAGATGACAGTAGAAGTGCAATAACACCTAACCTCTGTAGTGCATGATATTCTTGTCATGCCTGGATGATTTATGTTAATCGCTGTCACTCACTGTCTGTATGTAAACTCATATTATTATTATTATCATCATCAGAAACATTCAAGAGAGTTGCTGCTGGAGGGCCAAACATGATGCTGGGGGAAAATGAAGTAATGTTTTTAAACACATATTTAATTCATCAGAATTCATAAGACTAATAACAATCATAATGCATAACTCTGTTCTTGTAGTGGATGCATCTCACCATGTACTCATGAACCAGATGAGACTGAGAAAACGGATCCTGGACAGACGTCTGAGACCTCAATGAGAACACTGAACACAGAAATCTAAGACAGGCATGATAAGTGTAGTATATTTGATTGTGCATATGGTGATTAATGCATATTATTAAATATAGAATTGTGTGGAGAGTTGAAAGGGAAGTTGTGTTCGTCTTTTCTTTGCTGTTGTGAAGTATATCTGAGTTGAAACGCTTCTCAAACAAGAACAAATGTAGGGCGGGACTTGATTTTGTCTGTGAGGAATTGATTGGATGGTTGTGGTTTGCTATTGGTGGATCTCATGTGAGTGACAGGTTGCCCCGCCCTCGTCATCAGAGAAGAGAAGAGATGTCTCTGTTATTCTGATTCAAGATTACGAGGAACATGAATTTAAAACAATAATGATGTGCACGAATAAATCATTTATAATAAACACTGCAATATTTAATAAAAAAACAAAAACAAAAAGAATTGACCGTTTTGATTTCGGTGTGACTTTAAATAATGCTTTCTGTCAGAAACTTTCATACCAACATAGCGTCGGCCCAGATCCGGCCCACATCTGGTACACATGGATTCCACACGTACCAGATGTGGGCCAGATCTGGGCCGACTCTATGTTGCTGTCTGGGCTAGTTTGGCTTTTTAGCTTGACAAGATGAATAAACCCCATATTGTTTGCAAACCTTGTTTGCGCCCCATGGTTTTTACAACCATTAAATCAATAATTATATCTCAGGATTAATTGTCATCATGCTTATAATGTATGTTTAACATTCATCCCTCCCTCACATCCTGTAACAAATCCTTCCCTCGCAGGTCAAAATGACCCGAAGCCCTAAAATTATTATTTTTTTAAAATAAATATATATATATCCAGAAAACTTATATCATTTCATTTTTATAATATTTTTTCTATTTTTTTATGCAATTTTTTTGGAGATTTTTTATAATTTTTTTCTTTTATTTACCTTTAAATTACTAGATTTTATCAATAAATATAATTTGAGCACATTCTTTCAACTTGAATTCAAAATAACTCACCAATACATGCAATAACCAGCTCGAATCAGCTCAAAATATCTCACATTGGGTCAGTTTGGGTGTCTTTGCCGACCTCCTGTGGAAAAAAAACCACATATATAAGATGATATTTCATGACTCTTGCCACTAGATGGCCTTATAGCTCTATATGGAGCAAATGAGCTGGGTCCTAAAGTCAGTTCTCGAGTTTATCGCTTCAGAATGCATTCAGATATACATGTACACATTATAAAATCATTTTTTTGGTAAGGTTTTAGCATTTTTAGTTTTAATTTTGAGCATTCTTAAGTTTTTTCTATGTGTACTGAAGCATTCCTCGTATTCCATTAATACCTAACGGGGTCAAATTGACCCGCGAGGGAAGGATTTGTTACTTTTTTTTTATTACAACCACATAAACTCCTCAAATCCAGTAATTTTTTTTTGTGTATTCACTTTTGTGTGAACACTCAATTTTTTTTAAAAATGAGTTTCGGGTCAAAATGACCCGAGGGAAGGATGTTAATAAACTGGACGTTTTGAACGTTTTCACAACTTAATGGGAACGTTAGCAAAACGTTCTTAGAACATTTTTTTTTTTTAACAATGGTTTTTACAACCATTAAATCAATAATTATATCTCAGTATTCAGTCATCATGCTTATAATGGATGTTTTGGACACTTTGGTGCAGTCTTACACCAAAAATAACTTGGACTCAATCATTGCGTACCATGATATTTGCACAAAATTTAAATATTGACCTGAGGGTCATAAAGTTGCATCACACCTGGACGAGCAGGCGAGAGTCAGGTTTCAAAAGGCTTCTCTTCAGTTTTCTTCCTGCTCTTTGCTTAGGGAAGGACAGAATATTCTTCCAGCCACAGTAAGAGACAAAAGGTATGTTTTTAATCATGTCATTTGAGTTTTTACATGGGATATTCATGCATGAGAAAGAAATTGACATGCAAATGAATTTGTTTTCAGACAGTGGAAGGTTTTCCTGAATGTCTGTGTAATTTGAATGAACCTAAAACAAAAATAAGCATAACGTATTTACTTCATTGTTTGCTGTATTTTTTATTAGCTCTGTGTTCGGCATAATAAAGGTTGATCTAATTGAAGAGTAAATCCTAAGTAAACATTGTAAAAGCTACTGGAAGCCTTTGTTCACCACAATGCAGAGTGAAAGTAATGTCCTGCTTTCTATCCAACAGATCTGATCCACAATGCCAGCGCCTGGTGTGTGTTTGAACATTTTGTCGGAGCGTAATCTCAAAGATGGACAGGGATCTCTCAACAATCCGGAAAGGTTCCTGGATCAGGACTTCCACCGGCTCAAGCAGTTCTGCCTGAAGGAAAGACTGAGGTTTATAGACAACTTGTTCCCTCCAGAGATGAAATCGATCGGTTTTGGTCCTCTGAAGCGTGAAGACCTCTGGAAAGTAGTGTGGAAACGACCACATGTACGTCAGCATCTGCAGACACAAACTCAACTAATAACTGATCGGATTATAGCAGAAACTCTTATCATGATAGAAGGTTCTCGTTGACCTGTGTAATGCCTAGTTCATGTTAACTTTAAGGCGTGAGTGGTAGTAAAGTGTCATGCATGCTACTATTTTTGTTTAACAACGTGTGTGACATTTTTTCCTTCAGGAATTGGTGCCGAACCCTGTTTACATTGTTCAAGGAACTTCAAGGTTTGACTTCATTCAGGGTAGATTAGGTAGGTCTGGTGTGCTGTTCAAAATACATATTGTGTCCCACCAAGCTTACAGTACATCCTTATCAGAAAATGTGCATTCAAAAAATAAATCATTAACACATCAATGCAACGAGCTGAAGCAAAACTGAAACATAATTATCATTTAGAGATGGTAAAAATTTCAAAGGTCGCAGGTCTCAGTCACTTAATAGATAACGTGGCGGTGCAATAAATCAAACAGGTGTGTCCGATATACTAGATGAATGCATGTGAATAGTGAAAATACACAGAAAATTAATAGAAGTTAAACTTGCTGTGCGTGTGTGTGTGTGTGTGTGAGTGTGCTTGTTTATGTGATTTATGAGGACACAAATTTGTATAATGACCAGTATTACACTGGTATTACAACGTAAACATGGTTTATGAGGACATTTCCTGTATCCTCGTAATAAAATAGCTTAAAAAACATACTAAACAATGTTTTATTAAAAATGTAAAAATGCAGAATGTTTTCTGTGATGGGTAGGTTTAGGGCTAGGGGTAGTGTAGGGGGATAGAATGTACAGTTTGTACAGTATAAAAACCATTACGTCTATGGAATGTCCTCATAATGTAGTTGCACCAACATGTGTGTGTGTGTGTGTGTGTGTGTGTGTGTGTGTGTGTGTGTGTGTGTGTGTGTGAGAGTGAGCGTATGTGTGAGTGAGCGTATGTGTGAGTGAGCGAGTGTGTGAGTGAGAGTGTGTGTGTGTGTGTGCTACTGTGCATGTGCGTGTCTACAGGTTTGGCTATACTGCTAAATGTCCTCACTTATGTAGTGAAATATTATGACAGAATAGTGAAGACATTTTACTGGTCCTCACTAGTTAAAAAGGCTTATAAACACGTTTATATACAGTACAATTATTTGCACATGTTTCTGTGATGGGTAGGTTTAGGAGTAGGGCTTGGGTTAGGCATTTGAAAGTATCATTAACCTGATATAAAATCATTGGTCTATGCAATGTCCACACTAATATAGTGAAATGAATGTGCGTGTGTGTGTGTGAGAAGGTAACTGCTGGTTTCTGGCATCGGTTGGATCTCTTACATTTCAAAAACGAATAATGAAGCAGGTTATCCAGGATGAACAAAATTTCTTTGTGGATTACGCAGGAATATTTCATTTTAAGGTGAATGTTTAAACCATTTTGGCTGAACAATTCCTTTAAGAATTAAAGTTTCTATATTTTTTTAATAATCGCTAACCTCTCATGTTTTGTTTTCAGTTCTGGAGATTTGGATCATGGGTGGATGTGGTTATCGATGACAAACTCCCAACTATTGACGGCCGACTCATCTTTGTTCAGTCTAAAACACAAAATGAATTCTGGCCTGCTTTGCTAGAGAAAGCTTATGCTAAGTATGTTTCAGTTCAAAAACAGACTGTTTCATATTCTACTATAATTTATTGCTATAATTTATAGTTTGGTTTATGGATCAGATTTTTTTAAATGCACATAGAAATAATGAATGGGGAAAATACTTCTACCTTTTCCAGAGTGTGCGGCTCTTATGCGGATATGGACGCAGGAAGCATATCAGAAGCTCTCATGGACTTCACCGGTGGACCACACGTGACCATTAAACTGAGCGAAGCACAGGACAAGCTGTGGGACGCCATGAGACGAGCCAGTCAATCAGAATCCCTGATGGGATGCGGCACTCCTGGAGGGGTAAAGACTGAGTCTCAAATATTAGCCTATTATAAAGAAGCTAAAAATACTAAAAAAAAAAAGCCAATGCATTATTATTATTATTATTATTATAATGCAACCTACCTGCTACAAACAATACAGTGATGATCACATTAAGTCCTAAAATCACTGTTCCTTTTAGCAAGCAGGCCTGCTGCAAAATAATGTGTTACCCAATGGCCTTGTGGAAATGCATGCGTACACGGTCACAGGAGTTGCAGAGGTAAGAACTTCTTATCTAAGACATCAGACTAATTCAAATGTGGTTTACAGTTTTACATATGCATTTAGCATTTTTCCAAAGCGACTAAAAAAAGAGGAGCAAAAGCAATGTCCAAATGCCAACAGTATTCGTAATATACTGTACCATGCCAGATTTAGTTTAGTATCAGTAAGTTATGATAGGTTTGTCCTGTGATCTTATGAGATGTTCTCTCACAGGTTGTATGTAGAGGTCGTCCAGTGAAGCTGGTGAGGATCTTTAACCCTTGGGGTCACGGAGAGTGGAACAGAGACTGGAGTGACAGGTCTGAATCCTTCTTGACCCACATTTCTATATAATTCCTCTACATCTATTATTAGGCATCTGATATCTTGTTAATCTGGTCTCTTTAGATCCCCTTTGTGGGAATTTGTACGTCCCGAGGACCAAAAATACAAAATTGTGCATGACAATGGAGAATTCTGGTGAGCAGAGCTAAGAATCCAAAGGGCCAAATGTTTGTCTCTTAAAGTTATTTTAGATCAATGCTTTTATCTCTTGATTTAATGGCTTTTTATTTAGTATATACCACAGCTTCATATCGCTATTTTACAGCTGGTTTTCTGTGACTGCAGGATGTCAATGGAAGATTTCTGCAGGAATTTTTCAGATATGGATATCTGTTGTTCGGACGTGAACGTTCTTGCTGGATCTCATTCTTCATCTTGGAAGACTGAAGTGCACAAAGGCCAGTGGGTGACTGGAACAACAGCTGGCGGTTGTGCAAATGACCTAGGTGAACTAACTCATATTATTATTGTTACTACAACTATTTTATTATGACTAAGACTACTACTATCTGGTTAAGCATAATGATGCTTACTGACCATTTACTGAAAATGTATTTGTGTATGGCTTTGTCAAAATGTTGATTCTCATTGGTTGACAGCAGTGCTTGAAGTAAAAAAAAAAAAAAAAAGAGAATTTTTTTTTGAGACAGACATCACTGGAAGTAATGATAAATCAAAGTTCTGTCATGCAACTCTACATGGCGCAGGCTGATGGGTCCTTAACTTAATCTGCTTGCCATCACATCATTCTCTATAGGGCACAGCTGATTGGTTTCTGCTGTATCAGTAGCCAATGAGCTGGCTCAACCTTCAAATACTTGGCTCCACCTATATAGATTACTAAACTAAACTAAGTTTCTGTGCCGCCGCTGAGTGTGGGCCACTTGCTCGTCTCCCCGGCGAAAAACAAATGTGCATTTGCTGGCACTTCCTATTTATACCTGCGCTGCGGGGGCGGAGTGCTGCATGCAAATTCTGCACACCAATGTTCATTGGCCAGTTAGTACACACTCGAAGGTGATAGGGCTCTCATGCGATATCCCAATTCGTCGGTTCACATTCTGAAGTACATCTCCGTTCCCTCCTTCAGGGAACGAGGGTTACATACATAACCGAGACGTTCCCTTTCAGTCGGTCACGTTCGCCGTACGTCAGAATCCCTAATACAGTACAAATATTGTACAGGATCCCTAATAAAACGCCACAGTTTCTGACCTCTTCCAGTGCCTGGCATAAGCTCCACAACCTTCGCATCTTTCTAGCGACGGGAACTTACGACAGGAAAGCCGACTGCTGTTCCGCATGACCTAAAACAGTCAGACTTGGATAACACTGGGAAAGCGTGCCCAGAGGGAACGCTGCGGAGACCACATCCTGCCCGTAGGGAGGTATATGTGGTGAAACACATATGGTCTGGCCAGGGGGCAGAGCACATATGGAATGTCCCTGGGACAGCTCCGGCCATAGGAGGGAGACAACATCTGACAGAGACGACAGAGCGGACTCCGTCCAGGGAAAGACACGGGCTCACCGTAGCGAGCCGTACCGTGGAAGAATACACATATGGGACCGCCGTAGGGGACGCAACATATGGCACCCAGCCAACACAAACATATTCAGTGCTGGCCTAGCGACAGACACTCCGCAATGTCTGAAGCCGCAGGGGGTGGCGGAGGAGCTTAACAGGGTTCGCCAGAGGGGAAGCAAAATAGCGCACTTATCCACTCCGAAGAGGGGAATGGCGCAGCAAGCCGACACAAGAAACGGGGCTCCAGGCGTTACTGGCCACTGGGGGCGAGCACGCGGGAAGCAACCGTTTCTACACGGAGGCTATAAAATCTAGCGAATGTGTTTGGTGTCGCCCAGCCCGCAGCTCTACATATATCTGTCAGCAGGAAGAAGCTACTCCTCTCGTGGAGTGAGCTGTCAACCCGAGCGGGCAAGGCACCCCTTGGGCTTTGGTAAGCCAAGGCGATGGCATCCACTATCCAGTGGGCCATCCTCTGCTTGGAGACAGCCTTTCCCTTCTGCTGGCCTCCGTAACAGACGAAGAGCTGATCTGAGGTCCTGAAGCTTTGTGTTCAGTCCACGTATACTCGCAGAGCGCGGACGGGACAGAGCAAAGCTAGGGCTGGGTCTGCCTCCTCCGAGGGCAGCGCTTGCAGGTTCACCACCTGGTCCCGGAAGGGAGTAGTGGGAACCTTGGGCACGTATCCGGGCTGGGGTCTCAGGATGATGTGAGAGTTGGCCGGCCCGAATTCTAGGCATGCTTCGAAAATGCGTGCAGGTCCCCTACCCTCTTAATAGAGGCCAATGCAACCAGGAGAACTGTTTTCATCGACAGAGTTTTTAACTCAGCTGATTGCAAGGGCTCAAAGGGTGGCAGTAAGCACCAGAGGTAAGTCCCAAGAGGGTATAGAGAGGGGATGAGGTGGATTTAGTATCCTCGCCCCCCTCAGGAACCTGACGATTAGATCGTGCTTCCCCAAGGACTTACCATCAACTGCGTCGTGATGTGCGGCGATAGCGGCAACATACACCTTAAGGGTGGAGGGAGACAGCCTTCGCTCCAACCCTTCTTGCAGGAAGGAAAGCACTGATCTAACCGAGCACGTTCGGGGGTTCTCCCGTCGAGAAGAACACCATTCGACGAATAGGTTCCACTTCAAAGCATAGAGGTGCCTCGTAGAGGGCGCTCTAGCGGAAGTGATGGTGTCTACCATACCTTGTGGTAGGTCACCTAGAACCTCCGCATACCGTCCAGGGACCAGACATGGAGTTTCCAGAGGTCCGGACGCGGGTGCCAGAGGGTGCCCCGTCTCTGAGTCAGAAGGTCCTTCCTCAGAGGAATGGGCCAAGGAGGGGCTGTCGCGAGGAGCATCAGTTCCGGGAACCAGGTCCAGTTGGGCCAATAGGGCGCAACCAGCAAGACCTGCTCCTTGTCCTCCCTGACCTTAGACAGTGTCTGTGCGAGAAGGCTCACTGGGGGAAACGCATACTTGCGTAGACCCCGGGGCCAGCTGTGGGCCAGTGCATCCGTGCTGAGGGTGCCCTCGGTCAGGGAATAAAACCACTGGCAATGGGTCGAGTCCGGAGCGGCAAACAGGTCTACCTGTGCGGCTCCGAAGAGGTCCCATATCAGCTGGACCACCTGGGGATGGAGTCTCCATTCTCCTGGAAGCGGAGGCTGCCGCGAGAGCTCGTCGGCTGCACGGTTGAGCACGCCTGGGATATGAATGGCACGACGCAACCTCAGATGCTTCTGACTCCATAGGAGGAGATGGCGGGCGAGTTGCGACATGCGACGGGAGCATAGACCACCCTGATGGTTGATGTACACAACGGTCGCAGTGCTGTCCGTACGAACCAGTACGTGCTTGCCTCGTAACAGCCCTTTGAGGCAGCCCAGCGCAAGACGTACTGCTAGCAACTCGAGGCAGTTGATGTGCCACTACAGTTGAGGCCCTGTCCACAGACCCGAAACTGCATGCCCGTTGTACATGGCCCCCCATCCGGTGGTGGAGGCATCCATGGAAACCACAGCATGCCTGGACACTTGTTCCAAGGGAACACCCGCCCTCAGGAACGAAGGGTCCGACCACCGAGTGAGGGTACGACGCCAGCTCGGTGTGACAGCCACACGGAACGTGCCGCATTGCCACGCCCATCTCGGGACCTCTGCGTTACTGCAGCTGCGGATGCCATATGCCCCAGGAGCCTCTGAAATAACTTCACTGGGGCCGCTGTCCTGCTGCTGAGCGGTTGACCGAGTCCAATAGCATACCGAGATAAGAGATCCTCTGCACAGGGGAGAGTTTGCTCTTGTCCCAGTTGACCCGAAGACCCAACTGGCTGAGGTGACTGAGCACCAAGTCCCTGTGCTCGCACAACTGCTCTCTCGACTGGGCAAGGATGAGCCAGTCGTCGAGGTAGTTGAGAATGCGAACACCACGCTCTCTCATGGGAGCAAGGGCCACCTCCGCGACTTTCGTGAAGATGCGGGGCGACAGGGCCAGCCTGCCCCTCGAACGCTAACCGAAGAAAGGGTCTGTGTCGAGGGAGAATCGAGACGCGTCCTTCAGGTCGATCGCTGCAAACCAATCTTGGGGACGGATGCATTAGAAAATGCGTTTCTGCGTCAACATCTTGAACGGCAGCCTGTAAAGGGACCGATTCAAGACTCGCAGGTCCAAGATTGGCCGTAACCCACCGCTTTTCTTGGGTACGATGAAATAAGGGCTGTAGAACCCCGACCTCATCTCGGCTGGAGGGACCGGCTCGATCGCGTCCTTCGCGAGTAGGACTGCGATCTCCTCCCAAAGCACAGGAGCATTCTCCGCCAGCACACGGGTGAACAGAATACCCCTGAAGACCAGGGGACACCGGGCGAACTGAATCGCGTAGCCGAGTCTGATAGTGCGGATGAGCCAGCGGGACATGCTGGGAAGCGCTAGCCAGGCTCCCAGACTCCGAACCAGCGGGACCAACGGCACAACAGACACACCCGCAGTGGGGCAGCGAGGTGGAACACAGGGACCCGACTCGGACGGCGGAGCGGCCCGAAGTGGGGTCTGTGTGCTGGAAGCACCCTGGTTCCACAGAGAGGCAGGTGGTGTGGGAGACGGTGTGTTTAACGCGGCCTGCACACACACAGCACTGCCAGCTGGCGATATGAGAGGGGGCTGAGGGTGGCGAGGCATAGTGTCGCACACCGCCAGCCGCGCCCTCTTGGGACCCGAAGGAATGGGAAACTGCTCTTTTGGTGAAAATTGGGGTACCGCTGGACTCTGGCGAGCCAGTGGCGGAACAGAAAGAAACGGAAACAGAAGATTCTCCACCCGGCCCTCCTCCGGGGCAGGGAGCGGTGCCTTCACCGTCTCCCGAAGAGCAGGCGTCCAATCCCTCGGGTCGCCCGTCTTTTGAAAGAGTCACTGATTTTACGGCCGAGCAAATGATTTCATGACTTCCAGCGTTCATTTGAACAGGCCGTAACTATCAACTCTGCAGCGGATATTACTATCCAAACAATAGATCAGCAGATTAAGACATTAAATTTGTAAGTACATAACACAAAAACACTTATCTTTAAATACAAACAAGACTTTATTGATTATTCTAACACCTAAAACTAATATCTAACACAAACACACGCACACACATATTCACACAAGTTGCAGAAAGAAGGAAAATGAGGAAAGAATGAGTTTTAAGAGAGTGAAATGATGAAATCCCAAGTTTCTAGCAATATATGCATTTATAACACATGACCTGAACGAACCATCGATCATTAATTTAATCCTCCTATCGTTTCTTAGGCGGGGTTATTAAATTTGATATCAATGCACCAGTTCAGTTAGAATCTGGAGGTTACTTGCGTTTGTGTCTCGTATCTTCTTTGAATGGGGATTCCCTCCTTCTTGGTCCTGGCTGCAGAGGGGTTCCCCAGGTTCTTTGATTCGCTGGATGGATGGAAAGTCTTGTGGATGTTGTTTGAAGTTGAAGCGGGCTTTGCTGTAGAATCGTTGATCGAAACTTTGCGGCAAAACTTAACTTAGAACACGAGACTCAACGGAAAGAAAAGAAACTAAGTAAAAGAAAGGAAAGTGAGACGAGAGTATTTAGATGGCTTGAATGAAATTGTTAACCCATTTTCTCGGACCTTGGTCTGCCTCGATCGTCTTCGTCCGATCATCTATTCGTCATGTCATTGTCTCTGTTGTAATCTGTCGTCTTTTGTCTCATTCTTTGTTCGTGTTCTGAGATTTTAAACTCAAATGTCTGCCCATCCTCCTCGATGGGTTCTGACCAATTAGGTATCATCTTTGGTTCAGAGGTGACTGCTTCCCCGCCCCTCATCATAAATTACCTGTTATCTGTTGTCTCCTAACTTGCCGCTCTAAGCAGAGAGTGCATTTAGACATGTTTTCTTATTATAAGAACACGATACATTCTACACAGATTTCAATCAAGCCATCTTCTGAATTATGAGCATTCAATCATACTGATACCAAGCAAGGCACACTTTCAATCAACCATTCCATAGTTATAACAATTACATGAATTGTGACTGAGTTTAAGCATAATGGTCACGTGTATTGGTTATAGACATGATATAGAATTATGCAGTAGAAGGATGTTTGAATGTAAGTCCGGCTATCATCCTTTTTGAACGATTTGATGCAGTTTATATTTAACAACAGTCTCTGTGGGTTTTCCTGTGTCACTCAGAGTTCATTTAAAGGTCGTTGAGAAGAAGGGTATCTGTTTTGGCTCTTTGTCTTGGGGATCAAACTACCTCTTCCGTTATCTTAGTGTGGCCCAAAGTTTGCAAGGCCATAAAGTACTTAGCTGGGGGTTTTGTTAGCTTGGCGCAGACTGAACGGAGCCCACTTCTTTTACGGCCATAGATTGTTGATTATGGGTCTGGATTGTTGAGTTGGGTTTTGTGTGGAATTATTTTTGAATGAATCATCTGGAAGATTAATTTGTATCTGGTGCGCAGTCAAATCCTACAGCAGCATCAACAATATCAGCAGCAGCAATAAAAGCAGCAGCATCAGCAATAACAGCATCAGCAATAGCAGTAGCAGCGGCTAACAGTAGCAGTGGCAATAACAGTAACAGCGGCAATAATAACAGCAGCAATAACATTAGCAGCGGCAATAACAGCAGCAGCAGCAATAACAGAAACAGCGGCAATAACAGTAGCAGCAGCAACAGCAGCAGCGACAAGCAATAACAGCAGCAGCAGCAACAATAACAGCAACAGCAGCAACAATAACAGCAGCAGCAATAACAGCAGCAGCAACAATAACAGCAGCAGCAGCAATAACAGCAACAGCAGCAGCAATAACAGCAACAGCAGCAACAATAACAGCAACAGCAGCAGCAATAACAGCAGCAGCAATAACAGAAGCAGCAGCAATAACAGCAGCAGCAACAATAACAGCAGCAGCAACAACAACAGCAGCAGCAACAATAGCAGCAGCAACAATAGCAGCAGCAGCAATAACAGTAGCAGCAGCAATAACAGCAGCAGCAATAACAGTAGCAGCAACAATAACAGCAGCAGCAACAATAACAGCAGCAGCAACAACAACAGCAGCAGCAACAATAGCAGCAGCAACAATAGCAGCAGCAGCAATAACAGTAGCAGCAGCAATAACAGCAGCAGCAATAACAACAGCAGCAACAATAACAGCAGCAGCAATAACAACACCAACAATAACAGCAGCAGCAAAAGTAAAAAAAGTTTTGGTGATGGAAAAAATAAGAGATGGCAGGGAAATGCTTTTGTGTTCGCTTGCAAACTTTTTCACAGAGAATGCAAAAGCTTTTGCCAGCAAACGCCAAAGCATTGAAATGCATTTTTTGTCTCTCATCTAATTGTCTCCATACACTCTATAGCCCTAAACATATATAGTGTGGGTAGGTCAGATTTTTTCAGGCTCACTTCAACTGGTTGACAGACATTCCAGGATTGTATAAAGTAGGTACTAGTTGACAGCTTTACAGTATTACAGAAACTTAATCTTAAATCTTTACTTAGATTTAGATACTTTTTTTAAGTTGTATATTTCCTATGTGAAGTTACATTGGCTACTAAACAGATAGTATAGGAGTCTGAGTTAGGATGGTCTAACCAGTCTCTCTCTCTCTCTCTCTCTCTCTCTCTCTCTCTCTCTCTTTCTCTCTCTTTCTCTCTTTCTTTCTTTTGCATTTATAGAGAGTTTTTCCAAAAATCCCCAGTTTCGTGTGACTCTTAAGGAGACTGTTGAAGACCCTAGAGATGAAAGCGCTCCAAATCTCCTCGTGTCGCTCATTCAGAAATCTCACAAGAGAAACAGGCACTTGGCAACCAATTTCCATATTGGCTTTAACATTTATGAGGTTTGTAAAAAAAGCATTTTGAAAATGTGTGATGTCCATTTTAAGATTTGAATACAATATTGAGTATTTGAACATTTATATTTTCTGTTTGTAACTCTTGCAGGTGCCAGCTCATGTACGTATTGAACATGGTCTTGATACATTTGGTTGAATTTTGGATTTTGCATACACAGAATAATCAACATTTTCCCTTATTCTCCAGTTAAAAGACCAAAGGGAAAAATTCCCTGCTTCATTCTTCAAAAACACCCGTATCGTTGGAAAAAACGAATCCTATATCAATGCTCGGGAAATCATGGAGTTTTTCAGATTCAAAGCAGGCGACTACCTCATCGTTCCTTCAACTTTCCAGCCAAATGAAGCTTCATCCTTCCTTCTGACAGTCTATTCAAAGACAGAAACCGTCATTGAGTAAGCCTTCGCATTATTAACATGAAGTGAAGATGCTCAAACAAACGCGTTTATGATGTCTCTGCTTATTAAACTAGGATACGAGAAACTATTTTTAAAGTAAAGCAGTTTTAAAGTTTTTAGAAGTTTAATATAATGTAATGTTGGAGTACAAAGACTTTGATTTTGTGACTTCAGAGACTCTTCTGGATACGGCATGACAAGAACTAAGGTATTTCACAGCTTGGGCTGTTTCTTTACATGTTGCATGAGTTCTGAAAGTATATATATATTTTCAATTTTTCTCAATTTCTCTCAGATGATTCCCAGGGATCATGACGAATCCTTCCAGGTCTTTCTGCAGTATGCAGATAAGGTACATGTGACTCTCCAACAGTTCTGGGTTATGAGAATGTGAATGATTGTGATCAGATATACAACTGAAAGTTACAAAAAGATATTTAAATCGAACAGGAAGTTGTTTATCAGTTATCTGATATATGTCTGTTTGTGTAAGTACGGAGAGGTGGACGCTGAGCGGCTTCAAAGACTTCTGAATGAGAATCTTTATGCAGGTGAGGATTCAACCTTCCAGAGAAAACTCACAATATCAGCTCATATTTTTATAGCTTTAGTCCTGTTTTGCTTCCAGTCATCTGTGATTCTGCGTATGTTTTTTGTCTGATCTCTCAGGACATTCACAGAAAACCACAGGATTCAGCTTGGATTTGTGTAAGAGCATGGTGGCGCTGATGGATGTATCCTCGACTATGAAGGCTTTCAGACACTTGTGCATGTCGTTTGCCTTTTGTAAATTCATCCCATTTTAATCAAGTTGTTTCATGATGCTCTTTAACACAACAATACAGCTCAGTGTCACTGGAAGGCTCAGTGAATTTGAATGCCTCCGTTTGTGGAAACGAGTCGTTTTTCAAAAGGTAAAGATCCATCGGAAGTTTTCTTATAGTGACTCAGTATGCAGTAATCTATATTTTTTTCTACATTACACATTACATACTTAAAATGGGTTGCATTTGCTTTTCTGGCCTGTTTCTCAGGATATTTTCTATAGCATGGATGTTTCGCACACTGGAAGTCTGTCCCTGAATGAACTCAGAAATGCTCTTAAGGCTGCAGGTAACTTATTAACCTCAACTAACTGATCTTCAAGTCATAAATGATTTTGAATCAGAATGAATCTGCTCATATTTTGGATTTTGAAGGCTTTGTATTGAGTGACAGCATGCTGAATCTCATGGCTCTCCGATACGGTGACTCCAGTGGTGAAATTACACTAGAAAACTTTGTTGTGCTCGCCCTGCGCATGGATTCCATGGCCAGTGAGTCTGAAACTTCAGCCTATTGTGTTGTTCTAGATAGCCAGTACAGATCTCAGTTATCGTGTGCATTATAAATCCTAAAAATAGCACTTGAGATATCACGTCTAAGATAGATAAGTTGGGATTTAACATCATAAATCATTTGTGATGCATATTTCATAAAGCTAATGCAATGACAGCATAACATCACACCTAACCTCTGTAGTGCATGATATTCTTGTCATGCCTGGATGATTTATGTTAATCGCTGTCACTCACTGTCTGTATGTAAACTCATATTATTATTATTATCATCATCAGAAACATTCAAGAGACTTGCTGCTGGAGGGCCAAACATGATGCTGGGGGAAAATGAAGTAATGTTTTTAAACACATATTTAATTCATCAGAATTCATAAGACTAATAACAATCGTAATGCATAACTCTGTTCTTGTAGTGGATGCATCTCACCATGTACTCATGAACCAGATGAGACTGAGAAAACGGATCCTGGACAGACGTCTGAGACCTCAATGAGAACACACAGAAATAAAATACAATAATCTAAGACTTAAATGCAACTTTATTTTCATACTTGACACATTTTGCATAATGGAGGCTTGTTAACTATAATTTATTTGATTTTGCATATGCTGATCGATTGGATTGTGCATTTTATTAAATAGGCCTACAGAATTGTGTGGAGAGTTGAAGTTGTTTAAAGTGTTCATTCAGATGACACTAATCTAGTTATAGATAGTATCTTTGAACAAACCATACACTGTTTGCAAACCGGAAGATCTGTTTGCTGAATACTACATGGGCCTACTTTTTACAACCAATAAATTATGCTTCACAATTCACTGTTTTGTTGTACTTCTGTTTTTGACACTTTGCTACTTTATAATTACAGTAAAATGCAGTCTAACGCCGAACATAACTCGAATCAATGAACTTTTGGACTCCAAAATAGGCCTCGCTGATTGGCTGAGCGTCAGGCATTGGTAAGCGCGCAAAGGTTTATTTCTGATGACTTTGATGTTAATTGCTCCTTCTGTAGTCTCCTAGCTGAAGATTTCTCATCTGTTTTGGTACTGTGAGCTTACTAAGAATCTCTGGAAAAAACATTTTGAGTATTTTTTGTGATATAATTCCTGATATATCGTTGAAATATGAAAATGTTATTCTTAGTTTTACACATTATGAAAGAGAAAATTCTGATGTTTTTTATTTATTCAGTCTTATGTATGTCAAATATTTTATACACAAATGTAAGTTTGGTAAGAGTAAGCCTTTCTTCAACCTTTTTCTTGAAGATGTAAAATTCTATATGTTTCTGATTTCTGATTCTTCCAATAAGAAAGCTGTGAAAACTGTAAATCTTTTAAAAAGGTAATTGTAATTGCTCCCTGGCATATAATATATGGCAGCAGCTATTTGCACTAAGTGCAAATAGCAATAGATGCTATTTACACTAAGTGCAAATAGCAACTAGATTATATTTACACTCAGTGAAAATAGAATATTTTCTTAGCGATAATTACTATTTACACTAAGTGCAAATAGTGATAGATGCTATTTACACTAAGTGCAAATAGCTGTAGATGCTATTTACTAAGTGAAATAGCATACTAAGTGAAAATAGTGATATAGTCTATTTACACCATGTAAAAGTAGTATTTACCAGTGTAAATAGTAATTAGATGCTATTTATACTTTATTTTGACAGATACATACTATTTGCACCTCAGTACATTAACAGGATGCAATAATAACAGAGTGTAAATGATTATATTTATTAAAATTATTAAATGGATGCCACCTTAATGGGACAATAAAAGCCCTCCATACACCTATCCCTAACCCTACCCAATAAATGCTTTTATTATTATTAAACATTTCGTTAGGCACTTTATTTCCATTTTTAGAACATTTTCTTAATTTTTATTTAAAGTAAATGCCTTTCCGATGTGATATGTGATGGGAAAAGAGAGAAGAGCGAGCTCTGCAAAAGGCGGATTCGAACCCCGGTCGATCGCGTCAAAATTTAGATCTTTAAGCCTTATGCTTTACTGACTACGTCACTGAAAACGTTGATATACACACGTTATTTTTTTATCTTGTTTTTCCCAAACAGGCATTGTTAGGCGGAGTTAGTGCGAATAGCACTTGCCAACAAGGCACGCTATTTGCACTTGTGTAAATAGACACTCCATGGCATGTCATTCTGTAAAAAAAAACAAACAAAAAAAAAAACCTGCTGGCGATGAATGAATCCTACTACTATGAAAGCTTGACTTATTAATATTAATTAGAAAACGTGACCGTTCTCTCAGCAAATTAAATCATACCACAGAATGTCCGTATGATCTAAGTAATATTCATTAGCTCAACCGTCGCCATAGTAAAATTAGTTAATTCGCGAATCATCGCCAATGGGACAAACAAGTGGATATTAGCGGTTAGCAGTTGCACATGAAGCCAAAAGGTGGGTAAACTAGTTAACTATTCAGCAAGACTAAAGTCATATTTGCAAAATAGCGAATCTGTTTAGTGCAAACACACGTTTACACGCGCCAAATTTCAATTAGAACTAGCCACAAAAACTACTGAAGTAGAAACTAGCCTGTATTATTATTATTATTATTATTATTATTATTGTCATATACAGTAACGTTATATATATATTTAAGAAATATGCTTATAGGAGTGTGACTTTTCTGAACTCATCCTAAAGTCAAAACTAACTTGCCATTGAAGCTTTAGTTTGCAATGTCTATCATGTTCATGTACCTCTTTAAAAATTTGGTTGTAATTTTCATTTACCATGGTATTTGTATGATACTCCAAGGTACTTTAATACAATGATACATGTACAAAAACATGGTTATTCTGGTCCTTTTTGTAGTGTTTCTTGGTGATGTTTTTTTTTTTTTTTTTGTACATTAACGTTCTAAAGATTGAGCAATCCAATATTTGACTATATTTTTACCATTTTTTCTTGCTGAGTCAGTCTCATAAATTCATGTTCAGGGTCAAATTTCCCTGAACCTTGATGTTTTACTTTTGATTTTATGTGTTGATGTAGGCCTATAACATGTAAGTTAAATAATATATAACTGTTTATGGTTATGACAATCAAGTGTGGGGAATTTTTTTAATTGACATGAAAATAGTGTCTTGGGCTGAAATATGAATTGGAGTTGTTCTTAAACTTGTGAGTTTCTCCCATAATTCTTGAATGTTTGTGAGTTGTTTCATTATGGATGCCAAATGCATTTGGGTAAGAAAAAGAGATTCAAGATCAACCTTTGGATTGCTTAACTTGAACATCCTTCATCCTGACAGACTCCCTCGTCTCTGTGTATGTACTCAGGGTGGAGCATGCTTGATAACAAAATCATTAGATTTTACTGTGTAAATGTCAAACAATAGTACACAAGGGCATTTGAGGACATCACTATGACTGGGACCCAGGGATAGACTTTTGTCCACTGTAGTGGACATTATATTTTAGTGAATTTCTCCTGTAAAGAGCACATTCAGGGCTTTTCAGACATACCAAATGTGTAGGTTTCACCAGGACAACAGCTTATCCTTGGTGTTCAAAAATGATTGACATTAATTTAGTGATCAAAATTAGCAAAATATGATAATATTTTGTAATTATCATTTAAATTGGATTTTTCACATTGTTTGTTATAAATCAACATCTCAGGAAGATGTTATGCGTTTTCTAATCTAAATATGACTTTCTGTTACAGAACAGGGCGTTGATTTCATACATGTCCACTGTAGAGGACACCGGGACTTAAAGCATGTTTATCAGGCATTCTGGGAGACACAACAAGTGAATAGGGAAAGAAATTACAGCAATATTCCTATGAAATATTAGATATTATTATGAAAATGTTGCCAATTGTTACTTCCGTTATTACACTTCTTTTTTCATTACATGTTGCTCCAAGAACACATTAATATGCAAATTAGATACAGTGTATAGATGCGTTGTATTGAATGGGAAAGCCCATGTATGGCCATTTTACCCACATATTCCAGTATTGCATAAAGTAAAATGGTATATGAATTCATTCCATTATGTCTTTCATAACGTAGTTGAGAATAATCTTTAAACAAAGTTTGGTAAAAAAAAAAAAGAAATCCTGTAAAATCCCATTATTTTTGGCCTGGTGTCCTGGTGTCCACTTACGAGGACATAGCATAAAATATAATTTTTCAGAAATGTGTTTTTTCCCCATTTGTTTCTTATGCTCTAAACAATGTAATGACATGGAAAAAATACTAAGTTCAAAAAACTTTTTTCTGGGTCCTAAGAGGATATACTGTCCAAACAGAAATTTCAATATCTCTAGCTTTGCTTTTCTCCAGTCTTTCTGTGTAGAGTCATCCCAAAACCAGTTATTCTTGCTGGTTGGCAAACACATCTACTGTTCAAACAGAAGCTCTTTAATCTTTTGTTATCTGTGTGTGGAGCCATCTGAAACAACTGGTTATTATTAAGTAGAATATTACTCGTGATTATATTTTATTTACACATTCTTCACTGCCATCTAGAGGTGTGTTCTCATAACTGCACAGTGGACAATAACCTGCAAACGGCCTCGTCACTTTATTCCTTCAGGAAGTGAAATGATTTGGTGTGAAATCAGCAACAAACATTAATAAGTATTATCAATTGATAAGTATTATAATGAATTCTGCAATGTTTTGTGGTGTTAGTTGGATTGTTTCTCTCAAATTAAACAAGTTTGATAAGATCAACATTTCAGAAGATGCTTAAAAAATGAAAATTAAGTGGCTAGCATCCTCATGTAAGCAAACTAGCTTAGTTTATGAACATCTGGCAAAGTGTGACGTTTCTGAACTCATCCTGAGGCGAGCAGAAGTCAAACCGATTAAATTCACAACTAACTTGCCACTGAAGCTTTAGTTCGCAATGTTCTCATACAGGATATCTCTTTTTTCACTTACCATGGTATTTGCATGATACTCCAATGTACTTAAAGAATACCATGGTACATGTACAAAAACATGGTTATACTATAGTCCTTTTATATAGCGTATCTTGGTGGTGGTAGTTCATGAACGACCCCTTTGAGCAGGATTTGAACCTTCAACCTGTCAGTTAGCAGCCCAAACACTTTTTTTTGTACGTTAAGGTTCTAAAGATTGAGCAATCCAATATTTGACTATATTTTGACCATGAAAAACATAAATGTGTTGTCGTATTTTCTCTTGCTGAGTCAATCTCATAAATTTTATGTCCAGGGTCAAATTTCCCCAAACTTTTGATTGCTTTTGATTTTATGTGTTGATGTCGGCCTATAAAATACCTAACAAGTTAAATAATATATAACTGTTTATGGTTATGACAATCAAGTGTGGACAGGGTTCATACAAGGTGCTTAAAGTTCTTGAAGTACTTGAATTTGACTTTTTGAAATGCAAGTCCTGGAAAACCCTTGAAAACAGCCATATTTATGAAAAGGTACTTGAAAAGAGCTTGAGTTATTGAAAGACAATTTCAGGATTGCCCGGGGCCAGCGTGATAAAGTCAGTGTGAAAGACACTCGGGCTAGTGCTGCATCTTCATGGAAGTTGATCATTTGCGCATAATTTTGCCAAGCGCACATAGACGTGAAAGTGCCAGCGTCTCTCAGTTTGGTACTTGCGCAGCGCAGCAACACAAATACGTGTCTCACAGCGCGCAAATACTCTTTCACATCTTTCTGACTGAGCTTGCACGGACATACTCGCACAAAAGTGTCAAATTACCTGTCTTGTCGAGTATCATCGTAAACATAGTGTGACGTAGGCCATTATGTATTAAGTGACTGTAAACATGAAATCTGCCAGTCACGGCCAGCGTTTTTGGTCATTTTCATGTTTCATGGCCCACAGAATATCTTAGCGTTGAGCCGTCAGTATGTGTTTCATTTTATTGATAAAACAATCTTCTGATGCAAAATTAACACTGCAGCCCATCTGATATAGATATAGAGCCATTTCGCATGACTATGAGCGTGATATGGTACAGCTTTCATTTTTCAGGTCAATCATATATTCATGAGGAAAAAAAATCAGTTTGAATAAGGAATATCTTTGTCATAGTATATAACAATGGTTAAAGTTACCAGTCATTGTGCTGCACTTTATTTGTACCATTTTGTTTTGTTAGTTTGTTTTTATTTATCTGTTTACCTTGTTTTTTAGATTTTTAAAGAGAATATAGATATATTATTTAAGTGAGATCTCTGATTGTAGTCCTTGAAAACCCTAAAAGTAGTGCTTGAAAAGTAGTTTGAAAGTCCATTTTACAGTATCTGTACGAACCCTGTGTGCAAATGTTAAACAATAGTACACAAGGACATTTAGCTGTTTATGAACATCTGGCAATTTTCCTGACATTTTGTAAATAATAAAGTTACGAGTTTGATCCGAACATATTTATGACGGCCTGCAAAACTCTTAGGGCCCTATCACACACCCGGCGCAATGCAACACCAGGCGCGACGCAACGTTTTTTGCTAGTTTCAGCCCGACGCAGTTATCATTTTCACGTCCAGCGCCACATTGTTTAAATATCAAATGCACTGGCGCATCTGTTCGCCCATGGGCGTCTGGTCTGAAAACCAGGTGTGTTCAGGAGCATTGTTGGAGCGTTGCTATTTTGAGGGACTGAAAACGACTGCGCCGTTGACCAACACACACCTGCTCTAAAGTCAATAGCGCAGTATTTTTTGTGTTATTTAAAGGGTGTGTTAGTAATATGCGCCTATAGGTGGGTGCACAACGCGCATACACTCTGCTTATTTACACACACAGGGATGCGCAGCAACACGCAGCAGCACACACACATTTTTAAATATTAAAAATAAAAGGATTCCTCTCTGGAGAAGCGTTCAGTCTTTCCTCCATGTAAATAGCGAATCCGCCATGGTGCGAGCGCAACTGGCTTTTAAAGGGAATGGGAGATTAGACTCTGATTGGTTTATTGCACGTTACGCCCAAAACACACCCATGACTCATTAAGAGACGAGGCACAACCCTTTTGGACCATGCACCCAGTGCGCAGACTGCTTTTTTCCGTCGTTAAAATAGCAAAAGTGGATTTGGACACACCCTAAGTGCACCTGCGCCGTGAGATTCAGACCAGATCGGTAAAATAGGGCCCTTAGTTTTATAGAAATACTTCCTTAAATTACAACAAAAACTGAACAGGAATGACCTAACTACGTGTAGATAAATTTTTGTTTTGTACTTTGTCTTTGGTTCTTTTTTTCCGGCAAGTCACATTTATTTTACACACAGTGTTTACTATGTATCCACAAGCAGTTTATTCAGTGAGTTTATGTCCGTTTAACACAACAGTGTTCATGTTTAATGGCTGCTACATGAAGGCAGCATAGCAATGACGTTTTGAGTTTTTGTGATATGGAATACATTACATATAGGCAGTATAAAAGTGATACAGGATGCAACACTGATAAATGCTTTTGCAACCTTTAGATGCAACAGGTAACAGATCAGAGATATACAGGCTATATCTGGATTGACTGCATGAAAGAGATAAAAAATGTCTTTGGAAAGCTCTAGGCCATTTTTGATGGTCAGTACTTCAAAACCGTGCTGATGAATGGAGCTTTCATGAAGCTGCACCTTTGTTATAGTTAATGCAAAAGAGTTGAGATAATATTATACTCAGTCGGTATTGATAATCAAATGGCTGTTAACCAATAAATAAATGTACAGCTGCATAAAGAAATGTATTTTCCCTCTCTTATACTACGCTTTCTTGATCTGTTGCATTTGCTGTGATCCACTGCAATTTTCGGCCAAGTAGCCAGCTATTAAACCCCTAAAACATCCACTAATAGTCAAGCCTGTTCATGTCTGCCTTCACTAAATAATTCAGTCCTTGTTGGATAGTTTGTACACTACATACAAGTGATGTAATGAAAAGCTTCAACAGTCATACATTCCATTGTAAATTGTATACGTTTTAAAGACGTAACATACCAGAGGTTAATAGTTGCATAGCCTGAAATGTGTCACATGGTTTGAGATACGCGGTGTTGCGAACATCGCCATAACAGTTCATAACCTTACTGTATGTATATTGTTCTGCCTGATGCAGTTAAATCAGTAAAAGTACAAATAACCCATGATATTTTTCTTGTATACATAAGGCCAGGGCTCGACATTAAGCCTTTTCATGTGCTTGTCCGAGTAAAAAATGTGCTTGTCCAGAAAAAATGTTGTAAATATAATTTATTCTGAAGCAATACTCTCACCAGTGTTCTATCAGCTTTGACATATTTAAATCTGCATATTTATGATATTTTAACCTTTATAAAGGGCATTTTTCCCCTAATCTTTTTAATTATATTCATTCTAAATTCTTAAATTTGATCAATAAATTAAATTAGAATAATAAGACACTATAGGGCCAATCAGATTAAGTAATTTACACTGAAAAATTACAACTGCATTAAATAATGTTATGAGATTGTTTTAAATATTTAATTTAATATATACAAATAAAGCCCAAAGTATACTTCACTTTTTTATGCATACGCGAGGGTCAGCATACAGTGCGCGTGATGCGAATTTCGTCATCAGAGGAGTATGCGTGTACTGTACGTGCACCGCCGGATTTTTGTAAACCGATTTTTGTAAAACTGCATGCGTCGAACGCCTGTGTACGTGTACGAGTCAAATGAAGTATACTTTGCAAGGCTGTGCATTCGACTGTGTGGGTATGCTTGCGTACGCGTAAAAGAACGAAGTATACTTTGGCTTAAGAAATGTTGGAAAGAATGATACTTTTAAACACGAATCTAAACTGCCAGTAGGTGGCGGCAGGTGACCGTCTTAATGAGTGAGTCATTGAGTCATTCATTGAAACGATTCGTTCAAACGGCTGATTTGTTCAGGAATGTGGCAGTTGTCTATGAATGAGTCATTGAATCTTTGACTCAACTGATTCGTTCAAAACGCTGAATCATTCAGTAATGAAACACGGCTGAGGTTCTTCTGTGATCTTGGAACTATTTTCGCTGCTGAAATGGAACAAAAACAGTCAATATTGCATCTAAAATGTAAGTGACTTATTATTAATTACTTGTTTATTACTCTGTCATGAAATCACATTTTCAATCGTGATTGTATTCAGGAAAACAGCACTCTTGGTCGTGTGATGTTGCTTAACTGTATCATATGTTATAAATATAAAAACTCCACATTTTGGATTTTAACCGCAGTATGTTAACTGAGTTTCTCTGTGTGAGCTGTGCTCATTTGTTTCCATTTCTCCTCATGAGGCTGCAAGAACCTCAACAGCACAACCTTGTTACCGTCAGTACATTATATATTTTATTATTATTCACTATCAGTCGCCACTTACACTAAATCAGAATCATTCTCACGTTTTGGTGATTCCCTAGTTATTTTTTGTTATTGACGTTTTAATCAGGATACTTGTCTCTTTCACTTGCCCCTTCAAAAAATCCACAAGCGGACAAGCGGACAATCGTTAATGTCGAGCCCTGAAGGAGTGTTCATATATGAATGTGAACCATACATTTCATGGTCCAATGGAATCCACTATGTGAGAGAAACAAAGTAACATTCTTTTACAGATGATTCGACTTCAAGTGCAACATTTAAGAAGGTCCATAAAGTTGAAAAGTTGGTCGTACTTGTAGAAAAAGGACCAGGTTTTTGCTCTGTAGATGTGGCGATTGTTCTTTATAGCAGTCGAGAACATACAAACAAAAACAGCCCATTTTCGCTCTCCTAGATTGCAAGTTAATGAAAATTATTACTTGTACCAAGAACTCCAATGCTTTTACATTATTGCTATAAATGTGTATTATCGGAGTTGTTTTAGAATTGTTCCGTCCGTCGTAAGCATACAGTGTTGTGGGCCAATAAATATTCCAATAAATAATTCCTGAGTAACAGGACATGTCAAATATTCTCATGAAGCTCTACTTCTTTCAGTGGTTTAGGTCCATCATAATGACGTCTCCACACACGAGCCGTTCCTATGGAAGGAGCGGTGATTGGGGCAGCTCTCACTACAGTGGACGATGAGCACCGGGAAGTACAGCGCATCCTGGTAGGGCGGCGGGTCTTCCTCATCAGCGTTGATCCGTCCGGACAGGCATCGCGTGTTCTCGCTGGGGCTCTCGGGTTCGTCCAGACTGCCACTCCCACTTCTCCAGAAGCAGCTTCTCCGAGAACCGTACAGTCTTCCCAAGGAGAAACGACTCCCGCTGAAGGGGATGCGAGGACTGCCGTTGCAGATGCTGAGGGCGCTGCGGGAAAACACGGAGGAGCTGCTGATGGCGCGGTGGCAGCGTTCGCAGTTCTGCCTGACGCCTCCTGAGCGTTGCGCCAGGTCCATCAGACCCGCCTCGGAGTAGCTGGGCACCAGTTGCTGGTTGGAGCGAATGTGCCACTCCAGTTCGGTGCTGTCAATGGTGTTGACCCTCGGCATGCGTCTACAGTAAGGTCTCTCGTCGCAGGGCGTCACAGGTATGTAGTCTGCACCAAAGAGCTTTTCCACACGGTAATGGACGTACGCCGTGCGGTACTCCGTCAGCACCCGTAACGGCCAGGATAAGGTAAGAAAGGCCGCCGTCCAGAAGATGTAGTTGGAGACGTACCAGGGATGGTGGTCTGGGTTGGAGAAGGCTATCATGTACTCTTTGAAGTCTACGTTTTTCAGGTGCATCCCCTCCCGGGCCTCCATGTAATCGTCCAGTCCTTCGTTGTCGGTGAAGAACCTTGCCCGTTGGGTCAAGTAGGAGTTTTCGGACTCCACGTTGGCGAAGCTAAAGCACTTGGTGAACCTCAGTTTGGTGATGGCTGACTTTTCCAGACCAACTAGCTGCTTGGAGACGTCCTTGACTCCACAGTGGCCGTAGTCCAACTCTGCCTCGGCTACATGGGTGTTCACCCTCTCGTGATACACCTGCGTGGTGGTGTATGCGTCTCCATTGCGGTAGCGTGTAACTTGCCGCGTCCGCCGCACGTAGTGGTAGCTGATGGCCTTCCACCAGATGCAAGGTTTGGCTTGCTGCATCCGTTGGACCCTTTCGTAAATCCCCTCCACCTGCACCTTGTACTGAAGCTCATTTTTGGCATGGCAGTGCCAGCACTCCACCAGGTAAACGACATAAAGCATGATGAGGAAGGCCAGTGGGATGTAGATGTAGCCGTCTGAGCAGGGACTGTCATGATACATCATGGACTTCCCTTTGTAGGCACTGTCAAAGGTCAACCGGGTGACCTTGGTGACGTGGCACCACACCATGGCTCCCATGCAGCCGTACATGAGCATGGACAGCAGCAGGCATTTCCAGAACACCTCTCTGCACATGGACTTGCTCAGTGACTGTTTCACAGGCCTCTGCTGCTCGTCAACCACAAAAGAGAACAATGGAGACGAGTTAAAAAGGGCATGGAAACGGTGAGTGCAGTGAATTGTGCAAATGACATGTCATGCATGTTTGAAAGCAAGATGTGAATATGCACAACCTTATTCCTTTATTAGTTGATATTCATGCAACATCACATTATCCTACCAAGAGAAGCACTAATAAATTCATACACAATATATTTGTTTAATCATAAAGAGATGGCAGAGATAATTTTCACACACACATTACATCATAGTAAATGCATGTAATGTGATGCATATGCCAGATTAACAAATATTGAAGATAACCTGTAATTTTTGGTGTGAGTGTGTGTGTATAAAGTACATTTTATATGTCTTTGGTATCTCATTGGATCTTTTTTAATCGTTTTTTTTTTTTGTTAAGTGAACAATTATGTTAAACAATATTTACTGTAATATTTACTAAAATAATAATAAAAAAATCCCTAAAAGAAATTGCTCAAACATTTGCAAATTTTTCTTTCCTTCATACACATTCACTTTTGTATAATTTTATTTATATATATATACACATACACGCACACACATATATACACAGTATCGGTCAAACATTTGGTAACATTACTATTTTTAATGTTTTTGAAAGATGCCTCATGCAAAAATACAGAAAAAAAACAGTAACATTATGAAATATTACAATTTAAACTCAATCTTTTCTATGTGAATATATATAGTAAAGTGTAATTTATTCCTGTGGTCAAAGCTGAATTTATCATCATTACTCCAGTCTTCAGTGTCACATGATCCTTCAGAAATCATTCTAATATGATGATTTGACTCAGTTATCATCAATGTTGGAAACAGTTGTGCTGCTTAATATTTTTTTATAACCTGTGATACTTTTTTCAGGATTCTTTAATGAATAAAAAGTGTACTGAAGACTGGAGTAGTGGCTGATGAAAATTCAGCTTTGCATCACAGAAATAAATTATATTTTAAAGTATATTAAAATAGAAAAACATTATTTTAAATTGTAATAATATTTCACAATATTACAGTTTTTTTCTGTAAAAAGTGTACTCTTTAAAGAAACTACATTTTAATATTGTTTTTTGTTGGATACCGGGCCATATATGCTATTGGCTGGTAATGAACAAGCAGATAAAGCAGCAAAGGAAGCACTTCAGTTGGAAATGACAGAATGTAAAATACCAGCATCTGGCGTTAAGCCCATATTGAATCTGTACATTTACAATAGATGGCAAATGGAATGGAACGAATGTGAAAATAACAAACTATATGAGGTAAATCCAGTACTAAATCAAGAAGTTAATTGTTATTATATCTTATTATTTTGAAAAAAGATATGACCAGGTTGTATATATACGAGATGCCGAATTGGACATTCAAGACTCGTTCATATTTATTGAAAGGGGAAGAGAAACCGGTTTGTGATTCGTGTAAGAATTTCATGTGTAAAACATATTTTAATAGAATGTCCTTTTTTTACATGATATTAGACAACGTTTTTATTCAGAAATATATATTAATGGACTTTTTTAAAAAGGTTTCTCCTGGAATAATTTTAGAATTTCTATTAAATATTAAATTGAAAGATTCTATGTTGTTATTATTACTGTTGTTATTATTGGTATATAGGCTATGTCTGGTTTTGTATATATATATATATATATATTTTTTTTTTTTAAATTGTTAAATTATTGTAAATGTTTAAATTATTGTAAAAAAAAAAAAAAATGTTTGAAATACTGTTGATTGCCACGAATATAGCCATTGCTGCTGATATGGCGAATAAATAAATAACTGTTTTTTCTGTATTTTTGATCAAATAAATGCAGGCTTGATGAGCATAAGAGACTTCTTTCAAAAACATTAAAAAATAGCAATGTGTCCAAACCTTTGACTGGTACTGTATATTACCAGTAAAAACGTCCTCATCGGATCTTGGACTGTTGGACGAACACTTAAATTTAAACAATGTTTACTACAATATTTACTTAAAAATTCCCTAAAATAAAGCTGTTTGGAGATTTTTAACTTGATGTAACCTTGTTGAAAAAAGCCTAAGCTGGTTTGCTGGTCTCCCAACCTGGTGTTTGTTTTTTGTTTTTTTGTGCACAGTTGTCAGCTTTTCAGGCTGGGAGAGCAGCTTACCAATCAGCAAACCATCTTAGGCTGGTTTAGTCTGCACTACTACACCTGCCATGGCCAAATATCGGCCTGGCCAATATATTGGTTTATCACTATCAATGGTTGAATATGTGATCAATAAATATTGTTTATGTCTTTGTATCACACTGGGTGTCATTTGTCATGTAGTATCATGCACTAGTGGATTTTACCTCTATTGCTTAAAATAACAAAGACTGTTCGTTTATTATTTGTAACCCTGGAGCACAAAAGCAGTCATAAGTCTCACGGGTATATTTGTGGCAACAGCCAACAATACATTGCATGGGTCAAAATTATCCATTTTTCTTTTATGCCAAAAATCATTAGGATATTAAGTAAAGATCATGTTCCATGAAGATATTTTGTAAATTTCCTACCATAAATATATAAAAAATGTATTATTAGTAGTAATATGCGTTGCTAAGGACTTCATCTGGACAACTTTAAAGGCGCTTTTCTCAATATTTAGATTTTTTTGCACCCTCAGATTCCAGATTTTCAAATAGTTGTATCTCTGCCAAATATTGTCCTATCAAACCATACATCAATGGAAAGCTTATTTATTCAGCTTTTTATTTCAGAAAAATCCCTTATGACTAGGTTTTGTGGTCCAGGGTCACATTTGATAAAGCCAATCTCTGCTCATGCATTCTCACTGCAGTGATGTCTATTGTCCACATGCATGCTTCCATGTTGTGCACACCAATGCTCGTGTTTATAGAGGGATTTTTAGTTTAGTTCACGCATCGTCATGACTGCAAAATGAAAACAGCGTCAGTTGTCGAGTACCTCCTCTCTCGTTGCGTCCGTGTCGTCCTCGAACACAGTGGTGGTGCTGCTCTCACTGGCTGTCGCAGCGGATGCTGGAGGAGACATGGCTGGAACAATGACCACCTCAAACTCTCCCCACACTATTCAGCATCCAGTAATCACAAACGCACACCAATGCAACCAGCGCCTTCAAATCAGCCTGTCCATTCCGTCATGCATTTTGAAATCGAATTTCATCGCTTACTCCCGTTTGCAACCACACCTGCGATTTGATCAGGCAATTTATGCATCTTTAAATGACAAAGATCAGCAGTATGTTTTAGATATGCTTAAATGCTCGTATCACAATACAAATAAGCACATGCATTGAAAACATGACTGATACAGATTCACAGAGCGTCTGATTAGCCGCCATACCTCCTGTACGAGAACGCGCGAGCGAGACGCGTTTCTGACGCCATTTAAGAACGAATGTGGTTTATGCCGATCAAATTGGGTCCTTTGGCGAGGTTTTGCAATTCCGAATTGGGAATGTTAGAAGCTGGATATTGTCGTTCCCGCAGGGAGAGGTTGAGGGGTGGGGAGGATGAGGATGATGATGATGATGGTGGTGCTCGTGAAGCTCCTGACAGCAGATGTCGACAACTGAGCGCATTGAAATTCACACATGCAATCAAATACATCTAATACATATTAACTGCAAATAGTTTAAAAATGAATGCACAACCTTTATTGTACTTTCACCAATATTTGAATTTAATTATTGATGAATAAATTATTGTGAGAAGTTGAATGAATAGAAACAACACTGTAAAATAAGTTGCTGCCTTAAATTTTTAAGTACAATCAACTTAGATGTTCGTCATTTCAACTTAAATTACATTAAACTGACTTAAAAAATAAGTTCTTTTATAACTTATATAAAAAGTTGAAAACTGCTTATTCTGATGAGTTAGTTATTATTTTTTACAGTGAAGTGAAGACGGTGTAAGTTATTGTTTTTGTTGTGTTTTCTGTTGCAATAAATTCATGGTGATTTATTAGCTACTGCCGACTATTGCAAGTGTTACATTGAAGTGTTTTTTTAATGATTACCAATTGTGTAGGTAGTAATCATGATAAAATGTATATTTTGAATGCAATTTCGCTTTGGATAAAGGCGTCTGTGAATGTAAAATGATTGACAGCTGTCTTTCTGACTCATTTCAGATTCAGCACCAGGGACAGTGACATGCTGAAGCAGCAAAACATTGAAAAGCCATATGAAAGATGCAAGGAATCATCTTTTAAGCTTCACAGAAAAATAGAAAGTCATACAGGTTTGGATCAACTTGAGGGTGAGTAAATGACAGTATTTTCATTATTGGCGTACCTTTAGTGACTAGTACTAGTGACTATTCAGATTTTGTCTGAATACACATTTGTTTATCAGATGGTCAGTTGTTAGAATGTCCGAACTTATAGTGTGCATATTTACAGTGCCTTTTATTGTGCATATAAGTACCATAAATATGAGGTGCATGCACTGTGAATGGTTATTGAAAGGTTACTAGCTGGTAATTCTTGCAGGTATGTGTAATTCAGCATCAGCTTTATGCAATTTACCAAATGTCCACCAGATAGCGCTATAGTCTTTCCCTTTTTCTCAATGTCAAAGTCTGCACACTTTTGTTGTAGTTGTAGAGATTCAGCTTTATTTATAATGACATAATTAATAGATGATGTGTTGTTTACTATCTGTGTTGCAGTATCTCATATATATGTATGTGTGTGTGTCTGTGTGCGTGTGTGTGTGTATGTGTATATATATATATATATATATACACACCGATCAGGCATAACATTATGACCTATGTCCTAATATTGTGTTCATCCCCCTTTTGCTGCCAAAACAGCCCTGACCCGTCGAGGCATGGACTCCACTAGACCCCTGAAGGTGTGCTGTGGTATCTGGCACCAAGATGTTAGCAGCAGATCCTTTAAGTTCTGTAAGTTGTGAGGTGGGGCCTCCATGGATCGGACTTGTTTGTTCAGCACATCCCACAGATGCTCGATTGGATTGAGATCTGGGGAATTTGGAGGCCAAGTCAACACCTCAAACTCGTTGTTGTGCTCCTCAAACCATTCCTGGTTTGGTAGGTGCTTAGGTAGGTGGTACGTGTCAAAGTAACATCCACATGGATGGCAGGACCCAAGGTTTCCCAGCAGAACATTGCCCAAAGCATCACACTGCCTCCGCCGGCTTGCCTTCTTCCCATAGTGCATCCTGGTGCCATGTGTTCCCCAGGTAAGCGACGCACACGCACCCGGCCGTGATGTAAAAGAAAATGTGATTCATCAGACCAGGCCACCTTCTTCCATTGCTCCGTGGTCCAGTTCTGATGCTCACATGCCCACTGTTGGCGCTTTCGGCGGTGGACAGGGGTCAGCATGGGCACCCTGACTGGTCTGCGGCTATGCAGCCCCATATACAACAAACTGCGATGCTCTGTGTATTCTGACACCTTTCTATCAGAACCAGCATTAACTTCTTGAGCAATTTGAGCTACAGTAGCTCGTCTGTTTGATCGGACCACACGGGTCAGCCTTCGCTCCCCACGTGCATCAATGAGCCTTGGCCACCCATGACCCTGTCGCCGGTTCACCACTGTTCCTTCCTTGGAGCACTTTTGATAGACACTGACCACTGCAGACCGGGAACACCCCACAAGAGCTGCAGTTTTGGAGATGCTCTGACCCAGTCGTCTAGCCATCACAATTTGGCCCTTGTCAAACTCGCTCAAATCCTTACGCTTGCCCATTTTTCCTGCTTCTAACACATCAACTTTGAGGACAAAATGTTCACTTGCTGCCTAATATATCCCACCCACTAACAGGTGCCGTGATGAAGAGATAATCAGTGTTATTCACTTCACCTGTCAGTGGTCATAATGTAATGCCTGATCGGTGTATATATATATATATATATTAGTGCTGTCAAATAGATTAATTGCGATTTAACCAAATCTATCATAAAAGTTTGTGTTTATATAATATGTGTGATATATTATAATATATTATATTATATACTGTATATATATATATATATATATATATATATATATATGTATGTGTGTGTGTGTGAGTTTATAACCCGTTGTTTTTATGAGTATCTAAAGACTGAACTTCACAAACAGCATGCAAAGAGAAAACTAGCTTAAACAGGCCAAATAAACATGTTTACAGGGAGGTTTTGTTTAACACTGGTGAAACATGAAAGTGGCATCTGATGTTCTGTGGCTTGTGAATCTCTGCGACAGTGTGATGTCGTTCGAATCAGAGAGGAGATATCTAGAGGAAATCCACAGGAAATCACATGTGAGAATCAAAGCAGCTCGAGTTCTGCCGAAAACTGAAGGATTTTGATGTTTCAACTAAATTAGATTCTTTAATTTATCATAATTGCACAATAATGAGCCTTTAAAGTCAAAATAATTACATTGTCTTCATTTTTAATTAGATCTACAGTAAAATTGCCTGTGATTTTATCACAATGGGAGCATGCATCAAAATGCATTGGTTTTAAAGTAATATTTATGTGTGACATGATGTGCAATTTATCAATCAAATACTTTTGCAGAAAATTACCTCAATTAACAGACATTTTAAACCAATATTTTATTTGTGGGAGCTAAAAATGCTGCAGTTATTTTGAAATATATCTATGACAAAATATATTAAAGAAGACATGTAATTTGTCTATAAATATGCATTGCAATTTCACTGTTAAAAATAAAGATTCTTTAATGGCATTGATGGTTACATGAAGAACCTTCCATCCCACAAAAGATTCTTTATAGTGGATATTATTCAAATGTTCTGAACAAAAACCATGGCTCTTTTAAGAACTGATCACTGAATAGGAACCAAAAATGGTTCTTCCATGGCATCGCTGCTAAAAACCCCTTTTGGAACCTTTATTTTTAAGAGTGTTATTTTTAAGAGTTTGCACAACTGACCCTTTGCAAAGTCCAGATTTTAAGCAGTGTTTGACGCTGATGCACACAAGTGAGCAGGATTACCAGCTGCCTCACACTTCAGACCTTTAATTAGTTCTCGGACATGGTTTTGACTGCTTGTTTGCTGGGCTTCTGTATTTTTGGCTCAACACCATGGAGTTGATGCAATGAAATTCTTCTCTTTTACCAGCGGATGTTTTCTTCAGCTGGATCTTGTCAGTGCAGGGCCTGAAGTTATCACTCACCAAGCACCAAACGTGGGTAAAAATCACGTTGACGAGTATATGAAACAGTGTCAGTCGCCACACTGTAAAATCTAATTAGTTAGACTTACTTAAAAAAAAACATGCAAACCGATTGCAAACCGAAGTAAAGTGAAATAGGAATAGTATGTTGTGCTGACAAATGCTTAGTTCATTTCCACAAGAGTTCTAACTAAAACAGATCTGTAGAGAGTACTTGATAATTTACTTTAAATAAAATGTAATTGTTACCATTGTTGTGTTTTGAATGTCGAATTATCTTCCTTTGAAACCAAATAACTGTGATTTTTCAGGTAGAGACACTGAATAAAGTGATCAAATGCAAAATAACACTGGATAGTCTTCACTGTATAAATTAAACAGATTAATCCTTATTAACATTTCAAAAGTTATTCAGTCAAGAGCAGTGAGTGATTTTTTTTCTGTATTTGTTGTTTGATTAACATTAAAAACAAATATTAGGCTGCTGTCACTTTAAGACCTAATGCACAGATCCAATACACTGATACTGATACACTGTGTTTACTAGGATACTTGCAGAGACAGGCATTTTTTTGACAATTTGTGTGAATTTGTCCGTTCAAGCGCAAGAAGAGGTGAAAGAGAGCTCATTTCACCCTTTGCTGGGAGTTTTATTGACATGCGATCTAACCAATCATAGCGCTGAATTCGCCATTTTGTCCGACAAAGCAATCAGGAGAGTTAGTAGATTAACATCGGTGGACTTGACCTTGAAAAATGGAGTGTACTAACATCTTTTCATGGTTGAAACAACATTTTGAAAGACTTTGTTTCATATCAAAAGTAACCTGCTCTGTCTTGTCTGTCGACATGTTTGTCAGTGTCCTATTTGCTCCGCGATGTATTTTTCACTGCGTGAGAACCAAGCACAACCTTCCGGTCTCTCTCTTGAATCCAACACAGAAGTGACTTAAACTGCAATTCATCGACTGGCCGCTAGAGACAGGCTCCAAAAGGGAGTCAAATCTGTATCTCCCCTCATGTTAAAATGCCCAACTTTACAGCAGAAAAAATATGTTTACAGCCTGGTACAAAAAGTGGCTTTGGTACAGTGGGGAGAACAAGTATTTGATACACTGCCGATTTTGCAGGTTTTCCTACTTACAAAGCATGTAGAAGTCTGTAATTTTTATCATAGGTACTCTTCAACTCTGAGAGACGGAATCTAAAACAAAAATCCAGAAAATCACATTGTTTTTTTTTAAGTAATTAATTTGCATTTTATTGCATGACATAAGTATTTGATCACCTACCAACCAGTAAGAATTCCGGCTCTCACAGACCTGCTAGTTTTTCTTAAAGAAGCCCTCCTGTTCTCCACTCATTACCTGTATTAACTGCACCTGTTTGAACTCGTTACCTGTATAAAAGACACCTGTCCACACACTCAATCAAACAGACTCCAACCTCTCCACAATGGCCAAGACCAGAGAGCTGTGTAAGGACATCAGGGATAAAATTGTAGACCTGCACAAGGCTGGGATGGGCTACAGGACAATAGGCAAGCAGCTTGGTGAGAAGGCAACAACTGTTGGCGCAATTATTAGAAAATGGAATAAGTTCAAGATGACGGTCAATCTCCCTCAGTCTGGGGCACCATGCAAGATCTCACCTCGTGGGGCATCAATGATCATGAGGAAGGTGAGGGATCAGCCCAGAACTACACGGCAGGACCTGGTCAATGACCTGAAGAGAGCTGGGACCACAGTCTCAAAGAAAACCATTAGTAACACACTACACCGTCATGGATTAAAATCCTGCAGTGCACGCAAGGTCCCCCTGCTCAAGCCAGCGCATGTCCAGGCCCGTCTGAAGTTTGCCAGTGACCATCTGGATGATCCAGAGGAGGAATGGGAGAAGGTCATGTGGTCTGATGAGACAAAAATAGAGCTTTTTGGTCTAAACTCCACTCGCCGTGTTTGGAGGAAGAAGAAGGATGAGTACAACCCCAAGAACACCATCCCAACCGTGAAGCATGGAGGTGGAAACATCATTCTTTGGAGATGCTTTTCTGCAAAGGGGACAGGACGACTGCACCGTATTGAGGGGAGGATGGATGGGGCCATGTATCGCGAGATCTTGGCCAACAACCTCCTTCCCTCAGTAAGAGCATTGAAGATGGGTCGTGGCTGGGTCTTCCAGCATGACAACGACCTGAAACACACAGCCAGGGCAACTAAGGAGTGGCTCCATAAGAAGCATCTCAAGGTCCTGGAGTGGCCTAGCCAGTCTCCAGACCTGAACCCAATAGAAAATCTTTGGAGGGAGCTGAAAGTCCGTATTGCCCAGTGACAGCCCCGAAACCTGAAGGATCTGGAGAAGGTCTGTATGGAGGAGTGGGCCAAAATCCCTGCTGCAGTGTGTGCAAACCTGGTCAAGAACTACAGGAAACGTATGATCTCTGTAATTGCAAACAAAGGTTTCTGTACCAAATATTAAGTTCTGCTTTTCTGATGTATCAAATACTTATGTCATGCAATAAAATGCAAATTAATTACTTAAAAATCATACAATGTGATTTTCTGGATTTTTGTTTTAGATTCCGTCACTCACAGTTGAAGTGTACCTATGATAAAAATTACAGACTTCTACATGCTTTGTAAGTGGGCAAACCTGCAAAATCGGCAGTGTATCAAATACTTGTTCTCCCCACTGTATATGGTCCAAAATAGGCTATTTTATTTAAGTAAAAATATAATTTCTAATTTTTTCATCTTTGATTTTGGGGTGAAATAACACCCAGATATGTTCTTTTGTGAGATTCATTATCCTCTATTTGTCAAAGGCATTTTTCAGCATTGCCGGTGCGATATCACATGTGTATATACAATAATTTATGGCTTTTCTATGTTACTATGCACATGAATGTAAGATGTCTCCAGTAATCCTCAAATGTTTTTACTGTATTTTTTTTTTATCATAATACAAACCCGTTCAAGCCCCTCCACATTATTCAAATTGAATTCATGCATTAACATACAAATTAAATAATGTTTTGAGGGTTTTTTATTGACAGTGACTCAGTGCCAAGAATACTATTGAAGTTTCCTTTTGAAATGCCTCGTCTGACACCCGAGATAATAATCTCAACGTCAGGTGAAAACTTCCCTGCCACGCAACAGCGACTGTGAAATTAGACTCACGGCAAATTAGGTATGAGGAGGATGGATCTGTGCCACTGAAAATCACAGATTTTTTTGTGTTTTTGTGCAATTCACCCAATGAGAAAAGGCTATGTTTACTCTCTTCAAGGTTTTAATTGTTATGGAAGGCAGTTAATCGATAATACTGCAGTGCATGTAACAATAGTAATAGATTCACAGCGGTGGGTTTTCACGGCTCACTTGTTCACACTGATGTCAGAAGAGAAGAGAAGGCTTGCCTGTATTGAATTAGGTCAGAATTTAAATGGATTGGTACATATTACACAAGAAAAGTGCAATATAACAAAAATGCATCATGCAATCATTAGCACAACATTTGTGGCCAAAATGATAAATTGCATCACACAGAGTTTCATTAGTAATGTGTTACAGTCCCGCTGCAGTCGTTGTGTTTGATCTGACATGTTGTGTATTTGTAAGTCTTTGTTTTGGGAGTCATGAGGTTTAAAGTTCCTGCCTACAGACTGCAATGGTGCCGTGGGATCTCACTAATGTCAGATTGGGAACCTCATCTCGATTGCTTTGCAGTTCCCATGGAAACAGGGCTCTTCACGGTTTTAGGAGATGCTATAAATTGAGCTTCCCTAAACTTTGAGACTCTTTGGTGATGAACATTTTTACCATTTCTTAATGTGAATCTTTGTTTTAAAAAGCAAAATATAATTCTATATTTACAGTATACTCATGGATCCATTAAGAACCTTTGACATCCATGGAATCTTTCCATTCCATAAAAGATTCTTTTATAGTGGAAAAAATGTTCTTCACACTAAGAAAAACATGGTTCTTTTAAGAAATTATCACTGAAAGGTTCTTTGGGGAACCAAAAATGGTTCTTTTATTGCATTGCTGTTTGCTGTGGAAAAATTCATTTTTAAGAGTGTATTAATTTCTTGTGGTTAGTGAAATATGACCTTGACAGGTTTTCTGAAATTCACCCTATTACATGATCTATTGTTCCTTAAAGTCCCCCTGTAGTAAATCATTTTTATCGCTTAAAACTCATCTTTAATAATCAAAATGACATATTTAAGCGTTTTTTCTAGCGCTGGGCAATCTACTTAATCCAAAATATAAGTTCGTGTTTACATAATATATGTGTGTGTACTGTGTATAATTATTATATAATTAATATGTTATTTGTATATTAAATATTTATATAAGATAAATTATATAAATATATACAGTATATACATGCAAATATTTCTTAAATATATACATGCATGTGTGTGTATTTATATATAGATATATATATAGCCCAGCACTAGTTTTTTCCCTGTGAAAATAACTTCTTCATGCCTTCAAATAGCTTGAATGTAACTCGATACCTTTGCTTCATTTAGTATTCACGGAATATGCAAATTAGCCCCGCCTCCACTCACACCAGCTCAGAGATTTACTCTGTCAACTTTATTGTAGTAAACGCTACACAATGTCAAGTGGAAATACTGGTTTAATTCAGCCATATACTGTATGAACCAGAAACTGATTCAGAAGAAGAAATGGAAGAGCAAATTATACAGGATCGTCTACAAGTCGATATAATTTAATGGTACTGTATGTATCGCTCTCTACAATGTCGGACACATAACGGTAATAGATATGATTAGCCTTTTGCTTGACTACGTTATCAAACAGCTAATAATGTGTTGCGAATGTTACACAAACCATGTTCCCGTTCACCATCTCAGAGTCAGTCAGCTGCCTTTTGAAAATCAGCATCTTTACAAACGCTTTGAACAACTCAGAACGTCAGTGGAGAAAGGCATATAGTTCATCATGACATCGTAATATACATTATGTACATAATTCACACCAGATTTTTCATATCAACAGAAAAATATAGCGGGATAACCTGCAGTTTTAAAGAGAAAATACTCAGCAATGGTGTTGACTGATGAATGTGCACATGGTATATCTGAAAGCATTAAAAACACCACACAGACATATAAAAAGCGAAAAAACTTGATTTTTTTCACACAGGGAGTCGGTTTCTTCGGAAAATGCAAAAATCAAGGTTATTTTGACCTAACATGCATTCATGATGTTTTTTGAGATATTTCATAAAGTCTTTACACACAGTCAAAGCATCACATTTGGATAGAGAAACTTCACAGGACTTTTTTCATGTTTGCAATTTTCTGATTCAAACTGAAATGCTGGTTCTTAAAGTTTCTTTGAACACCTAGATTTACTAAACAGGGCACATTAGCGTGAGAGCGCAATCCCATAAAAGCGCCGATGGGAGTGGAAAGTTCTGCACGTGATCTACTGACGACATGCACATTAAAGAACACAGACGCAGCCGGATCATTTCCATAATGACCAGCGTAATCTACCAAGAGCAGTGCAAATTACCGTCTGGTTTAAGACATGCTTTTTTGGGCGGTAAATAACACCAGTAATTTGACTAGCGCATGATTCATTTAAATCCTCCTATAAGTTTAGCGTCTGAAAGGGAAACTCCTATAAATGCATATGCAATAAGGTCAGCCGCAAAAATAACCCTGTCCACGCCTTTTCAGTGCTAGTTTATCACTGCGTGTCTTTAGTAAATCCTGACAGCAGTTTTTAACGCCAAAAAAGGGTTTGCGCTGACGGAAGCTGTAAGTAAACATGGCCCCTAGTCAACTAATTAACCATGCTAGTTTAAATAGTGCTTAATGGTGATGTGTGTCATTTTTAAATATTAAAATAAACAGGCTTTTCTTGTTTCCTAACTTAAAGTCGGCATGAAATCAAAATTTGTGTAATATTACAGTAGTAAATATTGCAGAGTAGTGCACATCATTATTGTTTTAAATTCATGTTCCTCATAATCTTGAATGAGAATAACTTCCCCTCCCTCTTGTGGCAACATCTCTTCTCTTCTCTGATGACGAGGGCGGGGCAACCTGTCACTCACATGAGATCCACCAATAGCAAACCACAACCATCCAATCAATTCCCCACAGACAAAATCAAGCCCCGCCCTACATTCGTTCTTGTTTGAGAAGCAGTTTCACTCGGATATACTACGTCACATTAGGGAAGAAAAGATTTGTGCAACTTTAGTTCAGTGCCAACTTTAAAGGGTACACACAGTTTCTGCCAGTCTCATGTTAATCTTGAGTATCTATAGAGTATTATTGCATCCGTCATATCTCAGAAGAGTCTTTAGTTTTATCATATTTATAACAGACAGATACGCTGTACCGATTCTTTCAGAAAACACCCGAGCTCGTGCAGGCGTGCAGTGGGTGGAGCTAAAGAGTCACGAACACACACACACACACACAATACATCATGGCATTATCTCTGGATAACTTTAAATTCACTATACGTTTGTGTTGTTCACATTATATGCACTTACGCGCCGATTGCCAACAAAACACACGAGTTTCGACTCGTGACCGGGAACAAACACACACACTTGCAGAGCTCAGATGCTCCGGAAAAACAAACTGCATCCACGGTTTCCTTAACGCTGGGTTATTTGGAAGCTGAACAAGGTGATCTTTCCCTCACAACCAGAAACACACTTCTTTAGTGACATTGTTGATTTTGTGGTCTAAAAACAAAATGCCAGCATTGCTGACGGCTTCTGTAACCCGAACGAAGCTCGTTGATGGGCGGCTCTTGCTCTCGCTCGGGTTGATGTGTGTGTGTGTGTGTGTGTGTGTGTGTGTGTGTGCTCATCCGGGAGAAGTGCCCATACAAGGAATTCTGCCCTTTATGACGTCATACAGGGCCATACTCAAAAAAACTTTCCGAAACTTGTCTGAATCCTGAAGGAGTGTATTTGGCACAGAAATACTCCCTCATACGTCCAACTCGTTTTTTGAAATTTTGGCCATGTTTAGCATGAGAATCAACTCTTTAACAGTGTAAATAAGGCAGAATGCATGAAATAGCATTAGATTCCCCCGTTAATATGCAGTCGACAATTTTAATTTCAACCAATAAAAGTCATTACTTCTTAGAAAGCGTAACATTAATCTACTTGTTTAAGCATCCCAAAACAGCAACACTGGTTTAACAAATTTTATAGTTTTTTAGTATCATTGAGAACTAGCTGAAATAAAAAAAAAAAATTTCAGTTAATGTTTTTTTATGGTTTAGTTTTAGTTAACTATTGCCCTGTATCCAACCAATGACAGACTAACTAAAATGACACACTTTAAAGCAAACATTTCAGTGAAACTGTTAGAAATGCCATTCCCCCAGCTGAGCGCAAGACTCTGTCAGGTCACGTAACTGCTTGTTTTTTGGAGCAAAGCTCCAACGGGGCAAAAAATTGGGCCTGCGAGAGCCGAACGCAAAGCTGCAAATGGACAGTGAGCGTGAAGAAGGAGGAAGCCAGTGAAATGCTTCGGCAGAAGCTGAAGTGGAACGGGACATGTTGGGCTGCCTGTACAGATAAAACACTCACAGCACACAAACCCCAATCACTGCTAATAGTCCCACTCTTCTGTTGATAAGCGCTGAGGATTTGTATTAGCCTGAAAGCGGTGTGAAGCCCTGTCCATGTGTGCTGCACGGCATATGGGCTCTCTAGCCTTTGGCCCGAGCAGTCTGTATTCTCACGGCCAAAAGCTCCTGTGAACGCCACACAGGCAACGACTCCCAAATCTTCCCGGCATGTTTGGCCATGATAGGAGCAGGGACAGAAAAGCAGGGTTGCATGGGAGAAACTAACAATACAGTTGGTCAGAAGTATTGGCCCCCTTGGTGAATATGATCAATGATGGCTGTAAAAATAAATCTGCATTGTTTATCCTTTTGATTTTTCATTAAAAAAACCTTAAAAAGTATTGAAAATGTGGGAAAAATCTCTTAACCCTCTATGGCATGAATTTTTATTTTTGGAGGAAAAAGCTACTACTAATTACAACTAACACCTCATGTATTAGATCAGGCATAACATTTTGACCACTGACAGATGAAGTGAGTAACACTGATTATCTCTTCATCACGGCACCTGTTAGTGGGTGGGATATATTAGGCAGCAAGTGAACATTTTGTCCTCCAACTTGATGTGTTAGAAGCAGGAAAAATGGGCAAGCGTAAGGATTTGAGTGAGTTTGACAAGGGCCAAATTGTGTTGACTAGACGACTGGGTCAGAGCATCTCCAAAACTGCAGCTCTTGTGGGGTGTTCCCGGTCTGCAGTGGTCAGTGTCTATCAAAAGTGCTCCAAGGAAGGAACAATGGTGAACCGGCGACAGGGTCATGGGCGGCCAAGGCTCATTGATGCACGTGGGGAGCGAAGGCTGGCCCGTGTGGTCCGATCAAACAGACGAGCTACTGGAGCTCAAATTGCTCAAGAAGTTAAATGAAATGAAATAAATGTTTTTCTCCAAAACACGTTGGACATAATTATTGGCACCCTTTTATTCAATACTTTTTGCAACCTCCTTTTGCCAAGATAACAGCTCTGAGTCTTCTCCTATAATGCCTGATGAGTTTGGAGATCAGAGACCATTCCTCCATACAGAATCTCTCCAGATCCTTCAGATTCCCAGCTCTTCTCTTCAGCCACTCATTTTCATTCTCATAGGGCTCAGGTCAGGGAACTGGGATGACCATGGCAGAAGCTTTATTTTGTGTGTTGATTTTGATGTTTGTTTTGGAAGATTGTCCTGATGGAAGATCCAACCACGGCCCATTATAAGATTTCTAGATTAAGATAAGATTTCTAAGACTAAGGGCCCTATTTTAACGATCTGAGCTCATGGTCTGAATCTCATGGCGCAGGTGCACTTAGGGCATGTCCGAATCCACTTTTGCTAGTTTAATGACGGAAAAAACAGTCGGCGCGCCAGCCGCATGGTCCAAAATGGTTGTACCTAGTCATGGGTGTGTTTTGGACAATAAACCAATCAGAGTCTCATCTCCCATTCCCTTTAAAAGCCAGTTGCGCTCGCACCATGGCGGATTCGCTATTTACATGGAGGAAAGACTGAACGCTTCTCCAGAGAGGAATCCTTTTATTTTTAATATTTAAAAATGTGTGTGTGCTGCTGCGCGTCCCTTTGTGTAATAAGCAGAGTGTACTTGGTTGTGCACCGCCTATAGGCGCATATTACTAACACACCCTTTAAATAGCACAAAAAATACTGCGCTATTGACTTTAGAGCAGGTGTGTGTTGGTCAATGGCGCAGTCGTTTTCAGTTCCTCAAAATAGCAACGCTCCAACAATGCTCCTGAACACACCTGGTTTTCAGACCAGACGCCCATGGGTGAACAGATGCGCCAGTGCATTTGATATTTAAACAACGTGGAGCTGGACATGAAAATGATAACATGAAAAACCCTTGTGTCGCACCTAGCGTCGCATTGTGCCGGGTGTATGATGGGGCCCTGAATATGCTGGAGTTTGTTTTTGGATGGACGTGGAGGATTTTTTTGAAACCTTCCCGAAAAACTTGTGGTGATTCAGGGGTTGTTCGATCATTTTTTTTTTTGTCTTTCTGAGCCCAAGACTCAACTAATCTCTGCGATTCTCCATCTGTGACCCTTGGAGAGTCTTTGGCCACTCAAACTCTCCTCCTCACGTGCATTAGGACGATACAGACACACGTCCTCTTCCAGGCAGATTCATAACATCTTTAGTTGACTGAACTTCTTAACTTCTCTGCTTTAGCTGTTTTCCTACAGCCACTTTCTATTTTGTGAAGCTCAACAATCTTTTGCTGCACATCAGAACTATATTCTGTGATGATGATTAAGGGAATTTGGCCTTTGTGTTTCCTCATATTTATACTCCTGTGGAACAGGAAGTCATGGCTGGACAATTTCATGCTCCTAGTCACACAGGTGTGCTAAAGATTTAAATATGAATGGGAATATACTTCAGAGATATTTTAAGATATTTTATATTTTACTCATAAAAAATTCTAGGGGTGCCAATAATTGTGTCAAATGTGTTTTGGAGAAAAACATTAATTTCATAATGTGAGTTTCCTCCCATATTTATTAGTTTTACTTCAATGAAAGGTTAGAATTTTTTGAATGAAAGATCAAAAGGATAAACAATGCATATTTATTTTTACAACCGCCTTTGCTCATATTTACCAGGGGTGCCAATAATTCTGACCTCAACTGTAAGTAGTGACTACTAACCTAACTAGCATTATTGACTTTTTCCTGCTAACAGTAGAGCTACATCACTGATTTTAATGCTGTATTGTGCATACGAGTCAATAATCAAACATGATCTCCTAAACTGTATTTCTCATATGGAACATTAGAAAGTTAGATTCATTGGTGGATCAGTGTGTTTGGGTTTAGACATTCACGTAGCAAATGAGTCAAAGAAAGCTTTTAAAGACACTAAGGATTGATTTGCTCAAAAAATACAGTAAAAATGTGAAATATTATTTCAATTTAAAATGACTGTTTTCTATGTAAATATATAGTAAAGTGTAAGTTATTCCTGTGATCAAAGCTGCATTTTCAGTGTCACATGATCCTACAGAAAACATTCTAATACAAAAAAATTATATAATCAATATGACAACATGTTTTTACATTGCTTTAACTCATCAAAATAAGGTAAGCCTTTTTTTAACTTTTATTTATAAGTTATACAAGTTCCCTTTCAGTTGGTCACGTTCGACGTACGTCGGAACTGACCGACGAATTGGGGATCATTTTCAGAGACCAATCTACTTCGAGTGTATAAAAACGAGCCAATAACGTTGGCATGCGGTCCACGCACCGCCCCGCAGCGCGGGTATAAATACGGAAGTGGAATACCGCATCCTCGCTTTCAACTTCGGAGCCGAACGGTTTACAGTCAGTCTGTTGCTGTTTTCTAGAGTGTTAGAACGAGTCTGTGGGAGAGATCGCTCTCTCGCTGGTGCTGGCGTGACGGTGCGATTCAGCGAGTAGCCGCTGCTACGTATACTGTTGGCTGGGCGTTTCGTTTCACTGAGTGCTCACTCGCGGGCTTGCACTACTGGACCGCGGTGAGCCGCGGCCATCTCCCTGAGTGCCTCAGCACTTCTAAAAGAGCATTTTTCTGTCCTAAAAGAGCAACACGGTTTGACCCTGCGTCTTTTTCAAGATGTCATTCAAACCGTGTGTTTCTGGATGCCATCGTTTTCTGTCCCCAGTTGACGGTCATGATAGCTGTCTCACGTGTTTGGGCGTTCAGCACGCTGAGGCGGCGTTCGTGAATGACTCATGTTCTCATTGCGGGAACATGACCATCGCAGTTTTACGGTCTAGGCTCGAGTACCTCAGAAGAGGTGGAGTCCCATTGCGCATCCCCCGATCTAGTGGTCCTCCCGCTGTAAAGCAGAGGGCTGCTACTTTGGCTGATGCCTTTGGTGGAGACCTGAGGGTGACTGTGAGGGCTTCCCCGACGGGCCAACAAGCCCCTTGGGACCCTCCCCCCTCTGCTGCGCCGGTGGAGCTTCCGGAAGAGCGGCCTGGTCCTTCTCATGCGGGGCCGACCGTCTCTTTTGGGGCTCCAGCTGAGGATATGATCTCGATGGCTGCATCGGGGGACGAGCTAATGGGCTCTGGAGATGAGGATTCGGCTGCGTTACCCCCTTCGGGTGTGGTAGCGTTGCCCGAGTCAGATCCAGAGCTTACGGCTATGCTTTCCCGGGCCGCCACGAGTGTCGGGCTCGAGTGGAACCCTCCACCGTGTCCCAAACCTTCGCAGCTGGACGATTGGTTTCTTGGGACGGCCCGTGCTGGTTCTCAGCGCCCCGCCCCAGTACCATTCTTTCCGGAAGTGCATCAGGAGCTCACGAAGTCGTGGACCGCGCCCTATAGCGCCAGAAATCGATCTAGTGACTCCTCCGTCCTCACTACCCTTGATGGTGGCGCGGCTAAGGGGTACGTGGGGATTCCCCCAGTCGAGCGGTCCGTGGCGATGCAACTGTGTCCCAGGGCCGCTGCGGACTGGCGGGCTAACCCACGTCTCCCCTCCCGGGCGTGTAAGTTCTCGTCCAACCTAACGGGCAAGGCCTACACAGCCTGCGGGGAAGCTGCGTCATCTCTGCATGCCATGGCGCTCCTGCAGGTCTACCAGGCCAAAGCGCTAAAGGAGCTGCACGAGGGTAGTTCCGACCCAGGCGTGATGCAGGAACTGCGCACGGCGACGGACCTCGCCCTCCGGGCGACGAAAGTCACTGCGCGCTCCCTGGGTCAGGCCGATGTCCACTCTGGTGGTCCAGGAGCGCCACCTGTGGCTGAACCTGGCAGACATGCGCGAGTCCGACAAGGTTCGGTTCTTCGACGCCCCTGTCTCCCAGGCCGGCCTTTTCGGCGACGCCATCGATAGCTTCGCCCAGCAGCTCTCGGTGGCCCAGAAGCAGACGGAGGCGATTAAAAATATCCTGCCCCGGTGACCAGCTGCTGCCTCCACCCTGTCGCCGGCCGCAGCGCCTCCGCCTGCTCGTCGCCGAGGGCGTCCCCCTGCATCTGCCTCCGCCCCTGCCAAACCCAAGCAGCAGCCTCCACCCGGGAAGCAGGGCGCCGGACGCAAGGGTGCCGCCCAACCCGCTCAGGGTCCCGCGAAGTCGGCCGGTAAACGGAAGGGTAAGCGGCCCTGAGACGGGCAGCCCAGGGATGGATGGATCTGCTCGGAGGGAGATGGTGTCCGCACTCCTCCCCCCTCCGGAGGAGGACCGGGGGGCCAACTTCAAAACTCTGCCGCTGGCTCCTCGGAGCTCAGCAGTACCCACATTTTCACTAAAAGAGCAGTTTCCGTTGTCCCTGGGCTCCAAGAGGCCCAAGCCGGCTGTGTGCGACGCCCCCGGGCCTTGCCACTCCTGGCTCCCCCTCTTTTCGCCAGGGGGCGGTGTGAGGCTAGAGGACGCCCCCGGGCCTTCTCTCCCACACACTACCCCACCCTGGAACGATCAGACAACACTCCGGGTCGCCTCCGGGCCGGGTCTGAGCGTTCCATCTCGCTGCCCCACCCCGGGTACGTCTGTGGTGCCGTTGGTCCCGCTTGCACGGTCTCTGGGGGCCTGGCTAGCGCTCCCCAGGCCGTCTCGCTGGCTCATCCGTACTGTCAGACTCAGCTACGCGATTCAGTTCGCGTACCGGCCCCCCAAGTACAGGGGCATCCTCTTCACTTCCGTGCGGAGCAGCGATGCTCACGTCTTGCGGTCAGAGATCGATGTCCTACTGGCGAAGGACGCGATCAAGCCGGTTCCTCCAGCCGATATGAGGTCGGGCTTTTACAGCCCCTACTTCATTGTACCCAAGAAAGGGGGTGGGTTACGGCCAATCTTGGATCTGCGTGTCCTGAATCGGGCCCTGCACAAGCTTCCGTTCAGGATGTTAATGCAGAAACGCATTTTCGAATGCATCCGTCCCCGAGATTGGTTTGCAGCGATCGACCTGAAGGACGCGTACTTCCATGTCTCTATCCTTCCTCGACACAGACCGTTCCTACGCTTTGCGTTCGAGGGGAGGGCATATCAGTACAAAGTCTTGCCCTTCGGGCTGTCCCTCTCGCCTCGCGTCTTCACGAAAGTCACAGAGGCAGCCATTGTTCCGCTCAGAGAACGCGGCGTTCACATCGTCAACTATCTCGACGACTGGCTTATACTAGCCCAGCCTCGGGAGCAGTTGTGCGAACACAGGGACCTGGTGCTCCGTCACCTCAGCCTGTTGGGCCTTCGGGTCAACCGAGAGAAGAGCAAACTCTGTCCCACACAGAGGATCTCTTATCTCGGCATGGAGCTGGACTCGGTCAACCAGACTGCGCGCCTCACAGAGGAGCGAGTCCGGTCAGTGTTGAACTGCTTGAATACGTTCAAAGGCAGGACAGCGGTCCCACTGAAATATTTTCAGAGGCTCCTGGGGCATATGGCATCTGCAGCCGCGGTAACGCCGCTCGGATTGCTTCATATGAGACTGCTTCAGCACTGGCTTCATGGCCGGGTCCCGAGATGGGCGTGGCAGAGCGGCAAGTACCGGGTCCCAGTTACTCCGTACTGTCGCCAAACCTTCAGCCCGTGGTCAGACCCTTCGTTTCTACGGGCGGGAGTGCCCTTAGAACAAGTGTCCAGGCATGCTGTGGTTTTCTTGGATGCCTTGTCCACCGGCTGGGGGGCCACGTACAACGGGCATGCAGTCTCGGGTCTGTGGACGGGGCCCCAGCTGCATTGGCATATCAATTGCCTAGAGTTGCTTGCAGTACGTCTTGCCCTAAGCCGCCTCAAAAAGCCGCTTCAGAGCAAGCACGTACGGGTCCGTACGGACAGTACTGCGGCCGTTGCGTACATCAACCGCCAGGGTGGTCTACGCTCCCGTCGCATGATGCAACTCGCCCGCCATCTCCTCCTGTGGAGTCAGAAGCATCTGAGGTCGCTTCGGGCCATTCACATCCCTGGTGCGCTGAACCAGACAGCCGACGAGCTCTCTCGTCAGCCGACACCTCCGGGAGAGTGGCGACTCCACCCCCGGAGCGTCCAGCTGATATGGGACCTTTTCGGAGCCGCACAGGTAGACCTGTTTGCCTCTCCAGACTCGACCCATTGCCAGTTGTACTATTCCCTGACCGGGGGCACCCTCTGCACGGATGCACTGGTGCACAGCTGGCCCCGGGATCTACGCAAATATGCGTTTCCCCCAGTGAGCCTTCTCGCACAGACCCTGTGCAAGGTCAGGGAGGACGAGGAGCAGGTCTTGCTAGTTGCGCCCTACTGGCCTAACCGGACCTGGTTCCCCGAACTCACACTCCTCTCGACAGCCCCTCCCTGGCCGATTCCCCTGAGGAAGGACCTGCTTTCTCAGGGACGGGGCACTCTATGGCACCCGCGTCCAGACCTCTGGAAACTCCATGTCTGGTCCCTGGACGGGACGCGGAGGTTCTAGGTGGCCTGCCACAAGCGGTGGCAGACACCATCGCTTCTGCTAGAGCCCCCTCTATGAGGCGCCTCTATGCCCTGAAGTGGAACCTGTTTGTTGAGTGGTGCTATTCCCGCCGGGAAGACCCCCGAAGGTGTTCAGTTAGAGTCGTGCTTTCTTTCCTGCAAGATGGGCTGGAGCGAAGGCTGTCTCCCTCCACCCTCAAAGTGTACGTCGCAGCAATAGCGGCGTATCACGGCGCAGTTGAAGGTAAGTCCTTAGGGAAGCACGACCTAATTGTCAGGTTCCTCAGAGGTGCGAGGAGGCTAAATCCTCCTCGTCCACACTCGATACCCTCTTGGGACTTAACTCTGGTGTTAAGAGCACTTCAGAGCCCTCCCTTTGAGCCTTTGCAGTCTGTAGAGTTAAAAATTCTGTCCATAAAGACAGTACTCCTGACTGCATTGGCCTCCATCAAGAGGGTAGGGGACCTACACGCACTTTCGGTCAACGAATCGTGCCTAGAGTTCGGGCCGGCTAACTCTCACGTCGTCCTGAGACCCCAGCCCGGATACGTGCCCAAGGTTCCTACCACTCCCTTCCGGGACCAGGTGGTGAACCTGCAAGCGCTGCCCTCGGAGGAGGCAGACCCAGCCCTGGCTTTGTTATGTCCCGTTCGCGCTCTTCGCGCTTACATTGACCGGACTCAAAGCTTTAGGACCTAAACGTCTGTTACGGAGGCCAGCAGAAGGGAAAGGCTGTCTCCAAGCAGAGGTTAGCCCACTGGATAGTGGATGCTATCGTCTTAGCGTACCAATCGCAAGACGTGCCTTGCCCGTTCGGGTTGCGAGCACACTCAACCAGGAGTGTGGCTTCCTCCTGGGCGCTGGCTCAAGGCGCCTCGCTGACAGATATATGTAGAGCTGCGGGCTGGGCGACACCTAACACGTTCGCTAGATTTTATAGCCTCCGTGTAGAGCCGGTTTCTTCCCGTGTACTCGCCCCCAGTGGCCGGTAGACGCGAAGTGCTCGTTCTAGTGTCGGCTTGCAACGCCACTCCCGCCCGCTGGGCCGGATACGTGCGTCTATTGTCTCCAGTTGTGTTCCCCAGAAATGGCTAACCCTGTCGAGCTCCTCCGACACCCCTTCGGTGTCAGACGTTGCGGCCGTCTGACGCCAGGCCTGCACCCGTATGCTTGTGGAACGTGTGTGTAGGCTGGGTTCCATATGTAGCGGTTCCCTAACGGCAACCCCATATGTGTATTCTCCACGGTACCAGCTACCCTATTTGGCTAGCCCCGTGTCTTTCCCTTGACAGAGCCCGCTCTGTCGTCTCTGGTGGTGTTCTTTCCCCCCTGGGATCAGGTTGGATCCACCCCAGAGACTGCCATATGTAGTACTACCCTGATAGGTTAGTCCTTATGTGTACTCCGCCACCTCTCCTTCCATTGAAGGACGTGGCTCCGTAGCGTACCATCTCCACGAGACAGACACGCTTTCCCAGCGTTATCCAATAGTCACACTGAGTGGGTCTTGCAGAAACAGCAGTGTCGGACCTTCCCTGCTTGGAGCCCTGACTCTTGCTCCAACCTAGGAGCACTCCAGCGAGCTCAAGCAGGGCGCTGGAAGGGCCAGCCTCCCTGGCGTGTTGGTAGGGATCCCCAATTCGTCAGTCAGTTCCGACGTACGTCGAACGTGACCGACTGAAAGGGAACGTCTCGGTTACGTATGTAACCCTCGTTCCCTGAAGGAGGGAACGGAGACGTACGTCCCGTCGCCAGGTGCTGTGCTTCCGCTGAAGGGCCGAGTCACTATTTCGGCTCCTCAGTTGAAAAAGCGAGGATGCGGTATTCCACTTCCGTATTTATACCCGCGCTGCGGGGCGGTGCGTGGACCGCATGCCAACATTATTGGCTCGTTTTTATACACTCGAAGTAGATTGGTCTCTGAAAATGATCCCCAATTCGTCGGTCAGTTCCGACGTACGTCTCCGTTCCCTCCTTCAGGGAACGAGGGTTACATACGTAACCGAGACGATTCAACTCGTTTTTAAAGTCAGTTTAATGTAATTTAAGTTGAAATGACTTAAACATCCTTAAGTACTAAAAAAATTAAAACAGCAACTTTTTTTTTTTTTTTTTTTTTTTTTTACAGTGTATGCTGATTTACTGCTCAAGAAACATTTCTGATTGTCATCAATGTTGAAAACTTGAAAACTGATAGATTTACTTTTCCAGGATTCTTTGTTGAATAGAAAGTTCAAAAGAAAAGCATTAATTTGACATTTTTGGGTCTTTACTGTTGTCAGAGTTATGTCTGTTTTGGTTGTTCTTCTGCTTTATTTAGTTTCATTTGTCACTTTCTAGTTTTTCACCTCCACACTACATTTCCCATGATCCCTCCTGGCTCCCACCTGCACTCACTCCTCAATCATGCACACCTGCCATCATCCACCTTCATCAGCTCCACTCCATTTAAGCTTTCTGTTCCTGACAGTTTGCTGTCTGGTATTGTTTGTGTATTGTGCACACTGTTGCTTTTGATCCTGTTTTACTCGAGTAAACACCTTCGTTTGAACCACTGCATCCTTGTCTCCATCCTTTGTGGGAAGCAACGTGACAACTGTCATTTAATACATTTAATGCATCCTTCCTGGATCAAAGGATACATTTTTAATCATACGGTTATAAGTCATATTTATTTTTACTTTTGTACTTTATGTATGATTATTCATTCAAAATCGGTCACACTTTAGATTAGGGTCCAGTTCTCACTATTAACTACAAACTTTGCCTCAATAAACTCCTGATTATTGCTTATTAATAGTAAGGTAGTTGTTAAGTTTAGGTGTTGAGTAGATTAAGGGATGTAGAATATGGTCATGAAAAATAAAGCATTAACATGTGCTTCATAAGTACAGCCAGTATCCTAATATGCATGCTAATAACTAGTTAATGGATCCTAAACTAAAGTGTTACCCAAAACACTGGCTATGATTAACATATTTTATATGATGAGACACTTAAATTATTGATTTGACTTATTGTTGGTGTATTTCCTATTGAAACAGGAAGATGCAGCAGGACATGTCGAAGGCATATGAAACAATAAGTGTGTAAGTAAATGAGTTTTCATTTTTGGGTGCATATAGATGAGCTCAAAAATAAAAGACATTTGATTATGTGTCTTCAAGTAGCTTCAGTGTAGCTAGTGTCCTTATTAGTAGCTTGTCATGCCGCTGTCTCCTTTAAGTGAGCAGCTCGACTGCAGTTTAACTACTTTAAATTGAGTAGCTTGTAACCTGACAGGGTACAATCTCAAAGTAGCTTCCCAGCGCTGAATTGAAGGTGATCTCCTTCACACAGCCGCTGGTTTTCCCAACAGCCTCCTCCTCGTTGCTTGGGAATGAAGGAGGTGACGTGCTGTTAATGTTAATCGGCTCTCTCCTGCCGCCAGCCACATCAGCTCATTTACTGGAGGAAATAACCCACGCTTTTTGTTTTAAATAATAATGCGTGGCCCGTAAACCATGCACGCTGTCCTTGAGGCAGGTGAATGTTTCTAATGGAGCGCCATTTCACTTAGTTTCACTCCTGATGGAAGTGGAAAGGCTTTGCTCAAATGAAACGTTTATGTAATGATAATCAGGATTAAAGCCAAGCTTTGATAAAAGGAAGCGAACTTGGTGGGGATCCGCTTCAACACGTTTTAATAGGTGTTCAATTTGGCAGGATAATCTTTTTCATCCTTTTTTTTTTTTTTTTGCTTTGCTGAAGTTCATTTGTGCTGTCAGACTTTATACTGTGAAAGACGAACCCCCAGCTGTGAAAATCGACTCCACTTCAAACGCTCGGTCCACTTTGGCGGGAGCTTGACATTGGACTTCAACTCTCAATGCTTTATGATCAGTGTAAATTAACTCGAAGGTTCAAAGCGGTTGCTCTGTACAAATTCAAGAATTTATGATGCTTCCTTTCTTTAGTATGATTAAAATTAGTCATGTACGCTCGTACTGTATCATGTCTGTGTAATATGTAATTCTTATTTTTCACATGTTTGTCTTCTGTAGAGTTGCTTTATAGCTCAACTGAACTCTTTTCATAATTGATGAACTTTTACACTTATTGATCTGAACTGAACTGAGCTAAATAATGACACTATTGTCTTTTTAGCAACACGTTCTCACTCCCAACTCGTCACATGTTGACGTGGGTGACACTTTATAATAACTGCACGCTATGAAGCATTAGTTAATCATTAGTAAATAGTTAATCCATCATGTATAAAGCATTAATAGACATTAATAAGCGGTTTATAAATACAGCTATAAATGCTTGATTTATAAGCATATCTATAATGTGTTTAATGATTGTATTTTCATACTTTATTAATGATCAATTTATCATTTCTAAATTAAGTATTACATTATTTACAAACCCGTTATTTAGGAGTTGTCAGTGGTTCATAAGATCATTTAGAAAGTGTAAGTAAACGATTAATAAACTATTTAAATGTACATTTATACATATTATTTAGACATATAGTAATAGTTACTCAGTGTGTTAAATACTGTAATTCATGATTAATTCAGGTAGTTATAAAACATTTAGTAGTTGACTATTATTGTGAGCTCATCTATAGTGAGGACTATGTATTGCCTCGTAAAGCTTTTACAAAGGAGATTTAGCAGTAATTGATATAGCTTTCAATGTTGAATGTCTAATCATTAATGATGCCATTACAACAAATATTTAAAATATACTGACTTTAAGTTGGTTTTACATTAATTTGGAGAGTAACTGTGAAATTATTACATTGTAAAAAATATTTTTTGGTTTTAATGGTTTTAATCGCCATATATTTCATGGTTTTAATCGCGATTAATTACTTTTTAATCGATTTACAGCACTAATATATATATATATACAGTCAAACCAAAATTTATTCAGACACCTTTAACATTTTCTCACATTATCACAGTTTATTCGCTATACAAAATGGTAATAAAATATGAAGAACTGTGTCAGAACAAATTCATCTTGATAATGTCGGATAACTTTGATAGAAAGGTATGTAATGGATTACAATCAACCAATCAGCTGTTAAATTTAAGAACACAATTAGATAACACCAATTTAGCTCAACCAATGACCAAGCAATGCTTCATTTTGTTCAGTCTGTGGTGTCAAAGGTCACGTTAGCAATTAAAGAAAAAACACTGAAGCAAAACATGCTCAGGTCAAAGTATCTGAATCATTTTGCTCCCAAATTTTTATCAATGTTACTGGTAGTCACTGTATGAAGAATTTTTGGGTATAATATGTCAGAGTTTACTTTATTTTGCTATCCTCACTTACATAAATGAACTATAGTGTCCTGCACACACTAGTAAAAAATTATATCTGGTGTCTGAATCATTTTTGGTTTGACTGTATATACAAAGTAAGCTGTGACGTAGTTAATCTGGTTTATTTCTTTTTTTTCTCTTTTTGGCTAGTAGAAGTTCTGAATAGCCGATAACTTATAAATTTAGTAGCCAAGTTGGCCGGTGAGTGAAAAAGTTAATTTCTGAATTCTACATATAGCCCCTTTAAGCTTTCTTTTTTTTTCCCCCAGAAAGGACAAGCCGCTTTTTAGAAGAAAGATCAAACAAAGCATTGGAAGAACATCATGAAGTTTGAAGTGCAGTATTCAAAGACTACTGTCCCTGGAGAAGAGCGTAAGAACATCACATGAGAACCAGCTAACAGGCCAGTGCTCATTTTTTTCTGGGTATAAACACTTATAAATCAGGTCAAAGTGAAGTTTGACTCCAGGAACAATTAATGCAGCAGCGTATGGAAACACAAAGAGCCTGAGGAGCTGAGAGAACGCGATTACTCCTATCTGAGCTCGCTTACTGCTAAGATTGCACTTGAGAGTGAGTCATGTTGTTGGATTTTTTCATATTACAGCTGTTTTACTTCTCATTTAAAGGAATATTCCTTATTACATTCAACATAATGTCTATGAGAAGCATCTGTGACATGCTGTCAGTTACTGCAGACAATCATTTCGACTTTCACTCCATTTGTAAGAAGGAACAGGAGGCACATCTGTAATTTTGGAAGTCTAGGCCAGAAGGTTTAACAGCCAAAATGTGCTGCTCATATTTTTAAACATTGTAAAATATGAGTTATAAAGTGTCTAAATCTCATCTCAATGTGCTAAATCATGTTAACAACGTTGAAACATGCTTCCAATGCGCTAAATCATGTTAACATGTTAAAACATGCTGCCAATGTGATAAATCATGCTAGCAACATATTAAAACATGCTAGCAATGTGTTAAATCATGTCAGCAAACATGTTAAAACATGCTGCCAATGTGATAAATCATGCTAGCAACATATTAAAACATGCTAGCAATGTGTTAAATCATGTCAGCAAACATGTTAAAACATGCTGCCAATGTGCTAAATCATGTTAACAACATGTTAAAACATGCTAGCAATGTGTTAAATCATGTTAGCAAACATGTTAAAACATGCTGCCAATGTGCTAAATCATGTTAACAACATGTTAAATGTGGTGTCAAATGACCAGTCAAATGACCCAAATGATATAGTGACTTTTCATGATAATTCCATGTCAGAACTTGTGGTTGATATGAGTGACTTGTATGTTCAAGACCTCCAGAAGCGGCACGACAAAAAGTCCAAGAAAGAGAGCCGCAAAGAAAAGAAGAGGAATCGGAAAAAGAAGATCAAGCGTGAACCAGAGTCAGAAGACTTTCCTACAGAGGGGACAACGAATGATGAGATTGCTAAGAAAGATTGAGAGATCTCACAAGGTGTTATCAAAGATGATTAAAATGATGATGGTTCAAGAAAAGTTTGATGGGGAAATGAAACAGTTGATGTGTAGAGTTGATGGGCTGTGTACAACAGCGGATCAGCTATACACATCTGGGGATAAAACTGATGTATAAATGAATTTACTATTTGTTTGGAATTAAACAATTGGTGTATGTAACAGATGTGACCCGGATACACCCTCCTCTGCGGTTTGTGGTTTTGTGATGTGTAGAGGAGATGTGTCTGAAGATACATCCTGTTGGAGTGGGGTTTTGACACCCTACGTTAAGATCATATAGCGAGTGGGTGTTTTCACAGTATATGCAACTAGTTTTGAGAAGGTGTTATACAGCTTATGCATTCAATTTTGTGTAGGTGTTTTGCAGCTTTTGCAGTAAGCTTTGAAGTGCATAGAGATGACGTAGGTGCTATATGCTAGTGCAAGTAAGAGTTAGGCAAGCTTATATTTTGACCTTTTAAGGTCCATTATGGGAGGATCTTGTATCCTGTTTTCAATAAAAGTGTGTTGCATATCCGTGTTCGACGCCGAACTCCGTGGTGAAGACTACACGTGTTTATGTTGTAATTTTTATGCTGAAACTTTGCTAAGTAAATCAAAGCCTTGAATGGGGCAATTATTTTTTACCTCAGTTAAAGTCTCAGTGTGATTATTTCTTAAACATAACTATTACCTGAACCTGGATATTAAATTCCATCATGCTTCATAGAGGACCGGATCTTGATTGAGATTGGTACGGGATATCTCAGATATTTCTAACCAGTGGGCAGCGCTCCTGAACTCAAACGTAAGGGCAGATCTTATGATTTGTGCTGGTTTGGGAGATGTGTGTACTGGATTACTTAGTCATATTGGGGAGAAAATACGACATGGCGCCCAAGCGTGTGGGGCACGATTATAGGGAGTAAAAATTCAGGGATAATGGAACGAGTAGCAGAAAAGCCCACATACCACAACCACAGAAACACAGTTCAAGGTAACTGTTGCTCAGTTCAGGGGAACTGAATAGAAGCGCGCGCAGGCTCAGAGTGAAGACCTGTAAGAGAGACACGATAACTCAGAGACTCTCAGAGGAGAGTGAGTTTATCTTTCTCATGATATAAACCGGTTTGTTGTAATGAAACATTAAGACTCGAGAAGATGAGTCAAATGTTGACTATAAATCTAGTGCCCGAAGATACGGGAGGAAAGCTAGAATGGATTGAACCCACACAGTGTAAATGTAGGTACGATCAGATACCATGGGATGAGGTCATGAGGACCGCCCCAGTGGTTAGCCTCAAAGTAAGGGAAGGGTCAGAGGTCCCAACCTTCATCTATTCCAATAAGGTAGGAAAAGATGGCACACCCAAAGTAAGGGTCTTTGATGAGGCAGGGGAAGAGATTAAAGCTATTCCCACAAAACCTTGGAACTCCCTGGATCAAGAGGATCCGGGAGAAGAATCCGAGAGGGGCTCAATAGCTCCGAGTGTCGCACTCCTAAGAGAGGGGGGCGAAGATGCTCTTGAACCAAGTGCTCCAACTTATGATGACCCCAATAGCCCAGACAGTGAATCCTCGTCAGAAGACGAAGGGCCACTTAGGATATATTTTGGTAAAGGACCATGTCTTATAATCCTTAAACAGGGGCGTTTAGAAAGGGAGGAAGAAGCCGATGTGTTAGTCAATGCCGCCAATAGACACCTTAGCCATGGTGCTGGTGTGGCCGCAGCGCTTAAAAAGCAGGCAGGTCAAAAGTTCCAAACGGAATCAGACAAATTAATACAACGCAGAAGAACCGCCCTTATGACTGGAGATATAATTCTACAGAAGATAGGTGGACCGAACGGAAAACCCGTAATACATGCAATAGGGCATGAGAAAGGCAGAGACCTAGAAATAGAGGAACACCTTAAAGCTCTGATGGCGATAGATATTATTATAGATAAAATCTGTGCTTCAGCAAGAGATAATAAATATCGCGTAGTAGCGATGCCAATAATATCCGGAGGGGAATTTGGATTTGATGAGGTAACGATAGGGGCATCTCTTGTGGCAGAATTGTTAAGAAAAACACAGCAGACAACCTGGCCTAAAACCTGGATTGTCTGCCATCCAAATGCCTCAGTGCTACAAAAAATTACGCAGATGGTGAATCAAAATGAAAAGGCCGGAGAAGGGAGATCAGATCAAAAAGTAGGCCCTAAACCGAAGCCGAGTAACCTCAGAGCAGAAGCCGCAGTGTACGAGCCAGATCCGAACTGGCCAGTACTGCGACAAACAGAAACCTCCAGAGGGAAACAAGACCCAGTAGAGAATCCTTTCCCCAAATTGAAGCTTGGTAAGGGTCACGACACATTTAGACTCGGGAAAGGGACATACCATGCCACGCATGCAAAGAGTAAGAAAAAGGAGACTCTATTAGACAGAAGTGAAATGTGGGATGAGGAATATGTACCAGGAATAACATGTGGCCAGGTATGGTGCTTACTTAATGGAGGAGATGCGGTAGAAATTCTAGCCGACACCAGATTAACCCAGAGAGCTAAGAGAGCAATATTAGCACAACAGGATTTAACAAATAGAGCAGCTCTAGAAAGGATTATTAGGGGTGCTGTAGGAGACTCATGGTATGACGAATATTATTCTGACGTAGGAGCAGAAAGCGAGGAGTCTAATGGGGATCTGACAGACTCAGAGGAGGAAGAGTTTGTAAGTGGGAGAAGGGAACGAACCTCAACCCCAGTTAGGAGGCCACCGACGCCGCGAAAATTATGGTTCAGAGACAGGACTTCTGAATCCGAGGAGCAATCTGACTCAGATGTAGATCAGCCAACTGAAGTTATTGAATTGAATCAGCATTTAGAGGCGTTGCACCTGGGAACACCAGGTCAGAGACCTAAAACCTCTCATAGTCAGAAAAGACCCCCAAAATTAGCTGAAGCTAATCCGATAAGATATAAAGCAACTCTAGAGGAACTTATGCAAAAGGATCAGGAAATGAAAATGCTTAAAAAAGCAAAACTGAAAAACACCACCGTGAAAGGGAAAGTTAGAGAACTAGTCCGATACGGGGAACAGATGAGAATATCTGAAGAGGCTGTAGATGCCCACATACTAGCTGAATTTGGCCTGCAAGGGGGAAGAAAGCTAGCACAAACGTTAGAAGGGTTGATCCCCACAGATAAAGAAGAGTTAGAACAGAAACGTTTTGAAGAGAAATGGGCTACCGTAGGGGCCCTGTCAGCCTGTCAGGAAATGGCACAAAAAGGTGTCGAAGGACTTTTAAAGCACATTTTTCGTGGGGTAAAGAGGAATGCTTTCGTAGGAGCAAAAGAATTTCTTTTGTATGGTCCTGAGACAGCTCCTGAAGAATTAGAAAAAGCTCTAATCAGATATGATAGGAAAACTGAAATTATTCAGGCAGAGAGAGAGAGATCTAACAACAAACCACAGCAACCAAGAAAATCAGGTCGCGAGAGAAAACCATACAACCGCCATGAGACAGATAGAAAACCCACAGCTCACCACTTGCCACGACCAGAAGTAAAGCGTAATCTGGGGGAGACGAGAGGTGAGAACAGGGGTTATGGAACCACCAATCGTGGGAGTAGCAGATATAGGGAACAATCACGACCTAGAATAAGCAGAGACGAAAATAATAGAGGAAAGCAGACGTATATCAGTCCTGAAAAATGGGGTAAACTAAGCCAGGAAGAAAAAGCCAAAATTATGGCAGAAAGAGGAAATAAAAGGCCCGAAGCTAAAGTAGGGATGAATAGGGTCGAGGAAGCACGCCCTATCGTAGAAGATGAGCCAGTGAAACGTAGGAAACTTAAAACCAGAAAGAAAAAGACAGAAGAATCCAAAAAATAGGAATTTTCGGCCCCCCTCAAGATGGCTCTGTTGACTACGGAAGAGAGAGATAACAAATTGTTTAAAACCTATGATGAAACTACCTTTCGGATCGACACAGGAGCCGACTTATCTGTGATAAAACCCTCCGAAAAACATGGGAAATTAATAAATAGGGTAGCAGTGGAAGATTTTGAAGGTAACGTGAGGGACAAAGATGTCTGGAAGAAAAAGGAAATAAAGGTAGTTATGGGAAGTGACAATCTACTCTGCTCCACCGATTTGTTAAAAATAGGAAAACTAGGATTAGTGGACCAAAATAAGGAAATAGAAAGAATAGTGAATGAATCAGAACTAGAGAATCGAGGGGAGCTGGAAAAGATCCTAAGACGGCACATTGACAGCTACGCAAAGAGTAAAAATGACTGCGGAAAAGTTCAACCTGAATATGAACATATAATTGAAGGAGGAATACCACCTCCACAGCACCAGTATCCAATTAATAGTAAAGCTGTAAAAGAAATAGGCCAAACTATTAAAGAATTGACGGATCAGGGAATTTTAAGAAAACTAAAGAGAAATGAAGCCTCTGTTACTAATTCACCCATCCAGGCCGTAGCAAAAGTGGACGGGGGATGGAGATTAGTGACCAATTACAAGGCTTTAAACAAAGTCACAGTGCCTGATACTAGGTATTTAATTAATTGCGGAGACACAAGGGCAGACATAGCCAAAGAAAGGAATTGGCTATCAAAGATCGATCTTGCAAATGGCTTTTGGAGTATCCCATTAGCTAAAGAAAGTCAAGGCAAGACAGCTTTTACATTTGGGAGTGACCAATTCCAGTATACGAGGTTACCGATGGGGTACAAAAACGCTCCCAATGTCTTTCAAAGCATGATGCTTGGTATTTTAGCAGGGCTACCTGTAACTGTATATATTGATGACATTTTGGTAGTACCGAGACAGAGGAAGAGCATTTGAAATTGCTAGATCAAACTCTGAGCAGAATAGCTGAAGCCGGTTTGAAACCTAGTTTAAAGAAGATGGAAATTGGTAAGCATGAGGTAGATTTCCTGGGATTCAAACTAGGGAAAGATACAAAAACTTTGACAACTAGCACGAGAAATAAGTTAGAGGAAATGGAGAAATCTAGTCCTCCTAATTCGCGCGCAGGCAGTTACAGTCACTACTAGGAACACTGAATTTCATCAGAGAATTAATTCCTAAGTATTCCAGGGAGGCCAAGGTCCTATACCAGGGTACTCGGGACGGACCATGGCGATGGTCAGAAGAAATGGAAGCAGCCAGGTTAAAGTTGATTAGGATGGCACTAGCCAGTGGTGAACTGGAGAGACGAGATGATAAGGTTCCGTTACAGGCAGAAGTGAAGGAGGAAGGAAATGAGGTCACAATCACAGTGTCAAACAGAGAGGGGAAAGCCCCCATTGCCTTTTTGACACACATGCAAGAACCTGCAATGTGCAAGTATGACAAGAATGGTCCAGAACGTGTGTTAGCCGCTGTGACCAAAAGGTTACTGCAACTAAAAGCAATAGCTAAAGAGCAACCGATCATCATACATTCGATGGCAGGAGAGCTTGTAAGGTTGAAAAAGGGGTTAAAGATGAACCAGGCTAGGATTCACTCCCATAGATGGGATCAATGGAATTTGATTTTGGGAGATAATCAATTAGAATGGTATTTGATTAAGCAGAAAAGGAAGGACAGGATGACTAAATACCACAATGAGCACAGGCACCTGCCAAAATATTTCACAGATGGAGGTGAACGAGCAGGGAAGGTCAAGTGGGGTTATCTTGTCAAGAATCAGGGGCACCTGATACTTGCCAAAAGTGATGTGATAAAGAACGGAACAGCCCAACTAGCAGAAGTAGTCGCTGTCCAAAAAGCACTGGAGAAAGCGATTGAATTGGGGCATGCAGAAATAGTCTTAACATGTGATTCCGAATATGTAGCTGATGGTTTGAACAAGGAATTAGAAACCTGGAAAGCTAATGGGTTTCACACAGCTAAGAATAAGCTCATGGCACATGGGGAAGAATGGAAAAAGATTGCTGAACTTTTAAAGAAAGTTAAGGTGCATTGTTATCATCAGGTAAGCCATACCAAACAAAGCAGTGAAGCAGCAAGCGGAAATAGGGAAGTTGACAAATTAATAGGAAAGGTAAAGTTGCAGGATGTAAAAGAACTATTTGAATCCTAGCTATATCCTAGCTATAATATGATCCAAATGGAACTTAGATTGAGAAATCTAAATATTCCTAACTGGAGAATGAGGTATCGAGAAGTGAAAAAGGAATGTAGCATATGTAGAAAGTTTATGACAGCGAAAGGAGCTCAAGAGAGTGAGGAAGTAAGTATAGATTTTGCAGGACCTTTGAAACCTAAAACCAAGCTAGGAAATTGTTACTTTTTGCTAGCCATTGATAACCACACAAAGAAGAAAATGATATGGCCGATGCGTACGGCCTTAGAGGAAAACGTAGTTGAATGTTTAAAGGAATGGATTAAATGGCAGGGCAAGATGGAAAGCCTAAGGGCAGATGGTGCACACAACATATCTTGAAAATTAGTGCAAAATTTCTGTAAAGAAAATAAAATAATACTGACAAAAAGCATACCGTACAGACCCGAAACAAACGGTATCGCAGAGAGAGCCATAAGAGAGGTCAAGGAATGGTTGAAAAAGAACGAAGACCTCGGTGAGTGGGATCGGATTACTGATCGATGTCTCTCACATCTCAACAGGTGCGATAAGGTGGAATCGCGAGAGAAGAAGGTAAAGAAAAATCCGAAGTTCCAACCGGGTGATAATTTGCCGTAGACACAAGGTAGGATGTTTTAAGGAAGGTCTAGGAACCGTAGACGAGGTAAAAGCGATAACAGGATCGAATACTGTAGAATTAGTGAATAACGGAATCCAGAGTAATAAGGATCTCGTGAAATATTAGGAGATGGATGAGGTAATCCAGATCACTAATAGGAGGGGTTTGATCAGAGTGGAGCATGGTAATCACGGTTCAAGAGCAAATTTATGGTTAGGACCGGAGCTGGAGAGGGTCGAAGGCCTCACAAGTGGTAAGGTCACACCCGTAGAGACTCCAGTCCGCCCGTTCAGATGTGTGATCTGCGATATACAGTGTACCATGCCTAATATGTCCCCAGAAGAGAAGAAAGAAATGGGTAAAGAATGGCTGGTCAGATCACAGACTCATATAGAAATAGGGGGAATCCTAATCTGTATGTGTTGTCGGCCAAAACATCCTAAATTACGGATTGACTCGTACAGAGTATCCGGAGAGCCCAGGGAAGGTTGTATCTGTACCTGGGATGGGATTAAATTGTGGTTATGTGTGGTATGTGCGGCAAAGGACAGGACTTTGATGTCGTCCAGGTCAGTATGGGAAAGCATAAGAGTTATGAAACCCATAGGACTATTCCGAGAAGGAATAGTGACCATGTTCACTAGACATCCTTACATAGGGATGAGGGAACATGAGCGTAGGGCATTCTTAGAGACAAGGATCCCTATAGTACCCGGTGACGGGAGAGAGATCAGAGACAGAGCCCTACAGGAGAGGGAAAAACTGGTCGAGATGATAATGAGGAAGGATCAAGAGAAAGATCTGACTCTAACAGATGGTGAGTCCGCCAAGTGGTGTCTCACACTGTGGCATGAACCTATCCAAAAATGTTTTCCAGAAGTGAACCTGAAAAGCGGGTCCAAGGGAAAGGTAGCATGGGTTTATGTGAAACGGCAAGATCAGTGGCAGGTCAGAACTTGGAGTTCCCTAGCCATTGAGCTAGCCCAGGAAGGAAGTTGGGTAGATGCCGCACCCTATACGAAAGATTATAGAGGCACCCAACCACGGTCAACAGTGACCAAAGAGAAAAGGCAAGCAACGAGAAAGGAAAAATTTGTAGAGCTGGACGTAGCACCAGTGGCAGAACTGAAGGAGCACAAAGTGTGGTGGTCAGATGATCAAAAATACGGGACAGGAAACCTGTATGGAGAGGGTCAGATAACCGAAGAGCCAACAGAACGGTTCAGAGTTGTGATGCATTTAAAATTAAATGTGTTAACCTGCGCCCATCGAGACTTTAACTGGGTCGGGGGCGTTGAAGCAGAAATACATGAAAAGCAACCAGAAATAAAAATAATTAGGAGGGGTCTCCTAAGAAGGACGAAACGACTCGTAGAGGGGCATAAGACTAACCTCTGATTACAGGAAACATGAGGAGGACGAAATCCATGGAGAGCCTGACGGGAGAGCTAGAAGAGGCAAAGAAGAACATCAGGAGGCTGAAAGAGCAACGGCGATGCTGGAAGTGGATGAGTACCTTATTATGGAGTTTATTAGGAATAGGAATGATTTTCTTAGCCATGGTAAAAATAAGTTATCAAATAGAATGGGAAGTAATGACCGGACAGATAATATTAGCCGAAGTGCAAGTCGAAAAAGAAAATGTATCAGGCTATGATGTTACTGTATGGGCAACTAGTAAAGAGAATAAAAGTAAAATTGAAAATAGTACTTTGAATTTCTGGAAATGGTTAGATGACAAAAGTGCAGAAGAAGGTCAAAATGACAATGTGTTGTATTATATGGTCAGGGAGCCCATAATCAAAACAAAAAGTACAGTAAAAATAAAGCACTGGTTCAATCAAAAAATAGAAATTTATGAAACAAACAGCTACAATGAACAGCAGAGTGAAAACCAAACGTTTAAATATTTTATAGGAGATACATATAGGATTAGCTCAGATGAAGAGCTAGGGGGATGCTGGATTTTCAGATCGAGCAAAAATTTTGACCCGTGGAAAATAAGAGAATGTCAATATGAAGGGACAATTAATAGAAATAAAAGAAGTGAGCAACAGGACAGACAAAAATATGCTGAAGAAATAAGGAAGAATGTAGAAGGATGGATTAAGTCCAGTGAGATGCTTAACCCTGCAGGGGAATTCGCCCTGTTAACGACCGTGAAAGATCGATATGTAAATTTTGATGGCTGGGAATACAAGGAGAAAGAAAAGTACTTCGCAACCACAATTAGTTTAGAACTGAATAAGACTATTCCATGGATATGGAAAAGGAATATGAAACTACCAAGGGTTAATTTTAATCACAGTACGGGGTTTTGGGAGATAGACAATGAAATAAAAGGCGTGGACGTTTACCTTATTAAAATGAAACTTAACGAAACCCTAAAAACTGAAAATGATATAAAAGATCATTATGAGAATAAAATGAAAGAAATGGATAGATGTATTAGACAACAAATTGGTAAAAAGAATCATGGAAATAAATATTGTCATCATAAGAATGATTACAATGATTTCTCGTACACCAGTTTATGTGATAAAGATGGTGCAAATATGGACTGTAGTGATCTCGTTAATGGAACGGATCCTAAAACAGGAAACCAAACATGAGAAACGGTGAGCGTAAAGAGAAAATTACTTATGAAAAGGATAGGAATGATAAGGCAGAAGAACGAAAAGGGTGAGTATGAACAGAATTTGATTTTTTATGATGAAGTTATATATGGCTTGGCAGGTAAGGAATGTGGAGAGCTGATTGAGAGCTGTTCAGAGGGTCAAGATTATATAATCATTAATCAAATGTCTGCAGTTTTATGCTACTGGACCCATGGAATTGTTCCGTTGCCTTGGACTTTTAAGAAAGGTATGATAGCTAATAGGTTCGAGATGACCTATGGTCCGAACGGAGTCATAAGAGTGATTGACAGAAATCGTCAGTGGAAAGTATTTCATGCACCAGCCAGGATCGGTGACAATAGTCGGCTGAGATATAACATCACATATGGAGGCGAAAAGGCAGCCCTTAGCAACCTTGATGCTTTAGCGATAGATAGCCTTAAAGATACTATAGGAAGAAAAGATTGGAAAATAAAATGGTGTAAAGGGCAAGACGAGACTTATTATCTAGGGATGGACTGGATGAAAGATATTGTATGTCAAACTAGTGAACAGATTAAGGGCGTAAGGACTGGTCCTCGATGGTATGAGGAGCCCAACGAACTTATTGAGGCAGGCCTGAAAGGAGTCGCCAAAGTTGCAACAACAGTTTTAAACTTTGTAACCCAAGATTTGTGGCAAGGAATTGTGAATTTCTTTATCAACATGGGTTGGTATGTGCTGTATGCATGTTTAATTGTACTAGGAGTGATGCTGTTGTTCGTTATGGTGAAATGTTTATGTGCAGCTGGTGGAAAAAGACTGTGCCATAGCAGAGAAAAGAGACCGGATGAACTAACGGTTCTTGAGAAACTGTTAGATCTTCAAGATAGGGGTCATAGGCGCCTAAAAAGTAGGCGTAGTGCTGAATACGAGCAACCGTTATTGTAAACGCCTAGATCATATAGGTAGGAAAAGATCTGAGAAGAGATAAGAGAAGACAGATGAGTGAAGGAGGAGCTGGAGCTAACCACAGAAGACGGGTATAGTATCACACACACAGACAAAAGGGGTGACACTTGAACCTGACAACTAGTCGAGAGAGACTTAATTGTTCGGGGTAAGACCAACAGAGATCCAAAAATCTATAGACGAAAGCATGGCATCAAACGGGACCGTTAATGGAACTTTCAATGAGACAGCCGAGCAACCGACGAACCTTCCGGGAACCTCTGGAACGTTCGCACAGGTCAGTGCTGAGATATCGGTAATAATATTCTGGGGATTAATTAAGACTATTAATAAAAATCTCTGGTGGCACTGGTTAATGAACCTTATCCAAATTGGCAGAATTGTTATTATGGGAAATTTAAGTAAAATGATTCTTGTATGTAGTATGATGGTTACTTCTGAAGGTTGGAGTAAATTAATTGGAGCAAGAGGAATAGCCGTATTGTTCATTTCAAGTTTGAGTAAACTGGGTAGTGATGTACTTATAAAAATATTTGAGAAAGATCAATTTATTATTTGGTGCGAAATATCAATAATCATATGTACAACAATGTATTTGATTGTGTTATTGATATTTAGACATGGTAAAGAAGGGAAGTTATGGGTAACCACAGGAATGGCATCGTTGAGTGTCTTTTCTTTGGGAATTGTGTTTAAAGATGACAACATAATAATAATAGGAATTCTGGTTCTGATGAATAGATGGGATCAATTTAGACGTACTATGAAAAAATGTAAAGATTGTTGTGACGAGATCACAGTCACAAATTCTGATTCCATTTCTGCCTAAATTACAGATACTCCAAGCCCAGATTGCAGAATTACACAATTGAAGGAATTCCTGAGGGTTTTATAGACTGGGCAACCACTGGTCTTAAAGCCAGATGCCTTTGTGATGGGTGTCGCAGATCTGTGAGAAAGATTTATTTTGAATTAGTTGATGGACAAAGACGATGTGTGAAATGTATGAATGATCCAAAAATTACTGTAAAAGATATGTACCAGAGAGAAGTATCTCTTTGGAGTCTAGCTGTGAATATAAATACAAAAGATGGAGTCGATAGTCGACAAGAACTGAGAAAAAGTGGATTTTTTGAAATTACTTTAGGTAAGGAAAGTAATGGAATGTACATTATTCCGTGTTGGATGAAATTTTGTATTCCGGGAAGACAAATTGAAAAGATTCCTGACAGCAGTAAAAGAACTATATGTGTATTTCAAATAATTGAATTTGTTAGAATGGAAACATGTCACCTATGTAACAGTGAAAGGGCAGTGATGTCCGAGATCTCGGTGAGTACGGGAATTTATGGACTGGCATTTGTTGATGGTTCCCGTGTTTTTTACAGATGGCTGCAGTAATCCTAGAAGAGACCGATGGTCGATTGGCCGGACTCTCCTTCGGACAGTTTCTGACCTGGGTTAACACCCAACCAGAGACTGTGAGAAGGGTGTGGTTCTCGGTGGGGGTGATGCGGGCTTACGTGGAGAATGACGGAACAAACGATTACTATGTCCATGAGTCTCCCAGAAGACCAGATCCGTTAAATAATTGGAGAATGATAAGATTTAGTGAAGTAACGCTGTTTAGGAAAAATGATGGTGTATATAATGTGTATGTTGAAAAGATGCACTCAAGTTTCAAAAAAGGGGTTATATGTATAAATTGTGATGAAATTAGAATACCAAGAATTGGACAATTTACGAGACAAAATTATCACTCAAAGTCAGGAGAGGGTGTGGTGTCAAATGACCAGTCAAATGACCCAAATGATATAGTGACTTTTCATGATAATTCCATGTCAGAACTTGTGGTTGATATGAGTGACTTGTATGTTCAAGACCTCCAGAAGCGGCACGACAAAAAGTCCAAGAAAGAGAGCCGCAAAGAAAAGAAGAGGAATCGGAAAAAGAAGATCAAGCGTGAACCAGAGTCAGGAGACTTTCCTACAGAGGGGACAACGAATGATGAGATTGCTAAGAAAGATTGAGAGATCTCACAAGGTGTTATCAAAGATGATTAAAATGATGATGGTTCAAGAAAAGTTTGATGGGGAAATGAAACAGTTGATGTGTAGAGTTGATGGGCTGTGTACAACAGCGGATCAGCTATACACATCTGGGGATAAAACTGATGTATAAATGAATTTACTATTTGTTTGGAATTAAACAATTGGTGTATGTAACAGATGTGACCCGGATACACCCTCCTCTGTGGTTTGTGGTTTTGTGATGTGTAGAGGAGATGTGTCTGAAGATACGTCCTGTTGGAGTGGGGTTTTGACACCCTACGTTAAAATCATATAGCGAGTGGGTGTTTTCACAGTATATGCAACTAGTTTTGAGAAGGTGTTATACAGCTTATGCATTCAATTTTGTGTAGGTGTTTTGCAGCTTTTGCAGTAAGCTTTGAAGTGCATAGAGATGACGTAGGTGCTATATGCTAGTGCAAGTAAGAGTTAGGCAAGCTTATATTTTGACCTTTTAAGGTCCATTATGGGAGGATCTTGTATCCTGTTTTCAATAAAAGTGTGTTGCATAACCGTGTTCGACGCCGAACTCCGTGGTGAAGACTACACGTGTTTATGTTGTAATTTTTATGCTGAAACTTTGCTAAGTAAATCAAAGCCTTGAATGGGGCAATTATTTTTTACCTCAGTTAAAGTCTCAGTGTGATTATTTCTTAAACATAACTATTACCTGAACCTGGATATTAAATTCCATCGTGCTTCATAGAGGACCGGATCTTGATTGAGATTGGTACGGGATATCTCAGATATTTCTAACCAGTGGGCAGCGCTCCTGAACTCAAAGGTAAGGGCAGATCTTATGATTTGTGCTGGTTTGGGAGATGTGTGTACTGGATTACTTAGTCATATTGGGGAGAAAATACGACATAAAACATAATGCCAATGTGCTAAATCATGCTAGCAACATGTTAAAACATGTTGCCAATGTGCTAAATCATGTTAACAGCATGTAAAAACATGCTAGCAATGTGCTAAATTATGCTAGTAAAACTTCATGCTGCTAAGCCATGTTGACATGTTAAACCATGATAACAATTTGTTAAATCATGTTAACAATGTTTATTCATGCTAACAATGTGTTAATCATGCTAGCAACATGTTATCAAAGTGTTACATTATGTTAACATGTTAAAACATACTGCCAATGATGCTAAATCATGTTAACATGTTAAAACATGCTGCCAATGTGCTAAATAAAATGTTAAAACATGCTGCCAATGTGCTAAATAAAATGTTAAAACATGCTACCAATGCGTTAAATCATGTTAACAACATGTTGAAACATGTTGTCAATGTGCTAAATCATGTTAACAACATGTTAAAACATGCTGCCAACGTGCTAAATCATGTTAACATCATGTTAAAACATGCAGCCAATGTGCTAAATCATGTTAACAACATGTTAAAACATGCTGCCAATGTGTTCTAAATCATGTTAACATGTTGAAACATGTTGCCAATGTTCTAAATCATGCTAGCAACATGTTAAAACATGCTGCCAGTGTTCTAAATCATGTTAACAACCTGTTAAAACATGCAGCCAATGTGCTAAATCATGTTAACATGTTAAAACATGCTGCCAACGTGCTAAATCATGTTAACATGTTAAAACATGCAACCAATGTGCTAAATCATGCTAGCAACATGTTAAAACATGCTGCCAGTGTTCTAAATCATGTTAACATGTTGAAACATGTTGCCAATGTTCTAAATCATGCTAGCAACATGTTAAAACATGCTGCCAGTGTTCTAAATCATGTTAACAACCTGTTAAAACATGCAGCCAATGTGCTAAATCATGTTAACAACATGTTAAAACATGCTGCCAATGTGTTAAATCATGTTAACGTTAAAACATGCTGCCAATGTTAAATCATGTTAACAACATGTTGAAACATGTTGTCAATGTGCTAAATCATGCTAGCAACATGTTAAAACATGCTGCCAGTGTTCTAAATCATGTTAACAACCTCTTAAAACATGCTACCAATGTGCTAAATCACGTTAACAACATGTTAAAACATGCTACCAGTGTGCTAAATCATGTTAACAACATGTGAAAACATGCTGCCAATGTGCTAAATCCTGTTAACAATGTTAAAAACATGCTACCAATGTTCTAAATCATGTTAACAAACATGCTGCCAATGTGTTAAATCATGCTAGTAACATATTAAAACATGCTAGCAATGTGCTAAATCATGTTAACAACATATTAAAACATGCTAGCAATGTGTTAAATATTGCTAGTAACATGCTAACAACCTGCTAGCCATGTTATCAACATGATAATCATGTTAACAAAATGCCAAAACATGTTAGCAATGTGTTAAAACATGCTAGTAACATGTTAGTATCATTTTTTTTTACTTTCTCTGAGTAAAACCTTCAAACTTAAAAGCTATTTCAAGTCATTCAAGTTTAAAACAACTTCACGTTATCGGTCTATCTTCACGGCATCTGTCTATCTTTTGAATATCCTGTTTTTACTCAGATGTAAGTCACGTTACGCAAGTAAAATGGTTTCGTGAATATTGTTTCCTTTTAATTAAAAACATGTAGATGTAAAACGATGGTTGAAAAGGGTAAAAATAAACAATGTGCATGCAGCACTTAAAATATTCACTTTCCCATTTACATTAATGTAAATGTAAAATCTTGATTTAAGTTAAGCCAGTTGTGTAAATAATATGTAAATGTTTATGTATGAGTATATTTAAGCCTTTAAAGCGTGCTGTCAGACTGAGGATGGAGAATATTGGCGGCTCTATAAGCTGTAGTTCACACACACTTACTCAAGTACATTTCTAGAATCCTAATGCTTGAATGGCCTGAAAATGAAGATGTATTCTGGATGCAATCTCTCTCTCTCTCTCTCTCTCTCTCTCTCTCTCTCTCTCTCTCTCTCTCTCTCTCTCTCTCTCTCTCTCCTCTCCCTGATGTCATGTGCGCGAGCCGTCGTCACTCATGCATGCAGATCAGAGGTAACCCGGGCTGCAGAGATGGCTTGAGGTAGAGCACATCGTTTTATTAGATTGCTCTGCAAGTGAAATGTGGGCTAATTGCAAAGGAACAAGACTAATCTCAACTTTATATAGGCCACAGCGGGAGGCACGGTTTGATCTCGCAGCTCTACCTGAATTCACTGACAATAGGAAGAGCAGTCGAGTGTCTCGGGAGACTCGTCTCCTGTTGCCTTCGAACGCTCCGGCTCTATTTTTTGTCCTTCATTGACAGGCTTCATTCAGTTCTTTAGTGATACAGTATGTTTTTTTTTGACATCTGGACAAGTTTTGATCATTTTGATGGGGTTTTTTTTGTTATTTTTATTAGTTTTATATAATTTTTATTAAGTTTTAGTTATTTTAGTACTTCAAATTAAACTAAATGAAAAAATAAGTTATAATAAAATAAGTTTAAGTTTTTTTTATATTTTATTATATAAATATACACAGATCAGGCATAACATTATGACCTAAATAAAATCCTAATATTGTGTTGGTCCCAATTTTGTCGCCAAAACAGCCCTGACCCGTCAAAGCATGGACTCCACTAGACCCCTGAAGGTGTGCTGTGGTTTCTGGCACCAAGATGTTAGCAGCAGATCCTTTAAGTCCTGTAAATTGTGAGGTGGCGCCTCCATGGATCGGACTTGTTTGTTCAGCACATCCCACAGATGCTCGATTGGATTGAGATCTGGGGAATTTGGAGGCCAAGTCAACACCTCAAACTCGTTGTTGTGCTCCTCAAACCATTCCTGAACCATTTTTGCTTTGTGGCAGGGCACATTATCCTGCTGAAAGAGCCACAGCCACCAGGGAATACCGTTTCCATGAAAGGGTGTACATGGTCTGCAACAAAAATAGGTAGGTGGTACGTGTCAAAGTAACATCCACATAGATGGCAAGACCCAAGGTTTCCCAGCAGAACATTGCCCAAAGCATCACACTGCCTCCGCCGGCTTGCCTTCTTCCCATAGTGCATCCTGGTGCCATGTGTTCCCCAGGTAAGCGATACACACGCACCCGGCCATCCACGTGATGTAAAAGAAAATGTGATTCATCAGACCAGGCCACCTTCTTCCATTGCTCCGTGGTCCAGTTCTGATGCTCACGTGCCCACTGTTGGTGCTTTCGGCGGTGGACAGGGGTCAGCATGGGCACCCTGACTGATCTGCGGCTATGCAGCCCCTTACGCAACAAACTGCGATGCACTGTGTATTCTGACACCTTTCTATCAGAACCAGCATTAACTTCTTGAGCAATTTGAGCTACAGTAGCTCGTCTGTTTTGCCAGCCTTCGCTCCCCATGTGCATCAATGAGCCTTGGCCGCCCATGACCCTTTCGCCGGTTCACCACTGTTCCTTCCTTGGAGCACTTTTGATAGATACTGACCACTGCAGACCGGGAACACCCCACAAGAGCTGCAGTTTTGGAGATGCTCTGACCCAGTCGTCTAGCCATCACAATTTGGCCCTTGTCAAACTCGCTCAAATCCTTACGCTTGCCCATTTTTCTTGCTTCTAACACATCAACTTTGAGGACAAAATGTTCACTTGCTGCCTAATATATCCCACCCACTAACAGGTGCCGTGATGAAGAGATAATCAGTGTTATTCACTTTACCTGTCAGTGGTCATAATGTTATATATACAATATATCATATATGTAATATATATTAGGGCTGTATATCATGTATACCAAATATACCATACATATTTTTAGTTTTTTTTTATTTTATTTAAAGAAACAAAACCAATGTATATTGACATTTGAGGCTTAATGGTATAGAAAAGCAAAAAAAGTTTCAGGAAGAGTGTTTGCATCTTGTTTATTTTGATATATTAATATGGCATGCAGTCGCTTCAGACAATGGCATAAAACTATTAAAAACATCATTCAATGTAAATTGTGATAATCGCAATTAATAATCGCAATTACAATTTCAAGGGAATAATCGACATTTATGCCTAATATATATATATATATATACCACTGTGTGTGTGTGTGTGTGTGTGTGTGTGTGTGTGTGTTTATACACACACACACATATATATAAATACAATCAACTTGGATGTTTAAGTCATTGCAACAGACATTAAACTGACTTAAAATAAGGAGTTTTTGTATAAGTTATTAAAAAAAAAGTTGAAAAGTGCCTAACTTATTTTGATGAGTTAAAGCAATGTAAAAACATATTTTGTCAACTTATTGATCATATAATTTTTTATAGTGAATTTCTATTAGCATTTCTTGTAACATTCTTTTATAACATTATAAATATACTGTCACTTTAAATCAATTCAATGCATCCTTGCTGAATAAAAGTATTAATTTCTTTAAAGAAAACTTACTGACCTACAGCTTTTGAACAGTATGTACAGTGGGGAGAACAAGTATTTGATACACTGCCAATTTTGCAGGTTTGTCCACTTACAAAGCATGTAGAAGTCTGTAATTTTTATCACTTAATATTTGGTACAGAAACCTTTGTTTGCAATTACAGAGATCATACGTTTCCTGTAGTTCTTGACCAGGTTTGCACACACTGCAGCAGGGATTTTGGCCCACTCCTCCATACAGACCTTCTCCAGATCCTTCAGGTTTCGGGGCTGTCGCTGGGCAATACGGACTTTCAGCTCCCTCCAAAGATTTTCTATTGGGTTCAGGTCTGGAGACTGGCTAGGCCACTCCAGGACCTTGAGATGCTTCTTACGGAGCCACTCCTTAGTTGCCCTGGCTGTGTGTTTCAGGTCGTTGTCATGCTGGAAGACCCAGCCACGACCCATCTTCAATGCTCTTACTGAGGGAAGGAGGTTGTTGACCAAGATCTCGCGATACATGGCCCCATCCATCCTCCCCTCAATACGGTGCAGTTGTCCTGTCCCCTTTGCAGAAAAGCATCCCCAAAGAATGATGTTTCCGCCTCCATGCTTCACGGTTGGGATGGTGTTCTTGGGGTTGTACTCATCCTTCTTCTTCCTCCAAACACGGCGAGTGGAGTTTAGACCAAAAAGCTCTATTTTTGTCTCATCAGACCACATGACCTTCTCCCATTCCTCCTCTGGATCATCCAGATGGTCATTGGCAAACTTCAGACGGGCCTGGACATGCGCTGGCTTGAGCAGGGGGACCTTGCGTGCGCTGCAGGATTTTAATCCATGACGGCGTAGTGTGTTACTAATGGTTTTCTTTGAGACTGTGGTCCGAGCTCTCTTCAGGTCATTGACCAGGTCCTGTCGTGTAGTTCTGGGCTGATCCCTCACCTTCCTCATGATCATTGATGCCCCACGAGGTGAGATCTTGCATGGTGCCCCAGACCGAGGGAGATTGACCGTCCTCTTGAACTTCTTCCATTTTCTAATAATTGCGCCAACAGTTGTTGCCTTCTCACCAAGCTGCTTGCCTTTTGTCCTGTAGCCCATCCCAGCCTTGTGCAGGTCTACAATTTTATCCCTGATGTCCTTACACAGCTCTCTGGTCTTGGCCATTGTGGAGAGGTTGGAGTCTGTTTGATTGAGTGTGTGGACAGGTGTCTTTTATACAGGTAATGAGTTCAAACAGGTGCAGTTAATACAGGTAATGAGTGGAGAACAGGAGGGCTTCTTAAAGAAAAACTAATTCCGGTCTGTGAGAGCCGGAATTCTTACTGGTTGGTAGGTGATCAAATACTTATGTCATGCAATAAAATGCAAATTAATTATTTAAAAATCATACAATGTGATTTTCTGGATTTTTGTTTTAGATTCCATCTCTCACAGTTGAAGTGTACCTATGATAAAAATTACAGACCTCTACATGCTTTGTAAGTAGGAAAACCTGCAAAATCGGCAGTGTATCAAATACTTGTTCTCCCCACTGTACAAATACAAATTCAAATTCTGCTGTAAAGCAGCTCTAAAAAAACAATGTCATTATTTAGCTGAAGTGTTGATTCAGTTCAGTTCAATAACTGTATAAAGTTCATCAATTATGAAACGAGTTGAATTCAGCTATAACATCTCTACAGAAGACAATATCGTCGTTATTCAGCTCAATTTGGTTACATTTTGTTCTCATCTGATAGTGTCAGTGCAATCAAATACTACAATAATATTACTAAATGTGAAGTGTCTTTTTTTAAACCTCTTTCAGGTTTCACTTCACATTACGGAAGTAAAATTGGCTTTGAAAGATTTTTCTGGGAAAGCAAAATGACCAAATATTAGTGCTTTAGTCAAATTGATTTCTCAGGAAGTCATGTGCAGACTGTAATGTTCACTCAGAAGGTGTGTGTTAGTGTGAATAGCTCATGTTATAATGTTAACGCTTATGTTTGCCACTGTTCTCTAGAGCCGTCAGGTGCTATATGAGGATTCAACAGGACAGTCATGTGCAATGGCACAAAAACAGAACATATCATCTCTAGTGAATAAACAAACACACCTGTGAAGCTGCTGAGATGAAGCTTGAATAAGGAAAATGGCTGTTGTGCCCTACAAAAAGGTCACTTACAAAGAAGTATCATGTTTTCGGTCATGATGACATGATAGCATTCTGTTATGAACTTCATGCTCAAGACTTTAGGGTCGGTAAGATGTTTTTTAATGTTAATGAAATAAGTCTCTTCTTCTGTTATAGTTTTTGTTAATATTTTGAATTAGATTTTATTTTTATATTTTCTGTTTTTATTTTAATTTTAGTTCGTTTTTGTTATTTTTAAAAACAAAATGTCTATATATTTTTTTGTTTTAGTTATTTTAGTACTTTAAAAAAATATTTTTTATATTTTATTTTTTTCACCAGTTCAGTAGCATGTTGCTAGCATGATTTAACATTTTATCATGTTTTAACACATTGCTAGTATGAATTAGCATGTCGTTAGCATGATTTAGTATGTTGATAGCATGTTTAAGCATGAATTAACATGTTGCTAGCATTTTTTTACATGTTGTTAGCATGAATTAACATGTTGCTAGTATGAATTAGCATGTCGTTAGCATGATTTATAATATTGATAACATTTAAGCATGAATTAACATGTTACTAGCATTATTTAGCATTTCGTTAGCATGTTTTAACATGCATTAGCATGTTGTTAGCATGTTTTATCACGCTGCTGTTGTTAGCATTAATTAGCATGTTGCTAGTATGAATTAGCATGTCGTTAGCATGATTTATCTTGTTGATATCATGTTTAAGCATGAATTAACATGTTGCTATCATTATTTAGCATTTCGATAGCATGTTTTAACATGTATTAGCATGTTGTTAGCATTTTTTATCATGCTGCTGTTTTAAGAATGTCGTTAGCATGATTTATCATGTTGATAGCATGTTTAAGCATGAATTAACATTGCTAGCATTATTTAACATTTTGATAGCATGTTTTAACATGTATTATCATGTTGTTAGCATGTTTTATCACGTGGCTGTCGTTAGCATGAATTAGCATGTTGTTAGCATGATTTACCATGTTGATAGCATGTTTAAGCATTAATTAACCTGTTGCTAACATTATTTAGCATTTCGATAGCATGTTTGAACATGTATTATCATGTTGTTAACATTTTTCATCACCTTGCTGTTGTTAGCATGAATAAGCATGTCGTTAGCATGGTTTATCATGTTGACAGCATGTTTAAGCATGAATTAACATGTTGCTATCATTATTTAGCATTTCAATAGCATGTTTTAACATGTATTAGCATGTTGTTATCATTTTTAATCATGATACTGTTTTAAGCATGAATTAGGATGTCATTAACATGATTTATGTTGATAGCATGTTTAAGCATGAATTAACCTGTTGCTACAATTATTTAACATTTTGATAGCATGTTTTAACATGCTGTTAGCATGTTTCATCATGTTGCTGTTGTTAGCATGTTTTAATACATTGCTAGCATGATTTAACATGTTGCTAGCATTTTTTAACATGTTGTTAGTGTGAATTAACGTTGCTAGTATGAATTAACATGTCGTTTGCATGAATTAGCATGTTGATAGCACGTTTAAGCATGAATTAACCTGTTGCTAGCATTATTTAGCATTTTTATATACCTGTTTTAACATGTATTAGCATGTTGTTAGCATGTTTTATCATGCTGCTGTTGTTATCATGATTTATCATGTTGATAGCATGTTTAAATATGATTTAACACTTTGCTAGCATGAATTAGTAGATTTTAACACATTGCTAATATGATTTATCATGGTGTTAGCATGTTTAGCATGTTTTTAGTATTATGTAGCATGTTGTTAAAATTAATTAGCATGTTGCTAGCTTGAATTAGCATGTCCTAAGCCAGCTGCTAGGCTTTGCCAGTGATAGATATGTAGTGGATGAAGCTTAAATACTCTATTAGTTATTGTATTACATTTCTGACCTCCACAATGTAGGTCTATGGGCTTTTTATGATTTTTAATCTTTATTTTTAAGAAAATTGTAAGTAGGATCAGTTAGAAAAGATACAGCAACCAGAGTCAGGTCAGAACAGTCTGAAGGTCTGAGTCGAGTTTGGTGGTTCTAGGAGGAGATACAGTTTAAATTTTGGCTCAGAAGAAGAAGTTTACATGGTAGATCAGTAACAACAAAAAACTAGTGAGATGAGATTAGGCATTTACACTCCAAAGATTGTTGCTTTTCGTATGAATGCAGCTGGACTGCAGCTGTGCACCTGATGTGGTTTTGCTGTTCGGATGAGAATAAAATCTCTCATTAAATCTAAATGGGCACATGGACTCAGGTGTAGGTAATCTTCAGCCTGCCCTGTTTAGGACAAAAACATGACACAGAGAAAGAAAAAAAACAGCCCTGTCTGAAAACAGTCACCTCTATTTTTAGTCATTTTGAGGTGTTTCAGTCTGTATGGCACCATAAGTGCAGTTATTTTTCTCTAAAGTAACCTCACATTAAGGTCCTGAGAAGCAAATATATGAAATAAAAAAGCAAAGTGAGGACAGGACACTTTCAGTAAAGATCCCTGTTTTAATGCACATGCACTGTGCCACAAAAAGGATTTACAGATGGAAAGAAATGCCACATAATAGAAATACAAACAAAGTGTTTTTCTCAGTCTGACTTATTTTTGAAGTGTTTTTAGGTCAAGTAATTTAGTATTAATTATGTCCAGCCTGGATTTGAGTACATTTAGCTATTTAAGAAAGCTGAAATGTGGTGTAGTGAGGATACAGAGGGAGGAAATGGCAGTCTAGTCCACAATGATTTCCCAAGGCTGTTCTGTTTCATCTGCGTGGTCGACTTCATACATAATGGATCACACTGGAGTCCTGGAGCCCTGGTGTTTGAAAAGGCTTTTCTCTGTCCCCTACATGATACACATATGCACGGTGTCGTCAACATACTTCATTAGACAGACAAAAATCTGTTATCACAGAATAATGCTAGTTAAAGAGTTCACAACAGCAGCATTTGTGCTTTTGCTTTGTAGATGAGTTTGGGAGCTGTAAGATTTTTTTTATGTTTTTGAAAGTCTCACCAAGGCTGCATTTATTAGATGAAAACACAGGAAAAACAGTGAAATATTATTACAATTTAAAATAACTGCTTTCTATGTGAATATATAGTAAGATGTAATTTATTCCTGTGATCAAAGCTGAATTGTCAGCATCATTACTCCAGTCTTCAGTGTCACATGATCCTTCAGAAATCATTCTAATATGATTTGATAATCAAGAAACATTTCTGATTGTTATTAATGTTGAAAACAGTTGTGCTGTTAGAAATTTCAAAAGAACAGCATTTATTTGAAATAAATAAATTGTAACTTTGTCACTTTTGATCAATTTAATGCATTCTGGCTAAATAAAAATATTAATTTCTTTCAAAAAAAAGAAAGACCCCAAACTTGGAATGGTACATAAATATACTTAAAATCTAATTTTTTATCTTATATTCAAGAACTTTTATTTTATAATAAATATTCTACTGTTGTTTTTATTCGTTATTTGCAATGAAAAAAAAAGGTAGCCATGACGGGACGAGACTCTGGACTGGCGGCCATGACGGGACGAGACTCTGGAATGGCGGCCATGACGGGACGAGACTCTGGAATGGCGGCCATGACGGGACGAGACTCTGGAATGGCGGCCATTGCGGGACGAGACTCTGGAATGGCGGCCATTGCGGGACGAGACTCTGGAATGGCGGCCATGACGGGACAAGACTCTGGAATGGCGGCCATGACGGGACAAGACTCTGGAATGGCGGCCATGACAGGACAAGACTCTGGACTGGCGGCCTTGATGGGACGAGACTCTGGACTGGCGGCCTTGACGGGACGAGACTCTGGACTGGCGGCCTTGACGGGACGAGACTCTGGACAGGCGGCCATGACGGGACGAGACTCTGGAAAGGCGGCCATTGCGGGACGAGACTCTGGAATGGCGGCCATGACGGGACGAGACTCTGGAATGGCGGCCATGACCGGACGAGACTCTGGAATGGCGGCCATGATGCCTAGAATCCAAGGTGGATCGTGCTCCGTGGCCACCGGAGCTCGAGGCACATGGCCCCCTCCAAAAAACTTTTACGGAAACGTTTATGGAAAGGGTCCTCCTCAACCTTCCCCACACAATCAAGGGGGAACCACTTAACAGTAGTGATGTTAACAGTGACACCAAAGCTCCAAAGCGTGTGTCAAAAAAATGAAACGATTTTCAGTGAAGCTTTGTATCAATGCTTGATTCGTTCTATCAAAATCACGTGACTAATGACGTCCGAAGCATCGTTACACACAAACACCCACGTGACTGCTTCGTACTCTGATTCAAAAAGGTGTAAAAATGCGCGACACAGGGCGCACCCTTGTGGGTTGTTAAGGTGTATTGCGTTGCATTGAACTCTTTGTTGTATTGCGCGAGTTTAGGAGAGTTTATTGTTGCGAGTTGCGAGACTATATATTTGTCATGGAACCTGTTGCAAAGAGAGGGCGTTCTGAAATGTGGGAACACTTTTATTTGTATGCAATAGAACAGATTGTTGTCATGTATTTAATATATTGATTCATGCATTCATTTATTCATTAATTAATTTTTGCTTCTAAGATAATGCGTTGGTCGCGAAACATTTTGCGACACATCGCTTTCCCTCACTTTCACCAGCAGAGGTCCTCGTCGAGCTCTGATTTGAAAAGCTTTGAGTAATGAACCTTTTTCTGATACAACTGTGCTTAAAGCTTCACTGTTTCAGAAAGCTTCACGTCGCCATTACTACTTAACAGTAGAGCGTAGTCCATGTATTGTTCTAAAGTCAGTTCATTTCTTCCTCTAGGCATGCATGATCTTAATGGCTCATTTAGGCCATAACAATAGAATTCGTTAAAAACTGCATCTTTTCATTTTAGACGATTAGAAAGAACACATAACTGACCAGTTTAGTCCTCAGTGGTGTTGGTCCCTTGACAAAGAAACAAGATCTCCTCTGCTGGACCCATGTGTTGGTCAGTCAATCTGTAATGCTAGGTTGAACAAAAGCAAGATGAGGTGGATCCACATGCAGATTAGGTTTATTAACACGGGTAAAGACAGAGCTTGAGAACACCAGGAAACCAACAAGGAATTTTCAGTTAGTGACAAGATTTCAAACTTTTGTGATTAAATTAATTATTATGATTAAGGTTAAAATTAATGTATTAGTGGTTAAATTTTACATTGTATATGCTTTTTTTTTTCTATTGACCCATGGCTTTTTTTTGTAACGTCTGCTCCCTTACGCCTGTAACAGTTGGCATTGTTTTCACTGTGGGTGGTGAAAACCCACAATCAACACAATGCCAACTACACTGGAAATTGATATTCATCCCCTTGCTGCTTGACTGAACATTTTATATCAAAGAGAAGCCAGACTTTGATGTGTTACTGTGGCTAGAGATCTAAGACTGGAAAGTGTCAAATGAATCCAATTGTGCAGAGACGTTGCTAGCAGGTTGTGATGGCGGCTGATGTTTGTGACGGGGCCATTGAGAAGCACATCATCTGTCTTTCAAATCAAAATCAAATCAAATCACCTTTATTTATATAGCGCTTTTTACAATGCCAATTGTTTCAAAGCAGCTTCAAAGTGGTAACAGGAAAATAATGCAACAGAATTTGATTCGGCTGTACAGCCGCTCTGGTGAAAACGGTGATGTCATCTAGCTCATTTCAATTATCATATAGTGTCAATGCGGGCAGATCAGTAATATAGTTGAAATTTAAGTGTCCCCAACTGATCAAGCCAAAACCCAAAGGCGACGGTGGCAAGGAACCAAAACTCCTTCAGGGCCAGAATGGAGAAAAAAAACCTTGGGAGAAACCAGGCTCAGTCGGGGTGCCAGTTCTCCTCTGGCCGACGAACAAATAGTGTATGATTATGATTCTGGCAACATTACAGGTCAGAAGTCATATTATATCAATAGATATTCGTAGGATTATTCGAAAGATTGGAGTCGTCAAGCCGGGGACGGGTTTAATGAGGATGTCGTGTCAATGCGGCATTTACAGGGGGGAGTTTAATTGACACAGTCTCTACAGACACTTCAGGGATGCGTTCGTCATGTCCAGGCTAAGGTCCACCATCTGGTCCGGATACGGCCCGGATCCGGCCGACTGCAGTAAACCTCGGGATAAACAGAGAGACTAACATTAGCATAGATGCCATTCTTCTTATGATGTAACGAGTACATCAGGTGTTATTGGAAGTGTTCCCGGTTTCCGGCTGACCTAGTTAATGCAGCCTAACAATCATTTAACTGATTTGAATAATATAAATTAAAAATGTTTTATGTGTATGCCATAGTAAAGAGATGTGTTTTTAGTCTAGATTTAAACTGACAGAGTGTGTCTGCTTCCCGAACAATGCTAGGAAGACTGTTCCAGAGTTTAGGTGCTAAATAGGAAAAGGATTGACCGCCTGCAGTTGATTTTGATATTCTAGGTATTATCAACTGGCCAGAATTTTGAGACCGCAATAGACGTGATGGAGTATAATGCGTTAAGAGCTCGCTCAAGCACTGGGGAGCTAAACCATTTAGTGCTTTGTAAGTAATCAGCAAGATTTTAAAATGTATACAATGTTTAATAGGGAGCCAATGCAGTGTTGCCAGAACCGGTCTAATATGGTCATACTTCCTGGTTCTAGTAAGAACTCTAGCTGCTGTGTTTTGGACAAGCTGCAGTTTATTTATTAAACGAGCAGGGCAACCACCCAGTAGAGCATTACAATAATCTAGCCATGAGGTCATGAACGCATGAACTAACTGTTCAGCATTTTGCATTGAAAGCATGTGCCGTAATTTAGATATATTTTTAAGATGGTAGAATGCAGTTTTACAGATGCTAGAAACGTGGCTTTCAAATGAGAGATTGGTATCAAAGAGCACACCCAGGTTCCTAACTGACGACGAGGACTTGACAGAGCAACCATCGAGTGTTAGACAGTATTCTAGGTTACTACTTGTGGAGTTTTTTTGTCCAATGATTAAAAATTCTGTTTTTTTCTTTGCAGCCTTTGCTAAATTAAGTGTACATGATACTAGGTAATGATCTGAGATGTCATCGCTCTGCTCGCTCATTTCAATGGTATCAACATTTATTCCATGTGACAGTATTAGGTCTAACGTATGATTACGCCGATGAGTGGGTCCTGACACGTGTTGCCTTACTCCAGTAAAGTTTAGAATGTCTCTAAATGCCAATCCCAATGCGTCTTTTTCATTGTCTACATGGATATTAAAATCACCAACAATTAGGACTTTATCTGCAGCCAGTACTAACTCTGATAGAAAATCAGCAAATTCTCTGGTAAAGTCTGTATTGTGCCCTGGTGGCCTATATGCAGTAGCCAGCACAAATGTCAAACGGGATTTATCAATTTCACTACATAACTTTACATAAAGCACCAAAACTTCAAAGGAATTATATTTGAAACTAGACTTGTGAGTAATACTGAAAATATTATTATAAATTACAGCAACACCTCCCCCTTTACCTTTCAGACGCGGCTCGTGTTTATAACAATAATCTTGGGGGGTGGACTCATTTAAAGTAATGTAATCGTCAGGTTTTAGCCAGGTTTCTGTCAAACACAGCACATCTAGGTTATGATCTGTAATCATATCATTAACAATAAGCGCTTTTGAGGAAAGGGATCGAATATTCAGCAGCCCGAGCTTTATCATTTGATCATCTGTATTATATCTATTGTTTATTTGTTGGACATCAATTAAATTTTTACCGTTGAATGGTTTTGATGTTTTTTTTGTATTTACTAATTCGTGGAACAGACACAGTCTCTATGTGATAATATCTAGGTGAAAGAGTCTCTATGTGCTGGGATTTATCTGACTTCTGTGACGTGAGACAGCTAGCAGGCGGTCGGGTAAGCCAGTCCGTCTGCTTCCTGACCTAGGCCCCAGTTAGTCAAGGTTTAGCTCCAAGACTATGTGCCAAATTACTAGAGAGAACAGCGGCACCATCCCGGGAAGGATGGATGCCATCTTTTTTCAACAGGTCAGGTCTGCCCCAAAAGCTTTTCCAATTGTCTATGAACCCTATGTTATTTTGCGGACACCACTTAGACAACCAGCCATTGAGTGATGATAGTCTGCTAAGTATCTCATCACTCCTTTTAACAGGGAGGGGACCAGAGCAAAAAACGTCATCTGCCATCGTACTTGTGAGTTTACACACCTCTTTAATGTTAATTTTGGTGATCTCCGACTGGCGAAGTCGAACATCATTTGTGCCGACGTGAATAATAATCTTAGAGAATTTACGATTAGCATTAGCCAGCACTTTTAAATTTGCTTTGATGTCAGGCGCTCTGGCTCCCGGTAAACATGTGACTATGGTGGCTGGTGTCTCTATTTTCACGTTCCGTGTAATAGAATCGGCAATAACTAGAGCACTTTCAACAGGATTCTCAGTGGGTGCATCACTGAGTGGGGAGAACCTGTTTGATGTTCTAATCGGAACGGAAGAGTGGTTTTTTGATCCGCGACTATGCCGTCTCACCGTCACCCAGTTGCCCTGCTGCATGGGCTCTACAGCCGGAACCGAACAATGTACAGAGTTCACTAAGCTATTCGCATCCAAAGCAGTGTCTAAAGCTGTTACATTCTCACTACTCTCAAGTAAAGTCTGGATGCGTGTCTCTAATTCTGAAATCTTCTCCGTCAGCCTGACTATCTCCTTACATTTATCACATGTGAAGCCCTGTTCGCCAACGGAGAAAGATATACTAAACATGAAACATGCAGTGCAAGTGACAATGACAGGAGAAGAAGACATGGCTTACCGTATTTGTTGATTAATCCAACTTACCACAGTTGTTTGATGGAGTCTATTTACTAATCCAACTTACCACAGTTGTTTAATGAACTCAGAAAACAAGAGACCCGAGTGCAGAGATGGCAAGCTAACAGGCTAGCGAAATGCTAACGCGTGATAGTGATTTAGATTAAAAGCTAGTGATGTCAGATTTAATGTGGTAGGCAATATTAGACAATATATGGTGATGGGTAAGTTATATTTAGCAGTTTAAACAACAGGGAATGATATCAAATAAAGATTCAAAAGCAAGCAAAGCACACGCGAGCACAGCAGGCAGCAGGACAAACAGGAGGCAGACAGGAGCAATCGATCAGAATCTTTCCCTGTGTGACGTTTGCTCTGGTGACCAAAACAAACACTTTGAAAGAGATCTGTGGTGAGCAGAACATCCACTTATACATGTGACGTGTAATGCAGTCTTCAATGAATTATTAGAAATTTCGGATTTTATAAAAGTCAGATTTGCTGTTTGTATTAAAACATTTAGCTGTGCTTTCAGTCTACAATGGCCTCTAAGGACTCTTTAAGTCAAAATGAAGCACATTCACAACCCATTTTACTTAAATGCCCTTGTGAAAAAGAAGAGCGCTTAATCATATTGAATGTGCACTTGTAGTGCACTTCAGATCAGATGTGTGTGTATATATACACCAGGGGTGGGCAATTCCAGTCCTGGAGGGCCACTGTCCTGCAGCATTTAGCTCCAACCCTAATCAAACTCACCTGCCTGTAGCCTTCTAGTAATCCTGAAGACATTGATTAGCTGGTTCAGGTGTGTTTGATTAGGGTTGGAGCTAAACTCTGCAGGACAGTGGCCCTCCAGGACTGGAATTGCCCACCCCTGATATACACTATATTGCCAAAAGTATTGGGACACCCCTCTAAATCATTTAATTCAGGTGTTTCAATCACTTCCATGGCCACAGGTGTATAAATCAAGCACTAGGCATGCAGACGCTTCTACAAACATTTGTGAGAGAATGGGTCGCTCTCAGGAGCTCAGTGAATTCAAGCATGGTACCGTGATAGGTTGCCGCCTATGCAATAAGTCTATTCGTGAAATTTCCTCACTACTAAATATTCCACGGTCAACTGTTAGTGGTATTATAACAAAGTGGAAGCAATTGGGAACAACAGCAACTCAGCCACGAAGTGGTAGGCCACGTAAAATCACAGAGCGGGGTCAGCGCATGCTGAGGTGCACAGTGCGCAGAAGTCGCCAACTTTCTGCAGAGTCAATAGCTACTGACCTCCAAACTTCGTGTGGCCTTCAGATTAGCTCAAGAACAGTGTGTAGAGAGCTTCATGGAATGGGTTTCCATGGCCGAGCAGCTCATCCAAGCCTTACATCACCAAGTGCAATGCAAAGCATGGGATGCAGTGGGGTAAAGCACGCCACCACTGGACTCTAGAGCAGTGGAGACGTGTTCTCTGGAGTGACCAATCACGCTTCTCTGTCTGGCAATCCATGCCCGGATTGATGATGTCAGCTAAAAACTAAAGTCGTTTCAAAGCTGGAGCAAGTTATTACATTATGATGATATTATAAAGACAAATATTTTTTTTTTACTTTGAAATAATGTGCATTGATATTAAAGTAAATGGGGATTTTCATTTCATGTTCACTTTGCCTAAAAATGTCTGAATGTCATGCTTTAGATAGCAAAATATCAAAGCAAGTGTCCTTTTATCATCTCATGCAGTGACATCGGACATTAAATGCAGCTTAATGTCCAAATACTTAATGTCTTCACACAAACACTGGAAAAGAAGAGAAAAAACTCTGATTTAGGACCGTAAAAAGAAATGAAAATGTGACGAGGCCGTCATTAATACAAAATGCATTTATGAAGTTGTTTCATATCAGATCTGCTCGTATAGCCTAAGGAGAAAAATCAAAATCATAAACCTCAGTCTTTCCACTTGAATCCAATGATCCGAAACTCATGGAAATGTCAGAATATTTCACCTCTAGAAACTGCTTTTCAACCAGAAAAAAGTGAGACCAAAAGAACAACTTCAAAACATAAAAAATATCATTGAATAACCCGTTTTTAAATTGACAGGAGTTTAATGTAAAAATTATTCATGTTCAAAAATGTTCATGTTGCATTAATATCACAAGGTTTGAAATCACATGAGGGTGATTAAATGATGAGAATAAGAGAGAGATATTTAGTCTTGTATGTTGCAAGTTTTGGTTTGTTGTGTTTTGTCAATTTAATATAATCTATAATAAGGATGTGTGTGTAAACATAAGCGCCTCTTTGAGGAGGTCCAGTCAGATGCGGTTTGTCTGATGTTCTGCCATCTCTCAGAGTTCATATTACAGGCCCTAATGCTTCGCTTCGATTTTTTCTTTTGCTTAGATCTTTTTCTTTTAGATCTGCATGATCCCACCCACCCTGAAATGACCTGCTCATCTTCCAAAACTCTGTGCCATGTGCATTTCTGCAAAAACGAGAAGTTACTAATTTGCTAAAGTGGTTTCCTCGAGTTTTGCTTCAGTCTCATTGAAATCTCAGGTCTCTAGCTGACTTCCTTTGCTGCTGCGTTCATTTGGTAGGTGCTCCGGCTGTGAACGATGAAGTAACGTGTGATGTTGGAGAAAAGCGGGAATGTTATTATGACGGTTCACACTGGGGTAAGTCAATGTGCATCTTATCTAGGATTCCCAAGTGGCCTAAATCTGGTATGAAAAGATGCAAAATAACCAAAATATTATGGGAGACTTTCAGCATGTAGCAAAATGACTGATCAGGTGACTTTCTCTGTTAAAGGTTCTATATGTAGAATTCAGAAACCCTTGTTATTTGCGACACCGGCGGCCGTTAAGTGAACTGCGGCAGCACTTACTGCTCGCACTCGTGCACACGTAATGTACAAGAGACTGAATGTGATTCAATGCAAAAATGCTCCTTCAGTCTACACTCTTTCATAGACAACCTAGGAAGTCGGGGAACGTCTCGTTTTTTTTTTTATGTTTCGTCACACATTGGCAATAAAAAGGACTAATACATGAAAATTCTCACATATAGCCCCTTTAATCAACCGTGTCACACCCTAAAAAAAAAAGTTTCCAAAAGTGGGTTTTCGCTGTGATGCCATCCCTCAAAAAATAGCTCTTTGGCTGAACATGATTCAGTCATGGACAGCGATTTCATGTGATTGAAACAAGTAAAACCCAATAGAATCAACCACAACTAACTAGAATCAATGGTGTTCATTTAACTTGAATAATTGGTTTTAGTTTAACTTAAAGGGGTCATGAACTGAGAAATTAAATTTTACTTGAGCTTTTGACAAATAAGAGGTCATCATACTATAAGAATATCCTGTAAGTTTCAGAACTGAAAACTTCCAAAGTCCAAAACAGCTTTTATTGTAACCAAGCCCAGAGAACGACTCGTTGTGGAACGTGCCTATAATAGATGGTGAAAGACCGCCTCTGCAGAAGAAGATCAACGCCTACTTCATCATCGCAAACTTTGGCCCCGCCCACTGGAGTGTTAGTGAGATGACAAGGAGAGAAGAGCGATACAAGCTCACTGGACTAAAAATAACATTACCTTCCAAAGGATCCTAATGCTAGGAATGTGCTCATTTATTTTCAACAATGTGAATGTCTCAGTTGAGCATTATTTATTTGTATTCGGTACATTTCACTGTGGATTCTTTGGTAAATCAGTCGCAATTTCGGCGCAGGCTTTGCAAACAGACTTTTACGTTATGGACTCGACAGTAATGCCACAACATGTAAGTAACCATGTTAATTCCAATGCCTGATCTGAGACTAGTGATTTCTGATATGATTCATGTACAGTCAGATGTTCTTTGTCTGTGTGTCAGTAAATCAAACCAGTGACTAAACGCTCAACTTCACATTGTTTCTGAAAATAATCTGTTATTTAAACTGTGATTAAATTTCAAACAGAGCGTTCAAATCAGGGTAGGAAAAATGCCTTTTATTTCTAAATTATGACAATTTTTGATGTAAAAATCATACTAACATTATAAGTGCACCCCAGGAAACATTATAAAACAATGCAGTTCATGACCCCTTTAAATAAATGGTTTTCAATTAAATTGAATTATTCAAATAATCCTACAATTAATGCTTCTTGTTTAGTCCTGTGATTCAGGGCCGTAACCACCATAGACATTGAGAGGGACAAGTCCCCCGAATAATTAGAAATAGCCAAATTGCCCAGCCCCCACCAATATTTGATCTTCTTGATGCTGCTCTGCTGTACTCCATTACACACCGCTCTGTTTGTTGCTAGGATGACAAAAGTAAAATGTTAATTTTTTTAGGCTGCTCTGCCTCAGCGGCCTAACAGTCCTCGTCACTGTCAGAATGAGTGAGATGGCCAATCAAATCAAAGAAGGCGGGGTTTACTGTTACTGCGAATTCCAATGCGACACTTTAGTTATAGCAGTGAAAGAGTGCGTCGTAAGATGTAAGTAGCTAACATTTAATATTTGACAACTGTTTTATAATAAAAACATTCAGCGACCAACAGTTATATCAAGTGAGGCAAGCTACTTAAAATGTTTTATGAAATCTCACCATTTTGAATTGAAAATAAGACATTATTTATGTAAATCATAACTGAATTTGATGTGACAAGAAACGTTTTGCCTTTTTACATATTAGGCAGACGAAAATAAGAGTGAATGTGCGCATATTTAAAAACATAGTATTTGCAAATAGTTTACTTCATAACTACACTGGAACTAGAACTGGAACTTTTACCGTTCTTTTCTTTATTTCTTTAAATCCCTTTTAATCCTTTAATAAGTTAATTCCTTTAAATAAACCAATAAGACTAATACCCCCTTCCCCACGCAAAAAACAAAACAAAACTTTGGTTCCCCCCCCCACCCCACATGTCTAAGATGGTTACGGCCTTGCTGTTAGTTTTCTTAGTTTGAAGAACATATTTAAAAGCTAAAGAACCTTTTCCACTATAAAGAACCTTTTGTACATGGGTTCCATTGATGTCGAAGGTTCTTTATGGAACCATCGGTGCCAGTTAAGAGTGCAGATGCTACATAAAGTTTGACTCATTTTGAGGCCGGAAAATGTACAGATTGTGTCTCCTAATTCCAACTTATTGTATGTTAATTGATAACAAGGTGTCTGTTGTGTAGTTAACCACAGCAAATGAAGCGACAGCCACTTTCTTACAGTATACTCAAATGAATTTGCATAAGATATCAGCAGTGTGTTTACCTCGAACCCTCCTGAAGGGAATGAAACAATGTCTTCTTCAAAGCAGTCACACATTAAAGACATCTAGTTTGAAACCTGTGCGTCATAAAACTGGCAACGTGTTCTGTTCTATTTGTGTGAGTTGACTTAGCAGGGAGGATATGAAATTAAGATTCACATAAACACAATGAGTCAAATGAAACAGGATGGAGATGTGTGATGCTGTATGTTAGAAAATCATTGTGGCACAGAAGATAAGACACTGCAGGAGCAATTGATTTTCATAGACGGCATGTTTTGGAAAGTGTGTGGAATACAGTGCAGAATTTTCATTGCCAATTGCAGATGTTTTCAAAACACAGTAAATAAGAGATACAGCTATAAAGCTAGAAACCATAAAAGCATAAAAAAATTTGTTCCATCCATCCCTCCATTCCTCCATCACTTCTTTCATCCATCCATCATCCATTCCTCCATCACTTCTTTCATCCATCCATCCCTTCCTCTATCACTCCTTCCATCCATCCATCCATCCATTCCTCATCACTCCTTCCATCCATTCCTCCATCACTTCTTTCATCCATCCATCCCTTCCTCTATCACTCCTTCCATCCATCCATCCATCATCCATTCCTCCATCACTCCTTCCATCCATTCCTCCATCACTTCTTTCATCCATCCATCCCTTCCTCTATCACTCCTTCCATCCATCCATCCATCCATTCCTCATCACTCCTTCCATCCATTCCTCCATCACTTCTTTCATCCATCCATCCCTTCCTCTATCACTCCTTCCATCCATCCATCCATCATCCATTCCTCCATCACTCCTTCCATCCATTCCTCCATCACTTCTTTCATCCATCCATCCCTTCCTCTATCACTCCTTCCATCCATCCATCCATCATCCATTCCTCCATCACTCCTTCCATCCATTCCTCCATCACTTCTTTCATCCATCCATCCATTCCTCTATCACTCCTTCCATCCATCCCTCCATTCCTCCATCCACCCATTCCTCCATCACTTCTTTCATCCATCCATCCCTTCCTCTATCACTCCTTCCATCCATCCATTCCTCCATCACTCCTTCCATCCATTCCTCCATCACTTCTTTCATCCATCCATCCATTCCTCTATCACTCCTTTCATCCATCCCTCCATCCATCCACCCATCCATCCATTCCTTCATCACTCCTTCCATCCATCCATCCATTCCTCCATCCATCCATTCCTCCATCACTCCTTCCATCCATCCCTCCCTCCATCCATTCCTCCAGCCATCCATCCATTCCTCCATCCATCCATTCCTCCATCCATCCACCCATCCATTCCTCTATCACTCCATCCATCTGTCCATCCATTCCTCCCTCCATCCATTCCTCCTTCCATCCATTTCTCCATCCATCCATTCCTCTATCACTCCATCCATCCATCCGTCCATCCATTCCTCCATCCATTCCTCCATCACTCATTCCATCCCTTCACCCATCCCTCCATCCATTCCTCTATCACTACTTCCATCCATCCATCCATTCCTCCATCACTCATCCATCCATCTAACCATGCCTCTCTCCCTCCATCCATCCATTCATCCATTCGTCCATCCAACCATCCCTCCATCCCTCCCTCCCTTGATCCATCCATCCATTCCTCCACCACTCCTTCCATCCACCCATCCCTTCATCCATCCATCCCTCCATCCATCCATTCATCCATTACTCCTTCCATCCACCCACCCCTCCATCCATACCTCTATCCCTCTATCCATCACTCCATCCATCCAACCATTCCTCCATCCCTTCCTCCATCACTCCATCCATCCAACCATTCCTCCATCCCTCCCTCCTTCCATCCATCCATCCATCCCTCCCTCCCTCCATGTAGACAGCAGAATACACATACAGTAACACAACACATGCAAAATAGCACACATTTTATAAGTCATTTAAAAACATGATTGCAGCAGGTATAAAAAATTCTTAAAATAAAATAATCATTATATGAAATAAAATAAAATATAAAAAAAAAAATACTTTAACTTAATGTACTAAAATAACAAATTAATAAAAACTATACAGACATTAAAAAAAATAACATTGACGAAAAAACATGACAATAACTAAAACACAAAAATACAAAATTAAAATTCTTAATGATACTAAAATAACTCTGAATCTTATGCATGTACGCAAACACAGACACAAATGTTTTTTCCGTTTGCAAGCTAAATTCTGACTGCTACAAAAGACTTTACTAACGTTATAAGTGGACCTTGTGGGGGGGGATAAAGTATGACTTCTTTAAATTCTGTGAGATGCTCCTGTGTTTCGCTCACGGCCATCAGATGCATTTATCTGTGATAAACGGCCCATTTCTTGGAGCTGCAATTTCAAATGGAGACCTTTAGGAAACACACAGCCCTCATTCGTCCTGAACAAATACATGAATGCATAGCCTGTTGCGTTTACCTAAATCAATTTATAAGCGTAGCATAGCATTTGTGTATTAAAGCAGGGGTGAGCAAAATTCATCATGTAAGGTTTGGCTCTCTTTCAGTTCTTGAGTTTATTGAATTAGTCTCACATGATGTTGAACTGGAATTCGAATGACAGAAAATCAGTGAAACAAGAAAAGAACATAATTGCATAATTTATTTTGACTAATTATGCATATTTATCTAAACTACTCAATAGTGTCAAAACAATAAACAGCTTTTAAAACTTTATCATGTCATTTTAATTTTTTTCTTCAAAAATTCAAATTACAAATGCCATTTTACATCCTGTTTGCAAGTTCATGTGCTGAATTTAGCAGTAATTTTGCACGTCGCACATCCATGTATAAAGGCGGCTCATAGCAGAACATCAGCCTTTGGTTTTCTGCCATTTCTATGAAAGCAGAGCTGTATCTGGCAGTAAAGCTGCTGTTGTCAGGAGGTGTCAAGAAACAGACTGAACGTGTTCTCTGTTCTGCGCAACCACCTGAACTTTTGCCTCTGTTCTTTTAATCCCAGCAGGCACTGGGGCTTTGGAAGGCAGCACCGGTTGCCAGTAGTTTTAGTTTAGTATGTAATGATCCCCAAACCTCAGAAACCAGAGAGAGGAGCTCGATACGCTCGCGCTCAAGGGCGTCCGGAACACTGTCACTCCAGCCGCAAACACAAAGCCAGACCTGAACCAATAATTCATTCCAAAATGAAAGTTCTGTCACCGTTTTCACCTTCATGTCGTTCCAAACCTCAATGACTTTCTTTCTTCTGTCACAAAATATGATTTCTTGACTTCAGTGAAACTGTTTTTATTCTTAAATGTAAAATATCACTATAGGCTATATATCACTGTTATTCTAGTGTCATTGAGATACTATTATAGTTTTTATTGATATTTTGAATTTGTTTTTACACTTTAATTTTAGTTAAAGTTTTAGTAATTTGTAACAAACAAATCTATCCCCCCGTCCCTTCCTCCATCCATCCATCCATCTCTCTTTCCATCCATCCATCTCTCCTTCCATCCATCCATCCATCTCTCCTTTTATCCATCCATCCATCCATCCATTCATCCCTCCTTTCATCCATCCACCTCTCCTTCCATCCATCCATCCATCTCTCCTTTCATCCATTCATCCATCTCATTCCTCCATCATCCCTCTATCCTTCCTTCCATCCATCTCTCTTTCCATCCATCTACCTCTCCATCCATCCATTCATCCCTCCTTCATCCATCCATCCTTCCATTCCTCCACCTCTCCATCCATTCCTCCATCCATCCATCCATCCATCCCCCATTCCTTCTTCAATTCATCCCTCCATCCATCCCTCCTTTTATCCACCCATCCATCCCTCTATCCCTCCCTCCACCCATCCATCCATCTCTCCTTCTATCCATCCCTCCTTCCATCCATCCATTCCTCCCTCCTTCCATCCATCCATTCCTCCCTCCATCCATCTCTCCTTCTATCCATCCACCCCTCCATCCATCCTTCCATTTATCTATCATCCATCCCTCCATCCATCCATTATTAATAATGAACAAATATATGTCTCTTTAACCATAACACTACGAGGACAAGCAAAAGATACAAAACCACTTTCTTTTTATTTCTTTCTCTAGTTTCAAAGAGAGACCTACTTTAATGATCATCAGAGGGAGGAGAAACCTGTGCACGAGACAGAGGATTACAAACTCAGCAAACTGCACATAAATCAACTTGAAACAGGTTTATTCAGTATGAAACACACAATAATATTTATCACTATAGATGTGGTTCTTAAAAATTTTGCTTCACATTTAATCCAGGAAAAGTGATGTATTTTCTCCCTTTTATTCTCCATAAGCCATGCATGATTAGTTAGTTGTCAGTTTTGGGTCAGGACCTACCAGTTGAGAACCACAGACTTACATAATAATTCCATCATAGATTACTAGTTTGCCAAGACAATATTATGTCTCGCCTTGCACTTGACGAAAGACCTCACGCTCTTTAATTAAAGGTAATGATATTGTGTGTGACTCTAATGGAGGATGATGGATATGATGCCCTGCTGTTTGATGAACTGAGTGCCATATATAATTTCTAATAATTGCACCGATGCCGAGATAATGTCACACGCTGTCGAAATTGCTCGAGGTCACTTCCCTTGATGATAAACAAAACAGGACACATTTTCCATAGATAATATGAGAGATTTTACTTTTTTTTCTCTTCATTTTCACATCAGGGAATCCAACAATGAGACTTCACAACATTAGATACATGCAGCTTCTTTCTCCTCCCTCCATGCAATGAAAATCCTCGATCAAATTGGTGGTCTAACACAAACAGACCCCTGCTGACTGTGAAAATAACAGTGCTCGCACACGCCAAGGTCCGTCCCGCTGCTGCTGGATTCAAGGGGAAGGTCTCAACCCGCTGCCAACCAAAACGGGCCTGATGCATAATAGACAACAGTACAGCTGGAGGAGAGGAAAAATTCAGTGACCGAAGAAAATGTGGAGGGAAAAAACAGTAATACGTTTCCGTGCTGCATTTCACCAGCCTTTACCTCGGGGGGAACATCGCAAACTGCGTGTAGAGCTACTCCAGAAATAAAGAGAGGGGAAAAATATGTCCTATAACCAAGCAAATGGAAGAGGAAACATCATTTAGACCATATTCAAGTAGCAAAACTACTTGTTTATCCTCCGTGCCGCGAGACATCGTGGTTAGAAACAGATCCATTTTTTCCAGGAAATCACTGGGAAATTGCAGTACTAATGTGTTAGATCATATCGCTGGATACCTGGGCATAGGATTCACTGCCATCATCTCCCAAAAAAGCATCACAGGCTTGTAGATTATGATGTTTACTTGAGCCCATGTGGGCAGATTGCTGGACTATGCTTGTTTCAGCTGGGAAGAATGTGAATGATAGTAAAAAAGCAGGAAAGCCACACAGTGTCAATGTCCTTTGAGGAAAAAAAATCTTTGAAAGTCTTTTATTCAGAAGCCATAAAAATGCAAAGACAAAAGGTTTACAATATCACATCATACACTGTAAATAATTTAGCAAAACTCAAGAAAAAAAAATAGGTAACCAGTAGCATCAAAATGTTTAAGTTAAGAAATTCAAAGTAAGCAGAACCAGCAGATTTTTGTTTTGTACTCATACATTTACTCATAATTTTAAATATTTGAGTAAGCTAATTCATACATTTAACTTAAAATTATCATGTAATGTCAATTTTTTAGTAGTGGCTAGCTTTAACTACCTAGTTCAGTAAATGCTAATTTGTTAATTGGTAACAATGATTTGATAGCCATAGCATAGCAATTGATTAGTTAGATGAGTAAAGTCTGATGACAAACTTTGATGTTGGCTTGACAAAGCCAGGTCTGAAAGTTTAAAATAAATTTGAACAGCTTGAAGTGTGAAGGTTTTACGCAGAGAAAGTAAAAAATTATTTAAAAAACATGATTTAGCACTTTGCTAGCATGTTTTAGCACATTGCTAACATGAATTAACATGTTGCTTACATGTTTTGCCACATTGCTAGCATGTTTCAACACTTTGCTAGCATGAATTAGCATGTTGTTAGCATGAATTAATACATTAGCATTATTTAACATGTTTTAACGCATTGCTAACATGAATTAACATGTTGCTTACATGTTTTGCCACATTGCTAGCATGATTCAACACTTTGCTAGCATGAATTAACATGTTAGCATGAATTAACACGTTAACATTAATTAACATGTTTTAACGCATTGGTAACATGAATTAATATGTTGCTTACATGTTTTGCCACATTGCTAGCATGATTCAACACTTTGCTAGCATGAATTGCCATGTTGTTAACATGAATTAATATGTTAGCATGAATTAACATATTTTAACACATTGCTAACATGAATTGGCATGTTAACATGAATTAATACACTAGCATGAATTAGCATGTTTTGTCAATTTAACATGAATTAGCATGTTTTGCTAGCATGTTTTATCACATTGCTAACATGAATGAGCATGTTTTAACATTGCTAACATGAACTAACATTTTGCTAGCATGTTTTAGCACATAGCTAGCATGATTTAACACTTCATTATGAATTATTATGAATTAGCAGATTTTAACATGTCGTTAGCGTTATTTAACATGTTGATAGCATGCTGTTAGCATGAATTAGCATGTTGCTAGCATTTTGCTATCATGAATTAGCATGCTGCTTGCATTATTTGACATTTTCTGAGCATGTTTAACATGCTGTTAAAATTAATAAGCATGTTTCTAGCATGTTTTATCACGTTGTTAGCATGAATTAGCATGTTTGCTAGCATGTCCTAAGCTAGTTACTAGGCTTTGCTAGTAATAGATTCATAGTGGATGAAGCTTAAATACTATAGAGTTATTGTGTTAAAGTTTTGACTCCCGCAATGAAAGTTTATGGGACTTTTATGATTTTTATATATATATATATATATATATATATATATATATATATATATGATTTTTTATATTAATATCTTCATATTTAGGAAAACCATAAGTTTGAAAAGATATAACAACCCGAATCAGAACAGCGTGTCCTGAGTTTGGTGGTTGTAGGAGCTCTAGGAGGAGATACTGTCCAAATTTTAGTCTCAGAAACCAAACATGACAGAAACTATTAACAAAGCATTAAACACTGCTATACATCTCCCATTTAACATTCATCTTGCACAAAAAAAAAACATTATATAACACGTAATTTTAGCATTTACTCTCCCTTTCGAGTGTCATGGCAAAGCATGCTGGGAAATAGAAATCCCAGCCCAGTTTCTGGTAAATTTAAGTTTATCTAAATTAAAAGAAACAAGTTCATAAAACTCTAAACAATGAAACAATTCAGATTACTGAAAATGTGTCAGTTTGGTGAACTCAAAAGAAAAAGAAAGTTCTAAATACTCATAAAAGTTCATTCGATTGAACTAATTTGTTTAATTTAAGTTTACCCTACTCAAACCAATGAATTATTTGGAGCGTTAGGGTTTACAGTCATTATCAATGTCTAGATTACGCACAGTCTTGGCTAGATTACTTGCATTGCTATATACAGATTACATGTAATGTAATCTATCACATTACACATTTTAGGTAATATACACTGTTAACCCGGATAAATTTACTTAAAAAAATGTGAGGAAACTGGTTGTTAAATTAAGTTATGTGAACTTAAAATTTTAGTTAATTTAACTTAAAATGTTTTGTAATATCAATTACTGTGTAATTATTACACATAGTATATTTAAGTTCAATGCACTAAGTTAAGTTTATATGAATTGTTTTATTTTTTAATTTGTTAAACTAGAAAATTAAGGGAAAAAATCTAATTAAAAGGTACATTCATACAATTTTCTGTTTTATTTCAATTCAATTCCAAAACATATACAACAAAACATAAATTTTTCGTGTCCTGAAAACATTTTCCTTATAAAATATGAAAAAACCTAGTTTTAACAAATCAGCTTATTGTTAAGCACATGGACCGTCTATCAGAATCACAACAAATTGCATCAAAACTATATGGTTTGTTGTGCTTTATAAATAAATAAAACAAATAAATACACTCCTGAGTTCACAATATTGGCAGTATTCAACTTTAGGTGTCAGCTCACCTTTTCCTAGGTTGAGCATTACCTACTGAATAAAATATAAAGTATTTTTCATACAGTTAGGGTTGTCCAGGTGCAGGGTGTAAATCAGTCCGGAAAAAAGGACACAGAAGTCCTGAGGTTGGTCATCCATCACCAAACATCCTTCAAAGACGATCCTCACTCTAGATGGGTTTAGCTGATGGCTTTCTTGATCAACGCAGAGGATTCTCACTGGAGTTTGCCTGTATGAGTCCTTGTCAGATGCAACCTAACAGAGGAAGAAAAAGATTGACAAAGACATTATCATATAATAGCGTCAGATAGTGCTGTTGTCAAATACTCAAAGTCATATGCTGTGTTCACACCATGTCGTCCTTGGACTGGGAATTACGCATTTCTATGGCAACACTATCAACAGCTAAATTAATCCCCAGCAGTCAGGTACAGTTATACAAGTAGGAGCTCCCAGAAAATTCCCTGTTTACAGGTCGTTATTACAAGTTCTATGAGAATGTGAACGTTTTTTATAAGCTGAAATCTTATAATTTTGGTAATTGCAACATGGCGTCAATGCACCAATACATACCTGGTTTACTGCAGAAAGAGCTGGCCATTGAAGTACCATCTGGCTGATGTCTGGCTTGTCGTTGACAACTTTTCTGTAAGCAGCAAACATTAAAGTTATAGTCTTTATAATGGCACCTGACTTGGTTTACATGTAATTGTGCACTGTGCAGTATGCAGATTAATAAAATAAACCCACATGACATACTGCTGATCTGGAGCTTTGGTGTGAAGGCGGCATAAGTGTACATATTGTTCATGAAGTGATATAAATGTACGTACATTCCGGATGTCAACAAGGAAATTGTTCTGTTCTTGTATAATTTCCATGTTTGAGCCTATAATGTTTAAATAGCTGTGCTCTTTTTTCACAGTTATGAGGGCAATACTTACATTTCCAAAGCATCTCTTCTTGACCTGAAACAAGATAGTCTGTCGTTAAGAGGGCTATGAACCTAGAAAAAACAGGAGTACATCCATAAGTTTTTTTATTCAACCCGTTAAATTAACTTACTCTTTCAATCAATAGACGTGTCGAAATAAAACGTTAAATTATTGCACTCACCATATATTCGCGCCGCCATCCTCACTCGTCAGCTGAAAGCGTGGCCGCGTTGTTCGGTGCTGACCAGAGGTTCAAACAAAGTTTACACTCCCAACAACAGCTCATCGAGTGAAAAAGAAACAATAGAAGGGAAAAGACGAAAAAACGTCCGTCGAACTCGCCGGTCAGGGGTTCAAGCGCGGTGATGTTCGCCGCACGCGAGTGAGAAAACTAGCTTGCTCACCGGAGAAAAATATCCCGTCGTTTAAACAAACAATGTTGTTCACTGCCTCTCTGGGAGCAAAGAAACAACAAAAAGGTAAATGTTGGGGAAAATGTCCGTAGAACTTGCTAAAACAAATGTTCCAACTTCTCATCAACAGCTCCTTGAATTCACACACACCACGACAAAATGGCGTCATTACCTGACTCACAGCACCAAACCAGTGTGTGGGAGGCGTGGTCAGGAGTAAAACTTCATCATTTGAGTCCATTTAAATTAAATTTATTCACACATTCACATTATGTCCACAAATTAGTAGAATCTACTAATATTTAATAAGTAATGCAGTCAAACTTAAATATTTTAAGTATATTGTAATTAAATGTTTAATTAAATATAAAATCCGGGCTAACAGTGTAATCAGACTACTTTTAGATTACTTTTGATCTTACTTTTAGCTTTAACTAGTTTATCACATAGATTTGAATAGGATAATCTTGTACTGATTTTAAAAAGTATGATGAAAATTTGATATAGTGCATTAAACATTACAGTACATTACATCAGGGTTTGTGAAAGAACTGCAGGAGGTTAGTAAATTCATGAAAAGCTAATAATTAATGAAACCATAAAAAAGTTAAATTTTAAAATAAAAACAAAAATCCAGATGAAAAATTTTATTTTTATTATTTATGCTGTGTGACCTAAAAAACTGGAAGAATTTCTGAACATACATAAAACTTTCTAAAACAGCAATAGACAATTTTAAAAAGGAATCATGTTATCAATAAAAATGTAATTGTAGTCTGATTATGAGTATTTTAAAATGCAATATAATCTATGTATATCATATTTGGAATCTGATTATGTAATCCAGATGACATCTGCCAAATGCACAAATGCATAAAAATGTATAAAAATGAAACACACCAATTTTAAGATAAATCAGCAAACCTTTCAATTTTATATTTTTTACTTTTCTAATTTTACCTATTTATTTGTCTAGTTCAGGGTTTCCCAAACTGGTGTTTGTGCGTTGATGAAAAGCTAATGATTAATTAAATCATAAAAATGTCAAATTAAAATCAATATTTTTCACATAATAAAAAAAATAAACGCTTAATAAAAAGAATAAATATTTTATTTCTTTATGTGCATGTTACGTGACCATTAACCGACATCAGAGAATTATGAATATGTGAATGTGTCCTTAATTTACTGAAATATTAATCTCAAGGGCATGTCAAGTAAATATTGTAGGTCAAATGGGTTCGGCTGACAAATTTGACCTCCTGGTGGTTGAACAACATGTTCTGATGGTTCAGCATCTCCTTTTACCAACCATTTGCTGAAAAAGAAAACTGATTTTTTTTTGTGAGCGTTTCAAGCCCTGTTTGTACTCTATAAGTGCCAGCTATCGTTGACAGGATTTGCATTCCTTAAAAAGGTAGATTCCTCTGAGTGCTTTTGACTTGTGCTGTTCTGAAGGTGAAATTGCTTTCCCAGCCGCCATCTTGAACCACCTACAATAGCTAATTACTTCACTCACTCCCACTTATCTCAAACGTTTAGGTCTTGATTAGAAAGTGCATGAATCAAAATCTACATCTAATTGTATTTTGAATGCAATTTCACAATGCAAAAAATGATTTCTTACTCAGTATTTTTGACTTGTTTTCCAGTACAATTATCTAAACATTCTTAAAGCAAGATATATTTACTGGAGAAGCAAAATGACTTGATATTAAGTCTTGTTTTTCCTTTGAATAGAGTTTATTTTTCTGACTCCAATGGTTGATTTTTTGTCTTGTTTTAAGCATAAACTCACTTAATTTTGATACATATTTCAGAAAACAAGGCTTGAGGCTTCTCAAGTAAATATATCTTTAAAAATGTTTATATATTTGGACTAGAAAACAAGACAAAAATACTGAGGAAGAAAATAATTTTTGTAGTGCACAACATTCCCATTTTCAGTGTTTGGGTAGTTTTTGTGTTACTCAGATCCTGGGTCAGACGTGACAACCCAGTGTTTGGGCAGTTTTTGTGTTACTCAGATCCTGGGTCAGACGTGACAACCCAGTGTTTGGGCAGTTTTTGTGTAACCCAGATCCTGTGTCAGACGTAACAACCCAGTGTTTTGGTATTTTTTGTGTTACCCAGATCCTGTGTCAGACGTAACAACCCAGTGTTTTGGTATTTTTTGTGTTACCCAGATCCTGTGTCAGACGTAACAACCCAGTGTTTTGGTATTTTTTGTGTTACCCAGATCCTGTGTCAGACGTAACAACCCAGTGTTTTGGTATTTTTTGTGTTACCCAGATCCTGTGTCAGACGTAACAACCCAGTGTTTTGGTATTTTTTGTGTTACCCAGATCCTGTGTCAGACGTAACAACCCAGTGTTTGGGTAGTTTTTTGTGTTACCCAGATCCTGTGTCAGACGTGACAACCCAGTGTTTGGGTATTTTTTGTGTAACCCAGATCCTGTGTCAGACGTGACAACCCAGTGTTTTGGTATTTTTTGTGTAACCCAGATCCAGGGTCAGACTTGACAACCCAGTGTTTGGGTAGTTTTTGTGTTACCCAGATCCTGGGTCAGACGTGACAACCCAGTGTTTGGGTAGTTTTTGTGTTAACCAGATCCTGGGTCAGACGTAACAACCCAGTGTTTGGGTAGTTTTTGTGTTACCCAGATCCTGGGTCAGACGTAACAACCCAGTGTTTTGGTATTTTTTGTGTTACCCAGATCCTGTGTCAGACGTAACAACCCAGTGTTTTGGTATTTTTTGTGTAACCCAGATCCTGTGTCAGACGTAACAACCCAGTGTTTTGGTATTTTTTTGTGTTACCCAGATCCTGTGTCAGACGTAACAACCCAGTGTTTTGGTATTTTTTGTGTTACCCAGATCCTGTGTCAGACGTAACAACCCAGTGTTTTGGTATTTTTTGTGTTACCCAGATCCTGTGTCAGACGTAACAACCCAGTGTTTTGGTATTTTTTGTGTTACCCAGATCCTGGGTCAGACGTAACAACCCAGTGTTTTGGTATTTTTTGTGTAACCCAGATCCTGTGTCAGACGTAACAACCCAGTGTTTTGGTATTTTTTGTGTAACCCAGATCCTGTGTCAGACGTAACAACCCAGTGTTTTGGTATTTTTTGTGTTACCCAGATCCTGGGTCAGACGTAACAACCCAGTGTTTTGGTATTTTTTGTGTAACCCAGATCCTGTGTCAGACGTAACAACCCAGTGTTTTGGTATTTTTTGTGTTACCCAGATCCTGTGTCAGACGTAACAACCCAGTGTTTTGGTATTTTTTGTGTTACCCAGATCCTGGGTCAGACGTAACAACCCAGTGTTTTGGTATTTTTTGTGTAACCCAGATCCTGTGTCAGACGTAACAACCCAGTGTTTTGGTATTTTTTGTGTTACCCAGATCCTGGGTCAGACGTAACAACCCAGTGTTTTGGTATTTTTTGTGTAACCCAGATCCTGTGTCAGACGTAACAACCCAGTGTTTTGGTATTTTTTGTGTTACCCAGATCCTGGGTCAGACGTAACAACCCAGTGTTTTGGTATTTTTTGTGTAACCCAGATCCTGTGTCAGACGTAACAACCCAGTGTTTTGGTATTTTTTGTGTAACCCAGATCCTGTGTCAGACGTAACAACCCAGTGTTTTGGTATTTTTTGTGTAACCCAGATCCTGTGTCAGACGTAACAACCCAGTGTTTTGGTATTTTTTTGTGTTACCCAGATCCTGTGTCAGACGTAACAACCCAGTGTTTTGGTATTTTTTGTGTTACCCAGATCCTGTGTCAGACGTAACAACCCAGTGTTTTGGTATTTTTTGTGTTACCCAGATCCTGGGTCAGACGTAACAACCCAGTGTTTTGGTATTTTTTGTGTAACCCAGATCCTGTGTCAGACGTAACAACCCAGTGTTTTGGTATTTTTTGTGTAACCCAGATCCTGTGTCAGACGTAACAACCCAGTGTTTTGGTATTTTTTGTGTTACCCAGATCCTGGGTCAGACGTAACAACCCAGTGTTTTGGTATTTTTTGTGTAACCCAGATCCTGTGTCAGACGTAACAACCCAGTGTTTTGGTATTTTTTGTGTAACCCAGATCCTGTGTCAGACGTAACAACCCAGTGTTTTGGTAGTTTTTGTGTTACCCAGATCCTGGGTCAGACGTAACAACCCAGTGTTTGGGTAGTTTTTGTGTTAACCAGATCCTGTGTCAGACGTAACAACCCAGTGTTTTGGTATTTTTTGTGTTACCCAGATCCTGTGTCAGACGTAACAACCCAGTGTTTTGGTATTTTTTGTGTTACCCAGATCCTGTGTCAGACGTAACAACCCAGTGTTTTGGTATTTTTTGTGTTACCCAGATCCTGTGTCAGACGTAACAACCCAGTGTTTTGGTATTTTTTGTGTTACCCAGATCCTGTGTCAGACGTAACAACCCAGTGTTTTGGTATTTTTTGTGTTACCCAGATCCTGTGTCAGACGTAACAACCCAGTGTTTTGGTATTTTTTGTGTTACCCAGATCCTGTGTCAGACGTAACAACCCAGTGTTTTGGTATTTTTTGTGTTACCCAGATCCTGTGTCAGACGTAACAACCCAGTGTTTTGGTATTTTTTGTGTTACCCAGATCCTGTGTCAGACGTAACAACCCAGTGTTTTGGTATTTTTTGTGTTACCCAGATCCTGTGTCAGACGTAACAACCCAGTGTTTTGGTATTTTTTGTGTTACCCAGATCCTGTGTCAGACGTAACAACCCAGTGTTTTGGTATTTTTTGTGTTACCCAGATCCTGTGTCAGACGTAACAACCCAGTGTTTTGGTATTTTTTGTGTTACCCAGATCCTGTGTCAGACGTAACAACCCAGTGTTTTGGTATTTTTTGTGTTACCCAGATCCTGGGTCAGACGTAACAACCCAGTGTTTTGGTATTTTTTGTGTAACCCAGATCCTGTGTCAGACGTAACAACCCAGTGTTTTGGTATTTTTTGTGTTACCCAGATCCTGGGTCAGACGTAACAACCCAGTGTTTTGGTATTTTTTGTGTAACCCAGATCCTGTGTCAGACGTAACAACCCAGTGTTTTGGTATTTTTTGTGTTACCCAGATCCTGTGTCAGACGTAACAACCCAGTGTTTTGGTATTTTTTGTGTTACCCAGATCCTGTGTCAGACGTAACAACCCAGTGTTTTGGTATTTTTTGTGTTACCCAGATCCTGTGTCAGACGTAACAACCCAGTGTTTTGGTATTTTTTGTGTTACCCAGATCCTGTGTCAGACGTAACAACCCAGTGTTTTGGTATTTTTTGTGTTACCCAGATCCTGTGTCAGACGTAACAACCCAGTGTTTTGGTATTTTTTGTGTTACCCAGATCCTGTGTCAGACGTAACAACCCAGTGTTTTGGTATTTTTTGTGTTACCCAGATCCTGTGTCAGACGTAACAACCCAGTGTTTTGGTATTTTTTGTGTTACCCAGATCCTGTGTCAGACGTAACAACCCAGTGTTTTGGTATTTTTTGTGTAACCCAGATCCTGTGTCAGACGTAACAACCCAGTGTTTTGGTATTTTTTGTGTTACCCAGATCCTGTGTCAGACGTAACAACCCAGTGTTTTGGTATTTTTTGTGTTACCCAGATCCTGGGTCAGACGTAACAACCCAGTGTTTTGGTATTTTTTGTGTAACCCAGATCCTGTGTCAGACGTAACAACCCAGTGTTTTGGTATTTTTTGTGTTACCCAGATCCTGGGTCAGACGTAACAACCCAGTGTTTTGGTATTTTTTGTGTAACCCAGATCCTGTGTCAGACGTAACAACCCAGTGTTTTGGTATTTTTTGTGTTACCCAGATCCTGGGTCAGACGTAACAACCCAGTGTTTTGGTATTTTTTGTGTAACCCAGATCCTGTGTCAGACGTAACAACCCAGTGTTTTGGTATTTTTTGTGTTACCCAGATCCTGTGTCAGACGTAACAACCCAGTGTTTTGGTATTTTTTGTGTTACCCAGATCCTGTGTCAGACGTAACAACCCAGTGTTTTGGTATTTTTTGTGTTACCCAGATCCTGTGTCAGACGTAACAACCCAGTGTTTTGGTATTTTTTGTGTTACCCAGATCCTGTGTCAGACGTAACAACCCAGTGTTTTGGTATTTTTTGTGTTACCCAGATCCTGTGTCAGACGTAACAACCCAGTGTTTTGGTATTTTTTGTGTTACCCAGATCCTGTGTCAGACGTAACAACCCAGTGTTTTGGTATTTTTTGTGTTACCCAGATCCTGTGTCAGACGTAACAACCCAGTGTTTTGGTATTTTTTGTGTTACCCAGATCCTGTGTCAGACGTAACAACCCAGTGTTTTGGTATTTTTTGTGTTACCCAGATCCTGTGTCAGACGTAACAACCCAGTGTTTTGGTATTTTTTGTGTTACCCAGATCCTGTGTCAGACGTAACAACCCAGTGTTTTGGTATTTTTTGTGTAACCCAGATCCTGTGTCAGACGTAACAACCCAGTGTTTGGGTAGTTTTTGTGTTACCCAGATCCTGGGTCAGACGTAACAACCCAGTGTTTGGGTAGTTTTTGTGTTAACCAGATCCTGGGTCAGACGTAACAACCCAGTGTTTGGGTAGTTTTTGTGTTACCCAGATCCTGGGTCAGACGTAACAACCCAGTGTTTTGGTATTTTTTGTGTAACCCAGATCCTGTGTCAGACGTAACAACCCAGTGTTTTGGTATTTTTTGTGTTACCCAGATCCTGTGTCAGACGTAACAACCCAGTGTTTTGGTATGTTTTGTGTTACCCAGATCCTGTGTCAGACGTAACAACCCAGTGTTTTGGTATTTTTTGTGTTACCCAGATCCTGTGTCAGACGTAACAACCCAGTGTTTTGGTATTTTTTGTGTAACCCAGATCCTGTGTCAGACGTAACAACCCAGTGTTTTGGTATTTTTTGTGTTACCCAGATCCTGTGTCAGACGTAACAACCCAGTGTTTTGGTATTTTTTGTGTTACCCAGATCCTGGGTCAGACGTAACAACCCAGTGTTTTGGTATTTTTTGTGTAACCCAGATCCTGTGTCAGACGTAACAACCCAGTGTTTTGGTATTTTTTGTGTTACCCAGATCCTGGGTCAGACGTAACAACCCAGTGTTTTGGTATTTTTTGTGTAACCCAGATCCTGTGTCAGACGTAACAACCCAGTGTTTTGGTATTTTTTGTGTTACCCAGATCCTGGGTCAGACGTAACAACCCAGTGTTTTGGTATTTTTTGTGTAACCCAGATCCTGTGTCAGACGTAACAACCCAGTGTTTTGGTATTTTTTGTGTAACCCAGATCCTGTGTCAGACGTAACAACCCAGTGTTTTGGTATTTTTTGTGTAACCCAGATCCTGTGTCAGACGTAACAACCCAGTGTTTTGGTATTTTTTTGTGTTACCCAGATCCTGTGTCAGACGTAACAACCCAGTGTTTTGGTATTTTTTGTGTTACCCAGATCCTGTGTCAGACGTAACAACCCAGTGTTTTGGTATTTTTTGTGTTACCCAGATCCTGTGTCAGACGTAACAACCCAGTGTTTTGGTATTTTTTGTGTTACCCAGATCCTGGGTCAGACGTAACAACCCAGTGTTTTGGTATTTTTTGTGTAACCCAGATCCTGTGTCAGACGTAACAACCCAGTGTTTTGGTATTTTTTGTGTAACCCAGATCCTGTGTCAGACGTAACAACCCAGTGTTTTGGTATTTTTTGTGTTACCCAGATCCTGGGTCAGACGTAACAACCCAGTGTTTTGGTATTTTTTGTGTAACCCAGATCCTGTGTCAGACGTAACAACCCAGTGTTTTGGTATTTTTTGTGTAACCCAGATCCTGTGTCAGACGTAACAACCCAGTGTTTTGGTAGTTTTTGTGTTACCCAGATCCTGGGTCAGACGTAACAACCCAGTGTTTGGGTAGTTTTTGTGTTAACCAGATCCTGGGTCAGACGTAACAACCCAGTGTTTGGGTAGTTTTTGTGTTACCCAGATCCTGTGTCAGACGTGACAACCCAGTGTTTTGGTATTTTTTGTGTAACCCAGATCCAGGGTCAGACGTGACAACCCAGTGTTTGGGTAGTTTTTGTGTTACCCAGATCCTGGGTCAGACGTAACAACCCAGTGTTTGGGTAGTTTTTGTGTTAACCAGATCCTGGGTCAGACGTAACAACCCAGTGTTTGGGTAGTTTTTGTGTTACCCAGATCCTGGGTCAGACGTAACAACCCGGTGTTTGGGTAGTTTTTGTGTTACCCAGATCCTGTGTCAGACGTAACAACCCGGTGTTTTGGTATTTTTTGTGTAACCCAGATCCTGTGTCAGACGTAACAACCCGGTGTTTTGGTATTTTTTGTGTTACCCAGATCCTGTGTCAGACGTAACAACCCGGTGTTTTGGTATTTTTTGTGTTACCCAGTTCCTGTGTCAGACGTAACAACCCAGTGTTTTGGTATTTTTTGTGTAACCCAGATCCTGTGTCAGACGTAACAACCCAGTGTTTTGGTATTTTTTGTGTTACCCAGATCCTGTGTCAGACGTAACAACCCAGTGTTTTGGTATTTTTTGTGTTACCCAGATCCTGTGTCAGACGTAACAACCCAGTGTTTTGGTATTTTTTGTGTTACCCAGATCCTGGGTCAGACGTAACAACCCAGTGTTTTGGTATTTTTTGTGTTACCCAGATCCTGTGTCAGACGTAACAACCCAGTGTTTTGGTATTTTTTGTGTTACCCAGATCCTGTGTCAGACGTAACAACCCAGTGTTTTGGTATTTTTTGTGTTACCCAGATCCTGTGTCAGACGTAACAACCCAGTGTTTTGGTATTTTTTGTGTAACCCAGATCCTGTGTCAGACGTAACAACCCAGTGTTTTGGTATTTTTTGTGTAACCCAGATCCTGTGTCAGACGTAACAACCCAGTGTTTTGGTATTTTTTGTGTTACCCAGATCCTGTGTCAGACGTAACAACCCAGTGTTTGGGTAGTTTTTGTGTTACCCAGATCCTGGGTCAGACGTAACAACCCAGTGTTTTGGTATTTTTTGTGTTACCCAGATCCTGTGTCAGACGTAACAACCCAGTGTTTTGGTATTTTTTGTGTTACCCAGATCCTGTGTCAGACGTAACAACCCAGTGTTTTGGTATTTTTTGTGTTACCCAGATCCTGTGTCAGACGTAACAACCCAGTGTTTTGGTATTTTTTGTGTAACCCAGATCCTGTGTCAGACGTAACAACCCAGTGTTTTGGTATTTTTTGTGTAACCCAGATCCAGGGTCAGACGTGACAACCCAGTGTTTGGGTAGTTTTTGTGTTACCCAGATCCTGGGTCAGACGTAACAACCCAGTGTTTGGGTAGTTTTTGTGTTAACCAGATCCTGGGTCAGACGTAACAACCCAGTGTTTGGGTAGTTTTTGTGTTACCCAGATCCTGGGTCAGACGTAACAACCCAGTGTTTTGGTATTTTTTGTGTAACCCAGATCCTGTGTCAGACGTAACAACCCAGTGTTTTGGTATTTTTTGTGTAACCCAGATCCTGTGTCAGACGTAACAACCCAGTGTTTTGGTATTTTTTGTGTTACCCAGATCCTGTGTCAGACGTAACAACCCAGTGTTTTGGTATTTTTTGTGTTACCCAGATCCTGTGTCAGACGTAACAACCCAGTGTTTGGGTAGTTTTTTGTGTTACCCAGATCCTGTGTCAGACGTAACAACCCAGTGTTTTGGTATTTTTTGTGTTACCCAGATCCTGTGTCAGACGTAACAACCTAGTGTTTTGGTATTTTTTGTGTTACCCAGATCCTGTGTCAGACGTAACAACCCAGTGTTTTGGTATTTTTTGTGTTACCCAGATCCTGTGTCAGACGTAACAACCCAGTGTTTTGGTATTTTTTGTGTAACCCAGATCCTGTGTCAGACGTAACAACCCAGTGTTTGGGTAGTTTTTTGTGTTACCCAGATCCTGGGTCAGACGTAACAACCCAGTGTTTGGGTAGTTTTTTGTGTTACCCAGATCCTGGGTCAGACGTAACAACCCAGTGTTTGGGTAGTTTTTTGTGTTACCCAGATCCTGTGTCAGACGTAACAACCCAGTGTTTGGGTAGTTTTTTGTGTTACCCAGATCCTGGGTCAGACGTAACAACCCAGTGTTTTGGTAGTTTTTGTGTTACCCAGATCCTGGGTCAGACGTAACAACCCAGTGTTTTGGTATTTTTTATGTAACCCAGATCCTGGGTCAGACGTAACAACCCAGTGTTTGGGTAGTTTTTTGTGTTACCCAGATCCTGGGTCAGACGTAACAACCCAGTGTTTTGGTATTTTTTATGTAACCCAGATCCTGGGTCAGACGTAACAACCCAGTGTTTGGGTAGTTTTTTGTGTTACCCAGATCCTGGGTCAGACGTAACAACCCAGTGTTTGGGTAGTTTTTTGTGTTACCCAGATCCTGGGTCAGCCGTAACAACCCAGTGTTTGGGTAGTTTTTTGTGTTACCCAGATCCTGGGTCAGACGTAACAACCCAGTGTTTGGGTAGTTTTTGTGTTACCCAGATCCTGGGTCAGACGTAACAACCCAGTGTTTTGGTATTTTTTATGTAACCCAGATCCTGGGTCAGACGTAACAACCCAGTGTTTGGGTAGTTTTTTGTGTTACCCAGATCCTGGGTCAGACGTAACAACCCAGTGTTTTGGTATTTTTTATGTAACCCAGATCCTGGGTCAGACGTAACAACCCAGTGTTTGGGTAGTTTTTTGTGTTACCCAGATCCTGGGTCAGACGTAACAACCCAGTGTTTGGGTAGTTTTTTGTGTTACCCAGATCCTGGGTCAGCCGTAACAACCCAGTGTTTGGGTAGTTTTTTGTGTTACCCAGATCCTGGGTCAGACGTAACAACCCAGTGTTTGGGTAGTTTTTGTGTTACCCAGATCCTGGGTCAGACGTAACAACCCAGTGTTTTGGTATTTTTTGTGTAACCCAGATCCTGTGTCAGACGTAACAACCCAGTTTTTGGGTAGTTTTTTGTGTTACCCAGATCCTGTGTCAGGCGTAACAACCCAGTGTTTTGGTTTTTTTTGTGTTACCCAGATCCTGGGTCAGACGTAGCAACCCAGTGTTTGGGTAGTTTTTTGTGTTACCCAGATCCTGGGTCAGACGTAACAACCCAGTGTTTTGGTATTTTTTGTGTAACCCAGATCCTGGGTCAGACGTAACAACCCAGTGTTTTGGTATTTTTTGTGTAACCCAGATCCTGTGTCAGACGTAACAACCCAGTGTTTGGGTAGTTCCCTTTCAGTCGGTCACGTTCGACGTACATTGGACGTCACCGACGAATTGGGATCACTTCTGGGAGCCCCTATCAGCTTCGAGTGTATAGAGAACAGGCCAATGGCCATTGGCGTGCGAGATTTGCATCTTGCGCTCCGCCCCGCACTGCGGGTATAACAGGAAGCGGATGCAGGGCACATTTGTCATTCACTTCGGAGTCGAACGGCGTTGATGAAGCACTGTTCCTGCACCTATCAAGCAGAGAGAGAGAGAAAGAGATTGAGAGAGAGAAACACCTGTGCTGGGAGAGAAGGCACGTTCAGCGCGACCCGGTGCCTTTCTTCCCGGAGGTGCATGAGGAGCTCACGAGGTCATGTAGTCCCCTGCTTGCATTGGCCGGGGCCACCCCTGGGACTTCCGTATGTTGTACTGGCCACAGCCAGTCCATACGTGTATATTCCACATGATACCTCCCTACGGGTAGGATGTGGCTTCCACAGCGGCCCCCTTGGGCACGCTTTCCCAGCGTTATCCAATACTCTGCTGAGTGGGTCTTGCGGAACAGCAGCAGTGACTCTCCTGCGTGAGTTCCCCGCCCCGAACAGACGGGGGTCTGAGGGGCTTTCGCTGGGCGCTGTAAGTGGTAGTAACTGTGGCGTTTTCCATAGGGATCCCAATTCGTCGGTGACGTCCGACGTACGCCGAACGTGACCGACTGAAAGGGAAGGAGGGAACGGAGACGTACGTCCCGTCGCCACAGTTGCTGTACCATCACTGCATGGCCGAGTCACTAGTTCGGCTCCTCAGTGAAAAACAAATGTGTGCTGCATCCGCTTCCTGTTTATACCCGCAGTGCGGGGCGGAGCGCAAGATGCAAATCTCGCACGCCAATGGCTATTGGCCTGTTCTCTATACACTTGAAGCTGATAGGGGCTCCCAGAAGTGATCCCAATTCGTCGGTGACATCCAACGTACGTCGAACGTGACCGACTGAAAGGGAACTACCCAAACACTGGGTTGTTACGTCTGACACAGGATCTGGGTTACACAGAAAACTACCCAAACACATAGGGTTATATACGTAACCAAGACGTTTTTTGTGTTACCCAGATCCTGTGTCAGACGTAACAACCCAGTGTTTGGGTAGTTTTTGTGTTACCCAGATCCTGAACACGTTACCCAGACCCAGTTCCCCCCCTAAACACGACACAAGCTCCGTTACGGTGGAAACGGACAACAGAGACTGCTCAATTACACTTGAATTATTTCTAAATGTTTAGTTTTTACTTCTAATATTTGTTAAACGAGCTTAAATGTAGGCAATCTGCATTGAAAACTATATAAAATATGCTATACTGTTAAATATGATAGAAAATACAGGAATTATCATGCAAGCCAGTGGTTGTGTGGAGTATTTTAAAAAAGTTTAAAGGATTTAAGTTAATCTGTATACATTGATTCATGTAAGAAGTAAAATAATAATAAGCTAGTTTTATAGTAAAAATGAATCAAACCATTAGTCTGGGTTAAATAAACAACCCAATTTGCTGGGTAAAATTAACCCAACATGTGTTCTGTCCTATATTTACCCAGCCCTTGGGTTGAAAAAAAATTATATATATATATATATTAATTGCCAATAGCCAGCTCTATTAAATAATGCCAGATTTTTTTAGGTGGACTAAAAAAATAAATAAATAAAATATACAAGTTGCCAGCAAATTGCTGATGACACAAGCACTTGAAAATGTTATTTGATAGTGCATGTAGAGATAGCGGTCTAATTAGTTGAGCGCGAGGGGAAATGTGAAGGGAGTAATTAGGCTTTGATGCTAAATTGTTGATGCAGCTTTACCTGAAAATGTGAAGTTTGTTCACCAGAGTGCACCTCATCATGACACGCGTGGAATATATTGGAACAAAGCGCCCTCACACTAGCATGCAAAACTGTCTCCCTCCTCCTCAGGTATAAGTGTTTTGTCATGTTGCATTTCGCTCGTCACATCAGAACAAGGGTGTTGCAGCTTTTATTCGCCTTCCTGTGACCTCCTTCTGTTTCTCTGCCCCTGTTGTGTTCCAGAAGCTCTTCTGCCAAGGTGCTGCTCATGTGAAATGAATGTTTATCAGTAAGTCTATTTAAGCGATGGTAACCGGCGGTTTCTACAGGAGATGCACTGTTGGATGCAAGCTTGGCCCGATGCCCGGACGCTCCTTACCACCCTCGCTGCATCGCCCTGTATGTGAGATCGCATTAGGAGGGCGAAAACAAGACACTAAAAGCCCATCATGCAGTGCACGCAGCGGCCATCGAGGGCTGATAAAGAAGTGCTGCTCGCTCAGGGTACCTGGAAATGGGCAGTAAAGTCTGACAGGTCAGACATCATGTGATGGCCTATTATTAAATGATTGCATCATGAAAAACAGTAAATTGCTTTGTTGCAGAGGGTGGGTTGTTATGCTTTAGGTTCCTTATAGCCCTGAAAGTCTTCTGGGCCATTAAAAAAGAGAGTTTTTATCAAACAAATTAAGAGTCTGTTCAAAGAAAAAACTGCTGTGCTTTTTGTCTTTTTTTGGAGCTTGACACATTGTTTATTATGAACTGGGGGGGGAAACAGTTTAAAGGCCCATTACACCAAGAGCGATAACTATATTAGCGTCTACACCAGTAATGATAATGTTTTGTAATGTAATGTAATGTAATGTAAATATCCTGGCTCTTCCAAGCTTTATAATGGGATTGAATTGGGGTCGAGATCTTGAAGCCCAAAAAAGTGCATCCATAAAAGTAATCCATATGGCTCCGGGGGGGGGGGGGGTTAATAAAGGCCTTCTGAAGCAAAGTGATGGGTTTTTGTAAGAAAAATATCCATATTTAAAACTTGATAAACCAGCAACGGCTGTATGCGAGTCTAGTTCCAGCGGAAGTGACCTCTGACATGACGTATGACATAGCTCCTCTTCTTTTATATCGAAATTCTACAACATTTTTCTTTAAAACTTCTCATTTTAGACTTCTAAGTCGTAACTGGCGTTTTGTTTTGCTCTATCCTCTTCCTATTGCTTCCGTGTTCGTCAGTTCTCACCTTACGCTATTCCTATGTCATATGTCCTCACTGGAGTCGCATGGATTACTTTTATGATGTATGCGCTTTTGAAGTTTCAAAAACTCTGGCACTATTTAATGCCATTAAAAAGCTGGGAAGAGTCAGGATATAATTTAAAGTGCCCCTATTATGCTATTTTAAAGGTTCCTAATGTTGTTTTGGAGGTCTCCAACAAGAGGTTTACATGCATCAAAGGTCAAAGGTTTTCACATAATATACATATACGACTCATGTCTTTCTAAATCCCTCCTTTCCGCGAGCTACTCTGCTCTGATTGGTCAGATGGCCCAGTCTGTTGTGATTGGTCTACTCTGCTCTGACTGGTCAGACGGCCCAGTCTGTTGTGATTGGTCTACTCTGCTCTGATTGGTCAGATGGCCCAGTCTGTTGTGATTGGCCTACTCTGCTCTGATTGGTTAGATGGCCCAGTCTGTTGTGATTGGTCTACTCTGCTCTGATTGGTCAGATGGCCCAGTCTGTTGTGATTGGTCTACTCTGCTCTGATTGGTCAGATGGCCCAGTCTGTTGTGATTGGCCTACTCTGCTCTGATTGGTCAGATGGCCCAGTCTGTTGTGATTGGCCTACTCTGCTCTGATTGGTCAGATGGCCCAGTCTGTTGTGATTGGTCTACCCTCCTCTGATTGGTCAGACGTCCCAGTCTGTTGTGATTGGTCTACTCTGCTCTGATTGGTCAGACGGCCCAGTCTGTTGTGATTGGTCTACTCTGCTCTGATTGGTCAGACGGCCCAGTCTGTTGTGATTGGTCTACTCTGCTCTGATTGGTCAGATGGCCCAGTCTGTTGTGATTGGTCTACTCTGCTCTGATTGGTCAGATGGCCCAGTCTGTTGTGATTGGTCTACTCTGCTCTGATTGGTCAGATGGCCCATTCTGTTGTGATTGGTCTACTCTGCTCTGATTGGTCAGATGGCCCAGTCTGTTGTGATTGGTCTACTCTGCTCTGATTGGTCAGATGGCCCAGTCTGTTGTGATTGGCCTACTCTGCTCTGATTGGTCAGATGGCCCAGTCTGTTGTGATTGGCCTACTCTGCTCTGATTGGTCAGATGGCCCAGTCTGTTGTGATTGGTCTACTCTCCTCTGATTGGTCAGACGGCCCAGTCTGTTGTGATTGGTCTACTCTGCTCTGATTGGTCAGATGGCCCAGTCTGTTGTGATTGGTCTACTCTGCTCTGATTGGTCAGATGGCCCAGTCTGTTGTGATTGGTCTACTCTGCTCTGATTGGTCAGATGGCCCAGTCTGTTGTGATTGGTCTACTCTGCTCTGATTGGTCAGATGGCCCAGTCTGTTGTGATTGGCCTACTCTGCTCTGATTGGTCAGATGGCCCAGTCTGTTGTGATTGGCCTACTCTGCTCTGATTGGTCAGATGGCCCAGTCTGTTGTGATTGGTCTACTCTCCTCTGATTGGTCAGACGGCCCAGTCTGTTGTGATTGGTCTACTCTGCTCTGATTGGTCAGATGGCCCAGTCTGTTGTGATTGGTCTACTCTGCTCTGATTGGTCAGATGGCCCAGTCTGTTGTGATTGGTCTACTCTGCTCTGATTGGTCAGATGGCCCAGTCTGTTGTGATTGGTCTACTCTGCTGTGATTGGTCAGATGGCCCAGTCTGTTGTGATTGGTCTACCGCGTACAGCGCTTGTTTCGGAAGCTAAACGGCCATTACCATAACCGAACTTCAGCTCCGGACAGTAAAGAGTAGTAAAGACAGTAACGATGACGACGATTTTACCATATCAATCCGAGCGTGAGTCCGATGATGAAACATTGGAAGAACTAGTTATTCACCCCGAACCTCCATCGCAAGGACGACTTGAACAGGACGTTTCTCAGTGATACGCTACTCATATGAGGGACATTATGAGATGTTGCAACTGTAACAAAAGTGTACGTCCATCAACAAACCCATGTCTATATTTTTTAATTTATTGTGGTGCACATGCGGGAACTGTATCAATAACTGCGCATACATTAGCCCAACACTAACGTGAATGACTGATGTAACATTTAAGTTTGCAAAACAAATCTTGCTCCATCCTTTATCTTTACTCAAAGTGGTAAGAACGACAGACAATCTGCATTAATAGACACAGTTTTAGGTAATACTGCAGTCCACAGCTGATGAGCAGAAGTATTTCAGTAAGACAGTAATAACGTGAGTTAGCCAGAAACGTACACAATATAAAACACGTATTTTGAACACCTGGTAGAAAATATATACATCAATAATTATTCATACTTACAGGTTGTGATTCTGAGGAGCTGCTGGTCCAAATAAACTGGTACTGACCCAAGTGTTTTGCAAATCCCGCGTTAAACTCTGAGATTTGAGAAGCAGTCGTCAGTAAAATGACGTTTGTTGGCGCGTCAAGTTGTTCACAGGCGGACGACGTACAACATAGGTGGGCATTATGCAAATGTCTTTTCTAGTCATGTAGAACCATCACGCATTAGGATTCGAAATACAAACGACTCGTTAAGGCGGTTCAGAGTTGATTCTTTCTTTTGGGAGACAATAACTTTATTTATTGTGCGCTTTTGACTTTACAACTTTGCAGAACGTTAACATTCACAAACAGCAATATTACACACTGCATGAAAGGAAATATTCGGAAAACCACCATAGGAGTGCTTTAATGTTACTTCAATTGTGTTCGGCTGAAAGAAAAAAAGTCATAACTATTCCTTTAAAGCTGTAATCTTCATTTCTGAGTGAACTATTCCCCTGCAGAAAATGGGGTGCGTTTCCCAAAAGCTCTGAGTTGTGTTGGTAACGACGAAACGAGGAAACTCACCCCAGGCCAATAAAAAGAGCAAAGCATTTTGTCCACAAGATTCGTCCGTTCTTAACAAGGAATCACAAATTAACGCTGCACAAATTAATCTTGTGTTAAAGATGCTTTAATAATTTGAGCACTAAAGCTGTGCTGCTGATGTTCTTTTTATTGGCACTCTGCTCTAAACTCTAGCGTTTAATTACTCATTTAGTAAGTGGGCTGACTTTAACAGTACAGTGCAAACAATAGTTAGGTCAATGGCACATTATTTTGCCCAGTGAACACTGAAATTGAAAGGGAAGTCTCTTAAACATGTCCTCTGGCAGTGTGTCTAGTTGTCCTTGCATTTCTCAAATGCATGCAAGAAGAAATCAATAATATTATTAAGAGGAACAAGAGGAATATTATTGGCTTTAGTAAGAGTTTTCAGTCTTTTGGTGAAATTGTAATATAGGCCTATATTCTGACATCTCAGTGGGCCCTTTAGAAGTTTGGAGAATGGGCATCCCTGACGAGTACCTCTTGAAATTGTAAAAAATGAGGAAGTCATGCCATTTGTCATCATTGCTGCTCTAGGATTTTTATATAATAAACTAACCCAGGACCTAAATATATGACCAAACCCGAAATTCGACAGGGCTGCGGCCAAAAAGCCCCACTCCACCCTGTCGAAAGCCTTTCCAGCATCTAAGGATATATCCGTGATTGGGGGGTTTTCTGAAGAATTTACCCACATCAGATGAATTAGCCTTCTCATATTATCGCCTGATGATCTTCCTTTAATGAAGCCCACTTGATCCTTATAAATTATACTTGGTAGAACCTTTTCTAACCGTAATGCTAAAATTTCTGCTAACACCTTACAGCCCACATTAATAGACTCACTGGCCTAAAATTAGCCAGATCAGTTAGATCCCTATCTTTTTTAGGTATCAGTGTTATCAATGCTTCCATGAAAGTCCTAGGCAATTCTTCAGCTTCAAACGCCTCTATATAAACTTCTGTTAGAATTATGTCAACATATTTTCTATAATATTCAGCTGTAAACCCGTCCACCCCAGATTTCATAGAGGTTATTGCAGCTTTGACCTCCTCTTCTGTAATGGGAAGGTCTAGAGACTCAGATTGCAATACATCTAATTTAGGTAACTCTATATTAGAAAAAAAATTGTTTCAGTTTTTCTCCATCCAGACTACCTGAAGATGTATATAAATGTTTATAAAACTTCTGAAAAACCTCATTTATTTCTTTTGTCAGTGATACCATGGTATCTCCTTTCTTAATTGCCGGAATAATGTTAGCAGCGTTTTGTTGTTTTAATTGTCTGGAAAGGAGCTTGCATGCTTTTTCACCTCCTTCATAAAACCTGGTCCGTAGCCTAAATAGTGCATATTCAGCTTTTTTATTATATATATCATTTAATTGAAATTTGTATTTACAAATATCTTGATATAAATCATTAGAGTAGTGTTTAGCCAGCTCTTTCTCCAGTGACTTAAGTCTCTTCCTTCCTTTTTCTTTCTAGCTGCGTGTGCAATCAGTTTCCCTCTAATGTATGCCTTTGAGGCCTCCCATACAGATGCCAATCTATCAGTGCTTCCCACATTCAATTTAAAGAAGGAGGTCAGATCATCAGCCAATAATGTGCTAAACTCTTTATCTTGTAATAATGCAGTATTTAATCGCCATCTTCCCTTTCTACCATTTTCTGTATTTAGAGCTATATCCAATTCCACAGTCGCATGGTCTGACAATACTATTGCTCCAATTTTACAATTTACTACCTGATCGGTGGTAAAATTAGAAAGTAAGAAAAAATCTATCCTAGAGTGAGATTTATGGCAACGAGAATAAAAAGTATACTCTCTTTCTGTTGGATTGACCAGGCGCCATATATCAGTCAATCCAATATCCTCTGTTAGCATATGAAGGGCAGCCCTATCCCTTGGTATAGAAGGTCCCTGATATTTACTCTTATCCAAAACTCCATCCATAACCTGATTAAAGTCCCCTCTTTGTCACCAAGAATCTTGTTTACTTTATTAATAAAACCCGGGTCTGTCTTATTGAGGCCATATACATTGCATAATATCCCTTTAACTCCATTAATGAGGGTTTCTATACATATAATCCTCCCACATCGTCTTTTGTTTCTGTTAACATTACAAAATTCAGCCTTTTATTTATTAGGATCATCACCCCATTTTGTTTGCTCGTAAATGATGAATAAAATACATGTCCCACCCAGTCTCGTTTGAATTTGAGCGCTTCGTTATCTGTTACATGACTTTCCTGCACAAAAGCAACATCCACCTGTTTATCACCTGTTTGTTTTTTATTTTAATTGGACTTCCACATCCGTTAATATTCCATGTTATAAACCTGATGTGACTAACTATGTACAATACAAATTAATCGCATGTTATCGCGCGTATAATCAGATACGTTGGGTGACTGCCCCCTATTGGGGAATGGTATATTAAACCGTGATGTACATTTATTCAAATTCAACAAACGACAGTTGATCATTTCAAACACCAAAACTACCTTCTGCAAAATTTTATTGCTCAGCAAAAAGTAACAAACTATTACAGTTTTTTCTAATGGCTTAAGCCCATTTTTTGTAACTATTGGCTATTTTTGCAAAACTCTACACACAAATAAGAAAACCCTTCACCAAATCAGCAAACCATTGTAGTTCTCTTGCAAAAGCTAGTAAACCTTGCTTAACTCTTCAAACCTTTGTATCAAACAGTTAACACAAGCCATCACATTAATAAGCACACAATGCGCCAGCTACACACTGATGGTATGAATAAAAAACACATCTGGCTTTTGCATCTGTGCACAAGGTAGGCTGTCAGTTTGAGGTCATACTTTTGTCATAGTTCTGTAAACATACAGGGATCCAAACTTCAAGTACTGGTGTTTATTTACAAACACAAGTGTTTTTTTCCAAGTCAAAACACAAAATAGTAATTTCACTGAGAAAAAAAAAAAAGACATCAGTCTACATCGTGTCGTCTCTCTGGTTCTGGCCACAAAATTTCGTGTACATCACATGCAATGTCCTCTAGTCCAAGGCACCGGGGAAAATATCTTCTGGAATGCCGTATTCAGGCCTGACATGATGCCTGGTCAGTATCCCCATATGCCTCCTCCATTGCCTGTAAAAGGGCTATGCGTTGATGGGGATGACGGTCATAGACCTTCCAGCGCCAGGCAGAGAAGAACTCTTTAATTGGATTCAAGAATGGAGAGTATGGGGTAGGTTGAGTACAGTGAAGAGTGGGTGATCTGTAAACCAGTTGCGGACCAAAGCAGCCCTATGGAAACTAACATTGTCCCTTATGATGACGTATCTGGTCTGCTCTGGTCTCTGAACATTAGTGAGCATGTCATGTAAGGTGTCCAGGAATGTAATAATGTGTGCAGTGTTATATGGGCCTAGGGTTGCATGATGGTGAACAACACCATTTTGACTTATAGCTGCACACATAGTTATGTTACCACCACGTTGTCCTGGGACATTGATTATGGCATGGTGTCCAATAATTTTCCTGCCATGTCTCCTTGTTTTAGTGAGGTTAAAACCTGCCTCATCCACAAAAAGCTGCTCATGACCCATGGCATCTGCCTCTAGCTCCATCACTCTCTGGACAAGACAAAACAAATGCAGCACAGCAGGCCCATGCACAGCACTACAGTATGCACTTCCAGATTCAGTACCAATGATACTATAGCTTACCTGCACATAGTCATATCGCAGTTGTTTTACACGTTCACTGTTTCTTTCAAAAGGGACTTTAGATTTGTTTCAATCGGATTCTGTTGCGGGCAAGTACACGACATAATACAGAAATGCTCACATTGTGTATGTTTTGGAAGGTGGTGTCATCCTCAGTTATGCGCTGCTGAATTTCTCGTAGCCTTATGGAATTATTTGCAGTCACCATATTGACTATATGGGTCTCTTGTTCTGCAGTGAACATTCTTCCTCTGCTCCCAGCATCTGGACGTCTAGCAATTCTGTAAAGTAACAATTTCAGTATTTTTACATGTATGGTATTGTTGTGTTTCTCATTAGAGTATGGCACTGCTACAAAACTTAGTGCAAAGTGACTGTACTAACCGATTCTCATTTCCAAATGTCCTTATGATGCTTGCTACAGTGTAGCGGCTCAAGTTAGGCTGAACCCGTTGGCCAGCTTCCCTCAGGGTCATTCCATGGTTGATTACATGGTCCACTATTGTAGCTCTGATGTCATCAGTAATTCTATTTCTTACTCTTCTTACCCTTCCTCTTCCCCCTCCTCGTCCTCCTCTTGCTCCTCCTCGTCCTCTTCCTCTAACTTCACCTCCTTGTCCTTGTCGTCCTCTCCCTCTCGCTTCTTCACCTCTGCGTCCTCTTCCTCCTCCTCTTCCTCCTACTTCTTCACCTCCACGTCCTCTTCCTCGGCCTCCTCTAATTCTCACTCTTCTCACTCTTCCTGCTCCCTCCATTGTACTCCACACGGAGAGCTTACCTGTGGCTTATTTATAGTGCTTAGGCTGATTGCAAAGTGAACTAATTATCTAAAACAGTTTTCACATGTGACAGTGTGCCAGACAGTTGGCAAAATAGTGTAAATAATAGCCATACATGTGTATAGTTTTGCTAGGAGTGTGTTGATCATTTGGAAATTGAGTGTAAAGCAGTGAGTTGTGTTTACAGTTCCGCAAAAAGAGTGCTGTGCAGTGGATTGTACCTACAGTTTTGCAAAGTGTGTGTTACAAAATTGCAAACTGAGTGCAAAGCAGTGTTTGTGCTTTTAGTTTTGCAAACTCAGTGAGTGGTTTTGCTATAAGTATTAATAGTTTTAGAAATTGTACTATAAGAATCACGGTTAGGGTTTAAGCATTCAGAAAAAACTGTAAACCCCCTACCCAAAACTTAACAACAAAAAAAAACGGTCATACCAAACACAGAGGACCGTCTTAGTTCAAACACCTCGAGATTGCGGTCCGTGAAATGCTGAATCAGCTATCCAGCCTTGCCTTGGCTGTCAAAACTGTTCTGGGACAGCACAGTTATCCGACTCACCTGCCCACCCACCGCACCTGACCCATATGATCCAATATTTGGTCCCGTCATTCTGTTGCCCCGCAATGTTCTTTGATGAACTGCTCTGCATCCGCACTCGATGTAAACACCTTACTCTTCCCTTGCCATGTAAAACGAAGAGAGGCTGGATATGCCAGCGTGTATTTCACGTTGACGCTTCTCAGCATCCTCAGCGAAGCAGTGAATTCCCTCCGTTTTCTGGCCAACTCTCTTGACATGTCGGGGAAGAAGGAAATCCTGCATCCTTCCCAATCGGTCATTCCCTTATCTCTGGCCGCTTGTAATACTTTCTCCCTGGCTGACGAACATAGAAACTTGATCAAAACTATTCTCGGTGGCTGATCTGCATTGGGCCTGGGAGTGAGAGTGCGATGTGCCCTCTCAATCTCGAACTCTCCATCCGGATCAATACCCAGTCCTTCCGATAAGATTTTATACACGCACTTGATCATTCCACCTGCCTCCAGCCCTTCTCTCAGACCGATCATTCCTGTTTTCTAAATCTTCGATTCGGTTCCACATAACTTCCAGGCGTTTATCATCCCGCTCGCCGTCACCGACGAGCGTCAAGGTGACATCTTCCATATTAGAGATACATATTCGTCCAGCCTTTCTTGGATAGCATTTACCGAGTTTTTAAGGTCGGTAACAACCTCTTTGATTGATGACACATCCGTCGCTACTCCTTGTAAGGTAGAGCTTATTTTACTTATTTCGGATAATAAGTTTTCCATCTTTGAACCTTGTTCAGTCGGCTGAGGTGATGGCGACTCGTGTGCCGGCGAAGTCTGTCTGGTTGTCATGCGGCTCGTCGTTGTCCCCTTAAAATATTTAGATGTGGAGGTCGACATTTGCGATCTAGATCACTTTTTTTGTTCCACAAGTGTTTAATCTCACCAGGGACACTAGTTTTGAGAGATAAATGTGGAGTAAATATGCTCGAATAAATTGAAAATATTGGTTTGCCTACAGAGCTACACAACTATGCTGCCATCTTCCTCGGCGGTCCCACGTGACTCCTGTCTGCTGTTTTTGTATTTTTCATTGTGACCTAGTTTTCCCCTGTCAGTCCTGATTAGTCATGTCTTTCACCTGTGCCCTGTTAATTAGCTCCCTCATGTGTTCTAGTATTTATACTCCTTGTTTCTTTCAGTCAGTGTTCGATCTCGTCAATGTTGAGGTGCGTTTTGTCCTGTTCCCTGTGTTTTCACCTGTCTGTTTCTTCGTGTTTGAATTAAAGTACTATTTCCTGGATTCCTTCGTCATCGTGAGCTTCTGTGACTCAGCCACCCGTGACAATGGGACGCTCTCAGGAGCTCAGTGAATTCAAGCGTGGTAACGTGATAGGTTGCCACCTGTGCAATAATGAATTTATTCCATTTGTGAAATTTCCTCACTACTAAATATTCCACGGTCAACTGTTAGTGGTATTATAACAAAGTGGAAGCAATTGGGAACAACAGTAACTCAGCCACAAAGTGGTAGGCCACGTAAAATCACAGAGCGGGGTCAGCGCATGCTGAGGGTCACAGTGCGCAGAAGTGCGCCAACTTTCTGCAGAGTCAATAGCTACAGGCCTCCAAACTTCGTGTGGCCTTGATGATGATTGCATCATGTGGCCTTGATGTGGCCTTGATGAGCAGCTCATCCAAGCCTTACATCACCAAGTGCAATGCAAAGCGTGGGATACAGTGGTGTAAAGCACGCCGCCACTAGACTCTAGAGCAGTGGAGACGTGTTCTCTGGAGTGACCAATCACGCTTCTCTGTCTGGCAATCCGATGGACGAGTCTGGGTTTGGCGGTTGCCAGGAGAACAGTACTTGCCTGACTGCATTGTGCCAAGTGTAAAGTTTGGTGGAAGGGGGATTATGATGTGGGGTTGTTTTTCAGGGGTTGGGCTTGGCCCCTTAGTCCCAGTGAAAGGAAGTCTTAATGCTTCAGCATACCAAGACATTTTGGACAATTTCATGCTCCCAACTTTGCGGGAATAGTTTGGGGATGGCCCCTTCCTGTTCCAACATGACTGCGCACCAGTGCACAAAGCAAGGTCCATAAAGACATGGATGAGCGAGTTTGGTGTGGAGGAACTTGACTGGCCTGCACAGAGTCCTGACCTCAACCCGATAGAACACCTTTGGGATGAATTAGAGCGGAGACTGCGAGCCAGGCCTTCTCGTCCAACATCAGTGCCTGACCTCACAAATGCGCTTCTAGAAGAATGGTCAAAAATTCCCATAAACACACTCCTAAACCTTGTGGAAAGCCTTCCCAGAAGAGTAGAAGCTGTTATAGCTGCAAAGGGTGGGCCAACTCCATATTAAACCCTACGGATTAAGAATGGGATGTCATTAAAGTTCATGTGCATGTAAAGGCAGGCGTCCTAAAACTTTTGGCAATATAGTGTATATGCACACACATATATATTATACAAACAAACTTTTATGTTAGATTTGACATAATAATATAATTATATTAATTATGTAATTATATAATATAACTAGTTGTATTAATACAATAACATACAGATATTGATACAAAATATGTGGATATTTCTTTAAATGTTTCTTTATAATATTTAAGGAATCTTAGTGTTTTTATTCTTTATATAATAAAGAGATTTAAGAAGTGAGTTTAATTCAATTTCAAAGTGGGGATAGGATGAAATACCGTTTGCAACGGGATAGCTGTTTGCATAGCAAATTTTTGCTTATGAATGAAGAATTTGCCATATAAAAAAAAACCCAATATACTCCAGGGGTCTATTTTTATTATCATTATAATAAAAAACTTCCGAAAACATTTTACATAAAATACGATCTCAGTGATGACGCAAATGACACGTTGAGTGAGTTTCGAACCGATTCATTGAAACCGATTCGCGGAAATGAATCAAACTTCCCAAGTCAAACGCCATTTTGCTACTCAAGTTTGAAACAGATGCAGTTGATGCATCATGACAGGGAAGGATTGCATGGAAGAAACTAGTGCAGTGCCGTGGTGTTTGGTAAACTTAGCCAAATAAAAAAGAGTATTGCAATCATCATCAAGATATGTTGCTTCATGCATCATAAATATTCCGTGAATACATCGCCTGAGTCCAGTCACTGATGGGTTAAACGAGCTCGCGCTGAAGGCGCATCATATCTGAGGCAGCAGGAGGAAACGCTCGCGCTCAACACTTGCGCTCCGGTCCTCCAGCGTTACGCGTCTCTTTCCAACTCGCAGGAATAACCCACATCACTTCAGCTCTGCGTGGATGTCTCTTTAAAGCCCGAGCGTCTCCACACACACACACACACACACAGTCGCACTGATTTAGATTTGCACAGAGCTGCTGCTGATCCCCGGCAGGTCCATTTGGATGCTGGACCCCGGAGCCGCGTCCGCGCGATGCCCGGCCATCACTGGATATAAATGACAGATCCAAGTGTGTGTGACTTCAGTGCACCGAACCAGAGGCTGCATGGGAGATGAACGCAGCCGCCAAACATCAGCCTGATCTGCTAGAGAGACCCGCCAGCCTCCTGGTGCCAACATGGGTGAGTAACCAGATCCAGACCCAACTCAACTAATGTGCTGACAGATCACAACAGCCACTCATAGCACAGATCAGGTACTTTTGGGCTAGTATGCATGCAAGATTATTTGCTTAACTAACTTTGAGTTATACTTCATTTTAAGGATCCGGTGTAATTATACATTTAAGGTTAACTACATATAGGGTTAGGGTTAGTTGCATGCAATAATGCATAATTTACTGTTATTACTATAATAAGTACATGCAACATATATAACAAATACACTGTAAAATAAAGTGTTACCTAACTTTGTTATTGAGATGTGCTGTGAAATCCAACACAATCTATTGTTACATTGTCGCTAATGAATATATAGCAGAGCTTATGCATAATATTTCTTAAGATGCTCCTATTATATTAGTAAAAAGAGAGAAACTATTATTGGATATTAGAGTTTTTTTTTTCTTTTGAGTGGCACTTTTTGTCATATGCATTTGAAAAAAAATGCTTGAGAATGACATTTCAGGTTACAGATCTAATATGGTGAAATACTCAGCTGCATTGCACATAAAATTGTACTAAATACAACTGATTAGTGAAAGATGTGCAGCTGTTTTATCTTCTGAGTTGGCTTTTTCCGTCATATATCTTATGCATTTTAAAATGGTGCTTTGCAGATCTGAAGTCAGCCGATCATTTTGTATTTGGAGGACAAGCCTAACATTTCTGAGCACTCAGATTTACAGTTAGACTTTTAGACATATAGACTTTTTGGTTACACTTTATTTTAAGGTGTCTTTGTTACAGTGTAATTATACATTTAAGTACTGAGTAATATTAAGTAACTACATGCACTTACTATGGGGTTAGGGTTTGGTTGAGGATTAATTGCATGTAATTATGCATAATTTACTGTTATTACTATAGTAACTGCATGTAACGTGTAACAAGGACACTGTAAAATAAAGTGTTACCCACTTTATTTTACAGTGTCATTGTTACATATGCGCATGTAGTAATAACTTTACATTATACATAATTACATGCAACTAACCCTAAATCAAACCCTAACCTTATAGTAAGTACTTAATATTACTTAAATGTATTATTACAGTGTAACAAATACACCTTAAAATAAAGTGTAACCAACTTTTCTTGGTCATGCTGTGCTGTTGTTTTTGTAATATATTGGCATTTTTGCACTAAAAATAAATAAGGTGCAAAGTGAGTTCATAGCAGAGTATGATAATTAGGTTTTTAATGTAAATGAGGTGTGGGAGAAAGAGGGCCAGATAATGCCAAATATAATTTAAAATAACTGGGAAATAATGTAAAAAATCTCATTATTGCTACAGCATTGGTGATTAAAAAAAAATAAAAATAATAATAATAATCAAGCCATGCAGGAAATGGTGCATAATTGATGGAGGAAATCATAGCAGATTTGAGGTGACAGTGTAATCTCAAGGCAGAATGAGTTTTTGTGCTATTGTTCCCGTTTGCTGTATTTCTCTTTGTGGAGATAATGATGTGTGACAGTGTGGAGTAGCTTCATTCGCACTGCTCTTGAGGTGTTCGGAGATGCCCTCTCAGAGGATTTTCTCTGCCAAAGCTTTGAAATGGCTTGCTTTATTTGCTTTAACACGTACTGTTACTGTCCTATTTCTCCTGCCCGTTTGTGGTGGGCATGTTCTTCTTAATTGGTAAATGGAGTCTTGCCAGTTGCACTGCGGGACCTTTATCAGATTGGAGGGATTTTCGGAGGTATCAATAAATGCTGGCTCACTGCTTTTGGTTTTGATGAGAATTTGCAGTTTCTGCCCCAGAACAGGCAGAGAACCTCTGCGAAAGAGATCGGGCGTCAGTCGGAACAGAAATCAATAAAGATTTCCCCTTATAAATCTGTTCTTGAGCTAGATCCAGTCGAGTGAAGTCGTTGGTCTGAGATCTGCTCGGAGAGCGTCGAGGGCAGGTACAGTTATTAAGAGAGCAGAATGTGTTACTTCATTAAGAAACACAGCACTAAAGCAGGAGGCGTAGCAGTTATTTCTCTTCTTCTTATGATGATGATGATTATTGTTGTGCTTCAGTGGCAGTGGCGTTTGTGTCTCGTGCAGATATGATTTAGGCTGTCAAGAAGATTTTACTCAGTTCTGTGTGCATTTGAGTGAATGATGAGGAAGCAAGCAGGTTTGCCAGGTCTGCGTGATAAAGACAGACAGATGACCAATGCAAACTAGCCCCAAACTCAAACTCACCACTTACTGTACAATGCACAGGCTTTAGTACTTATGTATTTTCAGCTTGCTTTCATTTGTAGAGTTAGTGTAGATGGCAATATTAATAAACAGTCAAGTGAGAAAACTCACTTGCTTGTATAATGTGCTGCTTTTATTTCGTATTTTACCCTTTTTCTACTGAAAAATGTTCCTGCTGATTCACTTGAAAAGAAATGATGTAAATGTAACTATTTAAAACAAACATAGATAAATAATTGTGTAAATATATTAAATATATTAATATATACCTGTCATGACTACTTAAAAGTACTAAAATATATGCATATTTTTTTACTTTTATTTACTTGTATGGTATGAAATGAAAGTAATAGTATGCTTTAAGTCAAACCATCAAATCTTGCAGTATGCATTTTACTTATTTTTAAGTATAAATTTATATCTTTTTTTACTTATTGTATATTATATACAGTAAGTAAATATAAGTAACTATGCTTTGTCAAACCATTAAACCTGGCAATGCAGCGTGTATGCATATTTTGCAATGTAATTAATATTGCGAGGTTTGACAAAGCATACTATTGCTTATATTGCATATTATTATAAGTAAATATGCATACATATTGCAAGGCTTGTAAACACATACTATGTATGCATATTTTTACTGTTATTTACTTATATAATATGCAATATAAGTAATATTGCAAGGTTTAACAAAGCATACTATTACTTATATTGTTTATTATTATAAATAAATAACAGTAAAAAATATGCATACATAGTGCAAGGTTTGACAAAACACTATGCATATTTTTACTGTTATTTACTTATATAATATGCACCATAAGTACAAGTAATATTGCAAGGTTTGATAAAGCATACTATTACTTGTATTGCATATTATTATAAGTAAATAATAGTAAAGTTATGCACACATATTGCAAGGTTTGACAAAACACTAGGTATGCATATTTTTACTGTTATTTACTTATATAATATGCAATATAAGTAATATTGCGAGGTTCAACAAAGCATACTATTATTGCGAGGTTTGATTATTACTTATATTACTATTACTTATTGCATATTATTAAATTAGAATTAGCATACTATTACTTACATTGCGTAATTATTATTATATGTTAATAACAGTAAAAATATGCATACTGTACATGCATAGCAAGGTTTGATAGTTTCACATAAAGCATGTTATATGTATGCATACTTTTTTACTGTTATTTATTTACAATATAATAGTAGTATGCTGTCAAACTATCAAACCTTGAAATATGTATGCCTATTTTTACTGTTATTTATAATGCAATATTAGTAATAAAATGCTTTATGTCAAACAATCAAACCATGAGCTGGAACAGTTTAAAATGAGTCCAAATGCATGGAAAAACTGCAGACTTTGCAACTGGAAGCATCATAATTGTATTGAAAATATCTCATAATTAATAAAGATGATTTACATTGGGTAATTTGTCATGTAGCAGATGTAAATTTCAAATTAATTTGCATAACCGCTATGTAACCACCACCAGAACAAATGATGTCTCTTACATGTGTACTTGTGCAGATGGGCATGTCAGCCCATTAATCTGGCTCTTATTTATATTTGTGAGTTTATCCAACTCACACACGTGTCTCTGAAACACTGCTGGAAGGTTCTTGCGTGCTTGTCTTTGGGATTTGGAGATTTTGCTTGTGCGCCCTACGGAGGCTATGATTGGCACATGAATGTTATAGCCTTAAAAGTCACAAATCTTTTATTCATGTTCTGCAGGACCGGATTGAAGGTTTCGTAATCTGATAGCTGAAGTTGCAGCTGTATTTCTAACAGGTTTATCGGTGGGGTTGGTTTATAGGGTCATTCCACGTCAATTCAACCAGAGGTCCTGGCTAAAGATTTTGATTTTGATACATTTTCTGGTGAAAGAAATGTATAAATAAAGAAGAAAGACACAATATTAAATGTCATTAATGTACTGTATATTTACTGAGTAATCCACTCTTTTGTAGAAGGGGTCAAAATGACAATTTTCACCTGAGATTTGGAGCTGAATTGCAGGGGGTAAAAATGACTTGGCAGTAGGGCTGCACGATTTGGGGAAAACATCTAATTGCGATTCATGTTCAAAATTAAAATGTTTTTTTGGGCTTTTTTTTTTTTACAAATGAAAAGTGTGTGCGTGTGCGTGTGTGTGTATATATATATATACAGCTTTGGAAAAAATTAAGAGACCACTTAACATTGAGAAATCCATTTTCCATTTTGTGCTTATGCATTAATATGACTAATAATCATTATTATGATTATTAGTATTGCTAAATAAAAATATAATAAATTAAATAACAAAATAAGAAATATTACTATTACATTTTCATTATTAAAAATTAAAAATAGAGTATTTAAGAATAAATATAACAATATAATAATAATATTTATATTTCACAGAAAACTTATTTTACAAAAAACTGCAGGGTTACATGTTAATATGCAGGCAGCCTGACTGAAAATGATTAGAAAGGTCTAAGGATTTATTATAAATTATTATTATTATTATAAAAATCTGTGCTTTTTATCTGTGAAATCAATTTCTTAATTTTTGATAGGAGATATGCAAAATCAAGAATGAGTCTATGTCTTTAATATGAAATATGAGCCTCTTATGCATCCACTGTGGAGGAAAAAACTCCTGTACACTGGAGAAAAACATATGGATTGTCATATAAATTTATTTAGAGAGAAGTATTGTTTTTCCTATTTTTTTTACCCATAATAGAGTGGAGTGTGCATTACTGAGCGCTAAACACACTCATGTTTCATTCATACTGAAGCCAGAGGGCGCCCTCGAGCAGAAACTCCACATATGCCTCAGAGAGAAGTCATATAATGACGTTTTCAGGAAATCCCTAATGTGAAGCTGTGTAGCTGAACAAAAACACTTTGACTGGTTAAACATGAAGAAAATAAACACATGACTGCGACAATATATGGTGTATTTGAGTTCTTCAATCCTTCTCTGGTATTTTCATAAGAATAAAGTATATTTATAATGCAGTGCTAATCGACATAGCCTTTATCACTGTATAGAATATTATAAAATAATAACTACAGAAGCGTGAATCTGTGGAAACGCTGCCGATTTTACATTGTCTGCCTCATTCTGTGATAGGAAGCCACATCAGCTCAAAGGTTTATGAACGCTTCACATTACTAATTTGTGAAGATATTTGACGCGTGTTGTTTTTTCAAACGCACGTTATAAGTGACTCAAACTCGCAGTGCTTTCAGACGGATCAGCATTTCCTACTGATCACAGAGACGCTCTTTACTAACACACTGTGCATATATTTATTTTATTAAAATCACAGCCTTTACACTTTCATAATCGCACATAAGCCAAATCGCGACTGCGGTTCGATTTTGATTAATCGTGCAGCCCTAGATGGCAGCATCATTATTTTATTTCTACACAGAGATTGGTAGGTTTGTTAGTAATATCTGTTGACTTTAGCAATCTTTGTTTCATTATATGGCAACGGTGACAGTTAAAAAATGGGAAATAGTGTTTTTTGCCCCAATTTTGCATGCCTGTGTCTCCAGGCCCTGGTTTCACAGACAAGGTTTAAGATAGTCCCAGACTAAAATGCATGTTTGAGCTGTTTTAACTGAGAGAAACTTGCACTGACAGATCATAAAATATGTCAGTGCCATTGTTTTGTCTCAAGATGCACACCAGTAATATTTTTTTTCTAAGGCACGTTTATAAAAGCTACTTAAATCTCCTAATAAAGCTAAGGCCTAATCCTGGCTTAATCTAAGCCCTGTCTGTGAAACCGGGCCCAAAGGTATTGAAGATCTCTTAATATCCTTTTAGATTCTGGTTCTTAACAAACTTTTCTTTTGGTATCTTCAGTTTAAAGGCCCTTTAAACTTTGGAAAAAGAATATTTATGTCACTCAGACATATATTCTATGCAATTGTGTTTATTTCTAGTTTCAACATTTTTTTTTTATTCAGATATTTCTCTTTAAAAGAAAAAAGTATCAGCTGTGTGCAAAGTGACCCACATTTGGTTTTTGGCCACTGAAAATGTGTACAATTGACCAATTTACTCATGGAGCCGCATTAAGATCTCCATACCTCTGGGATTGAACCATATAGAGCAAGAAAAGTTTAAGAACCGGAATCTAAAAGGATATTAAGAGATCTTTAATACTTCTTGAGTTACAGGCATGCAAACTTGGGGCAACATTTTTTTCCCATTTTTTTGAACTGTCATCGTTGGCATTGTAACAAAGATTGCTAAAGTCAACAGATTTCACTAACAGAGCTACCAATCTCTGTGTAAAAATAAAATAATGATGCTGCCATCTTTCTAAAGTCATTTTTACCCCCCTCTAGTTTGGCTCCAAATCTCAGGTGAAATTGTCATTTTGACCCCCCTCTACAAAACAGTGGATTACTCAGTCAATAAACATTCATTACATATAATATTTTGGCTTTCATCACTTTTTATGTTTGTCCTTCCTCAGAAAAAATATTAACAAAATCAAAAATCTGAAATTTGGTTGATTTGACATGGAATGACTCTATAGTCAACCATCAGGCCTCTACTGGTATTCATAAGCCTTGGTAGTAAAAGTCAGGTTTTAACACTTTTAAGAAAAATGAGAGTGATGTTTATGAGTGCAAATCTTGCGGCTGTGTTATGGGTGTTTGCCGGAGCATTGCAACAGTAAGTGCCATGAGAGGTTGCTGTGTGGTTGAGACGGTGTTTTGTGTTGTCAGTGACTGACTCAGTAAAAAGAGTCTCCTGTGATCTTCCGCTCTCTAGATACGGCTCGGGTGAAATTGATGCGTTTGATTACTTAGCAAAATAACAGCAAACGCAATTTGAGGAACCGTACAAGTCTGCTGCAGGTTGAAGATTAACCCTGTAAAGCCTGCTGTATCAGATTTGATACGCAGATTTCGAAGGACTCTAAATGATCAGCATGATCCAAACTTTGCTGAAATGCCTTTGCACACAATCCACAACATGCCTTCTGTCGTCTGATTGATAGTTAAAAGCCTTTTGTTCAAACGCCTACCTTCAGTGTCTTTTTGCTGTGAAATCGGCACTGATTTTTAGTCAGTAATATTTCAAGATCAACACTTACTGGAATGAAGCAACTTAAGTTTATATGATTATCTATGCATCGTTTTTCAGAAAAATCATGTTCAAATGTGAGTCTGAAATATGATCATCAGGCTTTTGAGGAAGGTTTATTTGTTCATCTCTCAATCATCATTGTGTATTGCATTGCATCATAAAACTAAGCATTTAATAGGGGTGTAATGATATTCAAACTGAACCGAAAAACCGCGATACACCACCCACGGTACGAACCGCGATACTCTCATGTCGAACCGAACGTGCCCCGCCCCCTGCTGCCCCAGCCCAGCTCTCACTTCACCTTATGCCACAAAACTAATTTTTCCTTCCTTGACATTTGATTAAATATTAGTTAGTACACTTTTAACAACTAATAAGATCTGTATTTTTAATAAATATTATTATAAGAATATTATTTACTAAATATGCACTAACTTTTGTCTTCCAAGTGCATGTCACGTGACTTGGGTGGTGATCGCTCAAGTTGCATGGTGGAACGTGGTGTAGGAAACTTTTTCCTCGTCGAAGCAGAGACCAGGAGACGTTGGGATATCTTTCAAGCAGACTTTATTGAGACATGCGCTGTTTGGTCGCTGTAGTCTGACTCAAACAGTATAAACACTGTAATTTATCCACATTTCAGGGGGAGGGATTACACAGCAAATGGGTGACGACCTTAAACAAAGCATGCAAATTAATTATCCAGGTAAAGAGACCTGCCCCAGACTCCAATCCTAATCCAATCAGCATAACGATTCAAAAATGGGACAGGGGCTCCACGAGCCATTTAAAACAAAAGGTGAGAATCTCAGTAATCTGGTTTATTTGACTTACAATAAAGAGAACAGGAACTGGCAGAAATATCTTGCTGGAAACTTTGCATAACAGAATAATTCATCTGATGTCATCATCTTTACCTTAAATGCTAAATACAATGTACTTACCTTAGTTTTAAACAGATTCTTAAATTTGTAATCCCACAGTGGAAGGACAAAGAAAGCCAGTTTCCTCATTTAGCCAGGTTGGCTAAATGCTACCTTGGAGTCCCAGTAACATCGGTCCCCAGTGAGAGGGTGTTCACTACAGCAGTGTTTCTCAACTGGTGGGTCGCAGAGTGCCTGAGAAAAACGTGTTGTCCCGATTCAGATGATATGTTGTAAGGCTTGTCAGTGTCATTTTCGTAGCTTGTTACAAAATAAAAAGTCTCTCTCACTTTCCTGTCCTGTCAGCCGTTATACTGCACTCGTAGCGCACACTGTTCAATTACACACGCAAATGTGGCGGTGCGCGCTGTATATCACTTCATAAAGCGCAAGAGAAACTACGAGCATGCAACGTTACGTTGTCAATTCGTAAATCATGAAATAAAAGTAAAGTACCAATAAATCACATAACTGGTTCGACGTGTGTTAGCTGGGAAGGAATGCAGGTATGATGTTCATTCTGTTCATCAGGAGCAGTTTTAATGTTTCATTAACAATTCATGATGTATTGTGTATTCGCCATGGTAACTGTTGTTTCCATAACCCCAAAATGACAATTTATTTTCACTTTGTTATCTTGTATATTTTTTAATTAGTGTGGTGGCTACTTTATTGTATTAACAAAAACTGCTATTTAATAGCTTTACCTTATACAATGTGTGTTTAAGTGGGCTAAAGTGGGACATTACTTGTGTGTTTCATCAATTTGTGAAATAAATGTGCTTGTTTTAAAAAACAAAAACACAGAACCCTGCCCCCACAGCAAACAGAACCGAACCGTGGCTCCAAAACCGTGATATGAACCAAACCGTGGCATTGGTGTATCATTACACCCCTAGCATTTAAATATCATCTTACTGAGACATATTATTGCCAGATATTGTCACGGTGGGTGTGGGTGAAAAGGAGCGAGGACTCAATTGCAAGAAGATATAAGGTTTATTAATAATAAAGTAAAACAAACAAACAAAACACCCAAGAGGGGGAAAACAGAGCATACCACACGTAGGGAACCAGGAACATTAATCATGGACAGTAACAAAGACAGGGAACAGAAGACAACGATCCAGCACAGTACAACAAACACAAGGAGACTAAATAGGGAACAAACAAGGCAGGTGATGAGGGAGAACAGGTGGGGCAAATTAATCAATAATCAGGTAACAAGGGGAGGGGTCAGACAATAGACATGAGAGCACATGGCTTGTCACGTGTTCCTTGTGCCATGTGCTCACACCAAACATGACAAACACAAGCACATGGCCAGCAATGACAAATACAAGCCATGTGCTCACACAAAGACAAGACAGACATGTGACATTACTCCCCCTTCCGATATCCGTGACCTCGCGCTGTAGAAAGACCAACCGGGAAGGGGGACCAGGCGGGCTCTGGCGGACCTGGAGTCCTGGCAGAGGGCCAGGGCGAGACCGGTGGGACGGACCAGACGGGCTCCGGCGGACATGGAGTCCTGGCAGAGGGCCAGGGTGGGACGGACCAGGCGGGCTCCAGTGGACCTGGAGTCCTGGCAGAGGGCCAGGGTGGGACCGGAGGGACGGACCAGGCGGGCTCTGGTAGCTCTGGTTTCCTGGCAGAGGGCCAGGGAGAAACCGGCGGGACGGACCAGGCAAGCTCCGACAACTCTGGCCGATCAAGGAGCCATGGCGGTTTAGGAAACCAGGTCGGCGCACCCAGTTCAGGAGGCCAGGGCGGCGCACACAGTTCAGGCGGCCTCCTCTCTGGACTCGAAATAGGATGCAGAGTCCTCCCTGGACTCGGGACAGGGGACGGAGTCCTCCCTGGACTCGGGACAGGGGACGAAGCCCTCTCTGGACGCTGGCCAATGGCTGGAGCCATCTCTGGACGCTGGACGATGGCCAGTGGCTGGAGCCATTTCTGGACGCTGGACGATGGCCAGTGGCTGGGGCCATCATTGGACACTGGACGCTGGCCAGTGGCTGGAGCCATCATTGGACGCTGGACGCTGGCCAGTGGCTGGAGCCATCTCTGGACGCTGGACGATGGCCAGTGGCTGGAGCCATCATTGGACGCTGGACGCTGGCCAGTGGCTGGAGCCATCATTGGACGCTGGACGCTGGCCAGTGGCTGGAGCCATCATTGGACGCTGGTCAAGGACGGGCCATGGCAGGGCAATGCAATTGGGCAGCTCTGGGACAACCTCCTGGACGGCCGCGGGCTGCTCTGGGACGACCTCAGAAGTGCCTGAAGGACTGGAGGAAGCCCTGTGCTTATTCCAAGCACGCAGGTATGCCATCACATAAAACCCAAACACAGCCCTCTTGACCGTGTCCGGACTGATGGGCACCTCCTCGAGATTGATAGCAGGCTCTCGGACGGTCTCCGGGCTTGGGATAACTGCTATCAGGTCCTCCACCAAAGTCGGGTGTTCCCAGACCACCGGACTTGGGACCACCGCGGCCTGGTCCTCCTGGACCACCGGACTTGCGACCCCGAAGTCGGGTTCTCCTCAGTGGAGGTAACCGAGGAAGTGGACCTCTTCTTCCTCCTCCTTCTCCGGGTCACCGGAGGGCTGGGGCCTCCACTGACTGTAGATGGAAGAAGGGAACAGTCAGTGGGCTGGGACTCTGCTGGATGTAGATGTTCCGGCTCTCCAAGATGGTAAACATGGTCTACAAAGTCCCAGAAACCAAAACTCCCCAGCCTCTCCATCTCCTCCGGGCTGAGAGGCATGTCCAAGCAGAGATTAAACACCTCCTTAACCACCGCCTCAGTATGGTCCAGATGGTCAACTTCGATGAGGAAGGCGCATGCGAAGTCTCTCACCTCACCCCCTGCTGACGGATGTAGCGAGAGTTGACATATCTAGCTAACTGCAGGCGGTTGGAGGGTTCAGTTGAGGAGGATGGAAAAAGAAAGATGCCCATCTTCTGCTGAGTCCTCTAAATGGCTGGATCGTTATGTCACGGTGGGTGTGGGTGAAAATGACGAGGACTCAATTGCAAGATATAAGGTTTATTATTAATAATAAAATAAAATAAAATAAAATAAAATAAAATAAAACAAAACAAAACAAACAAACAAACAAACAAACAAACAAACAAAACACCCAAGAGGGGGAAAACAGAGCATACCACACGTAGGGAACCAGGAACATGACTCATGGACGGGAACAGAAGACAACGATCCAGCACAGTACAACAAACACAAGGAGACTAAATAGGGAACAAACAAGGCAGGTGATGAGGGAGAACAGGTGGGGCAAATTAATCAATAATCAGGTAACAAGGGGAGGGGTCAGACAATAGACATGAGAGCACATGACACAAGGAACACGTGACAAGCCATGTGCTCACACCAAACATGACAGACACAAGCACATGGACAGCAATGACAAATACAAGCCATGTGCTCACACCAAACATGACAAACACAAGCACAAGCACATGGCCAGCAATGACAAATACAAGCCATGTGCTCACACAAAGACAAGACAGACATGTGGCAGATATAGAGTGACGACTGATATTTATATGCATTTAATGTAAGCATCTGCTATACTGTTAAAGATCTCATTGATTTACATTACAAGCATCAGAATTTCATCTCACTTTGATTGACCAAATTGCATATTTTTGCTCATTTTGGGCAAATAATTAATAAAAAATAAATAAAATTTAGCTGTTTTTCCCTTCATATTCTCACTATATTATACTATATGTGACCCTGGAGCACAAAAGCAGTCATAAGTCTCACGGGCATATTTGTGGCAATAGCCAACAATACATTGCATGGGTCAAAATGATCGATTTTTCTTTTATGCCAAAAATCATTGGGATAATAAGTAAAGATCATGTTCCATGAAGATATTTTGTAAATTTCCTACCGTGAATATATCAAAAATGTATTATTATTAGTAATATGCGTTGCTAAGGACTTAATTTGGACAACTTTAAAGGCAATATTACGAATTTTTTGCACCCTCAGATTCCAGATTTTCAAAAATATTGTCAAATATTGTATATCCTAAGAAACCATAAATCAATGGAAAGTTTATTTATTCAGCTTTCAGATGATGTATAAATCTCAAATTCAAAAGATTGACCCTTATGACTGGTTTTGGGTCAGGGTCACATATGAGCCATAAAAGCCTGATGTATCAAATATGATGCTCAACAAAAACATATGCAAACTTTTTTTAGATTTTGTCCAAAGGTTCAATAAATGGTTCCAATTTTTTTTTTTTTTTTTTTTTTTTAAGGATTTTGATCTGACTATTTTTCTATATGTCAGGCTTTACAGGGTTAATACTAGGTTTCACAAGCCCCACTAATAATTACATTCTGAACATAATGAATTTGATGCACAGCGTTTTGCCACAGCTCTGCTGAAACACAAACCTATTGCGATTCATCCCCGGGGCCGCGGTGATTTACTTCCAGCATGACAGATTATAACATAGTCACAGCCGGGCAATTAGTCAACCTTAATATAAAACTGCATGTGACCTGTTGTTGGGTATCGTCTTTATCTGCGAATCAGCGTTTAATATCTCTGTCTTTGACATGCACACATGCCTTAATACATGTTTGGCTTTTAAATGATCAGCCATTATTCTTGAAACACTCTGTCCTGATATGTTTACTCTCCCTGTAAAAAGACGACTCTTTTCCAGCACATCTTTGTCACCGAGCCCAGCCTTGCCTTTTCATTTCCATTTTGATTCACGACAGGTATGAATTTTAATGAGCTCCATTTCACATTTGGAAACTTACCTCGCCTAAATGTTACTTTATAACGCAGAGTTTGATGATTGCCATTTTTTAGAAAAAAAAGTGAGGATGCTGGGAACGCTGATTGTGAGATAATCAAGGATGTGCGTTTTATTAATGGGGTTTCATTAGTTGGTTATTGATGCAGAATTGGTCATATGTAATATTGAGTTACATGCTGAAATTGGCTTTGACCTTTACTGATAACACTTTGGGTTGCACATTGGGTGCACAGAATTATGTTTTTCCATACTGTGTGTGGGCAGTGAGGATTTCCATAATAACACAAAGGTTTAGAATACAAAGACAAAGCCTTTATTCACAGCTGCTTCAAAATACAGTGATTTTATACTTTATTTGAAGGGGATTTTGTTGATTTTCCTTCACTGTGTGGTCAAAAACATATTTGAGGTGAAAATATAAATGTATTTACACTACCGTTCAAAAGTTTAGGTTCATAAGATTTTCTTTTCTTTTAAAGAAATGTATACTTTTATTCAGCAAGGCTGCATCAAATTCATCAAAAGAGACAAAGACATTTATAATGTTGCAAATTTTATTCTATTTTAAAAAAAAAATGCTGTTCTTTTGAAAAAAATAAAGTATCATGGTTAACACAAAAATATAAACTCTGGTGCTCCTCAAGTGGCGGTCAAAAATGACCATTTTTAAATTTTAGTTTGATAATGTTTTTTATTTAGTATTTTATTTTTAGGGGATCTTATAGTACTAATTTATATTATTTATGGAATAGTTATGATTCATTTATTACCTGTTAACCACTTTTTTACTATCATAAATGTTGAATGTTTTTGAGCACAGACTGAAGTTTGGTCTCTTTTTAAAGAAGACAGTTGGCAGATTATTGCTGGACAGTTTAAAGTTATATAAGTTTAAATGTATTATTTTGAAAACATTTATTAAATTTGAATATTATTCAATTTTATATGAAATATTTTCAAAACATGGTTTACTCTAAAACTGCGAGAAAATCAACGAAAATCTAAACAAGCTGTGTTCTAAATTTGAGGTTGATATCTCAAAAAATGAGCTTCAGTCAGATTTTGTTTGGCCGCAGTACCAAACACTTCCACTAGGTTAGTCTCCCATTCATTTCCAATGCGCTCATTTTTGACCACGAACAATACAAGTGTGACTATTTTTTCAGGACCATTTAACCTTTTTGTCTTCACATAGTAAGTGTTACTCACCCTCACCCACCTGTATGCATTTCTTTTTTCTGCCAAACACAAAGGAAGATATCTGGAAGAATGTTTGTAACCAAGCAGATCTCGGCCCCTATTGACTACCATAGTAGGAAAAAAATGGTAGTCAAATGGTAGTCAATGGGGGCCAAGATCTACTTAAACTATCCTTAAACTAAGTAGCAAAAACTGTTCAACATTGATAATAATAAGAAACATTATTAATAATTGAGCACCAAAAATATTTGAGCGGCAAATCATCATATTAGAATGATTTCTGAAGGATCATGTGACACTGAAGACTGGAGTAATGATGCTGAAAATTCAGCTTTGATCACAGGAATAAATTACACTTTACTATATATTCACATAGAAAACAGCTGATTTAACTTGTAATAATATTTCACTGTTTGTACTGTATTTTTGATCAAATAAATGAGCCTTGGTGAGCAGAATAGACTTATTTCAGAAACATTAAAAAAATTACTAACCCAAAACTTTTGAATTTAAAAGCAAATGTTTTCTTGCCATCTTTTTTAATGATTGATTGATAAAGGTTTACTCATTTCAATAACTGAAACTGTCCTCACTGAAACTGTTAAACTTGAAACACAGTTAATTTTATAGCTGTAGTCCATCTTCAGTCGTGTCTTTTAATGAAAGTGTTTTGCTTTAGATCAGTGTCTGTGTTTTGCTGACTGATGAGACACTTCACAAGGACGAATGACCATAGTTGTGTCTGAATACACTGAAACAGATGCCATTGACTATAATAGTTCAGCTGGGCGTGTAATTTGATAGGCTTTGTAAGCTCAGTTTAATGGACAAAAAGATGAAAAAAAGACAAGACCCACCCACTTTTTAAGACCAATGATATTGGACCCACTCACTTTTACCGTCTCTAATTCAGCAGGTCTGTTAACCGATAAACACTTTATTATTAAACGCACGTTAGACACTTTATTTCAACTTTTCTTATAATATTCTTAGAATATTTTCTTAATTTTTATTTCAAATAAATGCCTTTTTGATCTAATATGTGATGGGAAAAGGGAGTAGAGCGAGTTCAGCTAAAGGCAGATTCGAACCTTGGGTCGATTTGCGTCTCAACTTTCTGCCATGCGCTTTACCCCTACACTATTGGCACTGTGAATAAATTAGTGTCTTCCGTAAATTTGTCTGGCCCAACCAGATGTTTAGTAAATAGGCGGGCTATTTGTACTTAATGTAAGTGGCGTCTACTCCAGTAAAATTTTTCTGGGGGAGGACCCACCCACATCTTTTTTGCTTCCGACGCCCATGTATATATATACACTGAACAAAATTATAAACGCAACACTTTTGTTTTTGCCCCCATTTTTCATGTGCTGAACTCAAAGATCTAAGACTTTTTCTATGTACACAAAAGGCCTATTTCTCTCAAATATTGTTCACAAATCTGTCTAAATCTGTGTTAGTGAGCACTTCTCCTTTGCCGAGATAATCCATCCACCTCACAGGTCGGGCATATCAAGATGCTGATTAGACAGCATGATTATTGCACAGGTGTGCTTTAGGCTGGCCACAATAAAAGGCCACTCTAAAATGTGCAGTTTTACTGTATTGGGGGGTCCGGGGGGGGTCCAAAAAAAAGTCAGTATCTGGTGTGACCACCATTTGCCTCACGCAGTGCAACACATCTCCTTCACATAGAGTTGATCAGGTTGTTGATTGTGGCCTGTGGAATGTTGGTCCACTCCTCTTCAATGGCTGTGCAAAGTTGCTGGATATTGGCAGGAACTGGAACACGCTGTCGTATACGCCGATCCAGAGCATCCCAAACATGCTCAATGGATGACATGACCGGTGAGTACGCTGGCCATGCAAGAACTGGGATGTTTTCAGCTTCCAGGAATTGTGTACAGATCCTTGCAACATGGGGCCGTGCATTATCATGCTGCAACATGAGGTGATGGTCGTGGATGAATGGCACAACGATGCGCCTCAGGATCTCGTCACGGTGTCTCTGTGCATTCAAAATACCATCAATAAAATGCACCTGTGTTCGTTGTCCATAACATACGCCTGCCCATACCATAACCACACCGCCACCATAGGCCACTCGATCCACAACGTTGACATCAGCAAACCTCTCACCCACACAACGCCATACTGTCTGCCATCTGCCCTGTAGAGTAAAAACCGGGATTCATCCGTGAAGAGAACACCTCTCCAAAGTGCCAGACGCCATCGAATGTGAGCATTTGCCCACTCAAGTCGGTTACGACGACGAACTGCAGTCAGGTCGAGACCCCGATGAGGACGGTTGTCATGAAAAATGGGGTCAAAAACAAAAGTGTTCCGTTTATTTGTTCAGTGTGTGTGTGTGTGTGTATATATATATATATATATATATACACAGATCAGACATAACATTATGACCACTGACAGGTGAAGTGAATAACACTGATTATCTCTTCATCACGGCACCTGTTAGTGGGTGGGATATATTAGGCAACAAGTGAACATTTTGTCCTCAAAGGTGATGTGTTACAAGCAGGAAAAATGGGCAAGCGTAAGGATTTGAGCGAGTTTGACAAGGGCCAAATTGTGATGGCTAGACGACTGGGTCAGAGCATCTCCAAAACTGCAGCTCTTGTGGGGTGTTCCTGGTCTGTAGTGGTCAGTATCTATCAAAAGTGGTCCAAGGAAGGAACAGTGGTGAACCGGCGACAGGGTCATGGGCGGCCAAGGCTCATTGATGCACGTGGGGAGCGAAGGCTGGTCCGTGTGGTCCGATCAAACAGACGAGCTACTGTAGCTCAAATTGCTCAAGAAGTTAATGCTGGTTCTGATAGAAAGGTGTCAGAATACACAGTGCATCGCTGCATCACAGTTTGTTGTGTATGGGGCTGCATAGCCGCAGACCAGTCAGGGTGCCCATACTGACCCCTGTCCACCGCCGAAAGCACCAACAGTGAGCACGTGAGCATCAGAACTGGACCACGGAGCAATGGAAGAAGGTGGCCTGGTCTAATGAATCATGTTTTCTTTTACATCACATGGATGGCCGGGTGCGTGTGCGTCGCTTACCTGGGGAACACATGGCACCAGGATGGAGGCCCCACCTCACAACTTACAGGACTTAAAGGATCTGCTGCTAACATCTTGGTGCCAGATACCACAGCACACCTTCAGGGGTCTAGTGGAGTCCATGCCTTGACGGGTCAGGACTGTTTTGGTAGCAAAAGGGGGACCAACACATAATGTTATGCCTGATCGGTGTATATATATATACATATACATATTTTTATTGAGTATCATATTTGATGCATCAGGCTTTTTGTCTCTATTTGTAGGCCAAAATGAGCAAAAATATACAATTTGGTGTAGATATTTATGGGCAAAAAGTAATAAAAATGTAAATTAATTAGATCTTTATAATAGTATAACGGACTACTGACATAAAAGTGATATAAATATCAGTCGTCACTCTATATCTGCCAATAATGTCTTAGTAAGATGATGTTTAAATGCTTAGTTTTATGATCAAATCTCTAGTTTTAAAATATATAATGCAATATAATAATGATGATTGAGAGATGAACAGATAAACCTTCCTCTAAAGTCTGATGATCATATTTGAGACTCATGATTTTTCTGAAAAATAATGTATGAATAATTAAGTTCAGTCCAATAAGTGTTCATCTTGAAATATTACTAATAATATCAAAATTATTCTTGTTTACTTGATAAAAATCAGTGCAGATTTTACAGCAAAGAGACACATTTGTACAGTTATACTAAAAGGCCTTTTATTTGCTAAAAAAGTCTAAACTATCAATCAGACGACAGAAGGACTGTAGTAGATCGTGTGCAACAGGTTCTTCAGATCATGTTGATCATTTAGACCTTAGACATTAATATATCACATATCATACAGTATAAATGTGTTCAGTGCTGTTTCAGCTGGTCTTCTCCTGGTTAACTCGCTGTGCTGCTGTAGTTCATGTTGAGAAGAGTAAATAATGATTATGGCTCACTCAGCTTCACTCTTCTGCTCAGATTCCACCTGAAAGATTTCTGGCTGATACGGTAACTAGTGTCTTCAACAACGTGGGTGAGATTCCCTGCCGATGAGAATCTATTGAGTTTATTACAGCCTGCAGCTTCACGGTGGCCATCAGGGTAATGTGATTGATCTGTGCTTCGTCCGCTGCCACTTTCTGGATCATCTGACCGGCTGCAGCGCTCGCTTTATCCTGAACTCTGTGATTGGCACACCTTTGATATCTGGACAGTCAGGACACACCACACTGCAAAGAAAATCATTTTGTCTTGTTTTCCGGTGCAAATATCTAAACATTCTTAAATCGAGATACAAAGCAAAATGACATAAGATATTAAAGGGGTCATGAACTGCATTGTTTTATTGTTTTGTAATGTTTCCTAGGGTGCGCTTATAATGTTAGTATGATATTTACATCAAAAATGGTCATAATTTAGAAATAAAAGGCATTTTTCCTACCCTGATTTGAACGCTCTGTTTGAAATATTTTCTGTTTGAAAATGTTGAATAAAAAACATTATCAAACTAAAATATAGTATATTCATTTCATTGAGAAAAAAAGGTAATTTTTAACCCGTTGCAAAGCATTTGTCCTTCGTGTCAGTACGTCATAAATAGAACGAGTGTTACACGGTGTTCTCTATAAGCTAGTGTTGCTCCAAAACAATGACAAAATTCACGTTCATAAGATGTAAGCGTTCAAAACTTACAGTCTCTACTCTCTCACTTCTGCCAATAAGGATCAGTGATTTTGATGACATCACTCTGCACTTCAGCTTCTCATCAGATTTTCTGTCCAATCCAAAAGAAAAAAAAAAAATTCTCTCTAGAATCTGAAGCCCCGCCCCCTACATTATAAACAGACGCTGAAGCTGCGGCTGAAATCGCTCACATTTACTATTTTCTACATGGTGAGTGGCACATAGTGCACTATATAGGGGATAGGGAACGATCAGACAGTGCACTATACAGGGCAGAGCCGGCACAAGGTATAAGCGAACTAAGCGGCTGCTTAGGGCCACCAGGGGGCCCCCAAGAGCACATGAAATGACTTGTTGTTGCATGTTACTTTATGATGATTGAAATCGCAAAATGGCCTTAAACAATTACTAAATAAACTGCAAAATGTTAAGTTTTCTAATATATGCACGGATTGATTCTGACAGCGCTGCACGAGCTCGCGCCACCATCGGCTGGACACTATTAGCTTGTTAGCCAGGGTTCAAAGTGCAAAGTGCGAGAAAAATCTGCTCTGAAACGTGCTACTCGTCAGTTGCCCGGTAACCTTTTTATGAATGGATGGATTTGAGAATGTGATATGGTTTAGGAATGATCAGACAGTGCACTATATAGGGGATAGGGAGCGATTCAGACAGTGCACTATATAGGTGATAGGGAATGATCAGACAGTGCACTATATAGGGGATAGGGAACGATCAGACAGTGCATAATATAGGGGATAGGGAACAATCAGACAGTGCACTATATAGGGGATAGGGAACAATCAAACAGTGCATAATATAGGGGATAGGGAATGATCAGACAGTGCACTATATGGAGATAGGGAACAATCAGACAGTGCACAATATAGGGGATAGGGAACGATCAGACAGTGCACTATATAGGGGATAGGGAACGATTCAGACAGTGCACTATATAGGGGATAGGAAACAATCAGACTGCACTATATAGGGGATAGGGAACGATCAGACAGTGCACTATAGGGGATAGGGAACGATCAGACAGTGCACTATATATGGGATAGGGAAAGATTCAGACAGTGCACTATATAGGGGATAGGGAATGATCAGACAGTGCACTATATAGGGGATAGGGAGTGATTCAGACAGTGCACTATATAGGGGATAGGAACGATCAGACAGTGCACTATATAGGGATAGGGAATGATCAGACAGTGCACTATATAGGGGATAGGGAGTGATTCAGACAGTGCACTATATAGGGGATAGGGAACGATCAGACAGTGCATAATATGGGGATAGGGAACGATCAGGCAGTGCACTATAGGGGATAGGGAACGATCAGGCAGTGCACTATAGGGGATAGGGAACGATCAGACTGTGCACTATAGGGGATAGGGAACGATCAGACTGTGCACAATATAGGGGATAGGGAAAGATTCAGACAGTGCACTATATAGGGGATAGGGAACGATCAGACAGTGCACTATATCGGGGATAGGGAACAATCAGACAGTGCATAATATAGGGGATAGAGAACAATTCAGACAGTGCACTATATAGGGGATAGAGAACGATCAGACAGTGCACTATATAGGGGATAGGGAAAGATTCAGACAGTGCACTATATAGGTGATACGGAATGATCAGACAGTGCACTATATAGGGGATAGGGAGTGATCAGACAGTGCACTATATAGGGGATAGGGAACAATCAGACAGTGCACTATAGGGGATAGGGAACGATCAGACAGTGCACTATAGGGGATAGGGAACGATCAGACAGTGCACTATTTAGGGGATAGGGAACGATCAGACAGTGCACTATTTAGGGGATAGGTAACGATCAGATAGTGCACTATATAGGGGATAGGGAACGTTTAGACAGTGCACTATATAGGGGATAGGGAACGTTCAGACAGTGCACTATATAGGGGATAGGGAACGTTCAGACAGTGCACTATATAGGGGATAGGGAACGTTCAGACAGTGCACTATATAGGGGATAGGGAACGATCAGACAGGGCATTATATAGGGGATAGGGAACGATCAGACAGGGCATTATATAGGGGATAGGGAACGATCAGACAGGGCATTATATATGGGATAGGGAAAGATTCAGACAGTGCACTATATAGGTGATACGGAATGATCAGACAGTGCACTATATAGGGGATAGGGAGTGATCAGACAGTGCACTATATAGGGGATAGGGAACAATCAGACAGTGCATAATATGGGGATAGGGAACGATCAGACAGTGCACTATAGGGGATAGGGAACGATCAGACAGTGCACTATTTAGGGGATAGGGAACGATCAGACAGTGCACTATTTAGGGGATAGGTAACGATCAGATAGTGCACTATATAGGGGATAGGGAACGATCAGACAGGGCATTATATAGGGGATAGGGAACGATCAGACAGGGCATTATATAGGGGATAGGGAACGATCAGACAGGGCATTATATAGGGGATAGGGAACAATCAGACAGTGCATTATATAGGGGATAGGGAACGATCAGACAGTGCACTATACAGGGGATAGGGAACGATCAGTGCTTAACAGTGTGCTCATCAGACAGTGCTCAAACAGCAACATTACACACTAAAGAAAGATGAACATGGACAAAAGCATGATAGGTCCTCTTTAAAACAAGAACAAATATCTGCCAATGGGGTCAGAGAAATAAACTTTTTAGAAATAAACAAGATTATTTTTCTGACCCGATTGGCAGATATTTGTTCTTGTTTTAAGCATAAACTCACTACATTTTGGTATACTTAATATCTTGTCATTTTGCTTCTCAAGTAAATGTATCTTGATTTAAGAAAGTTTAGATATTTGTGCTGCAAACGACAAAATATTTTTTTTGCAGTGCAGGTACTGTAATGGTTGTGCGGCTCATTTCCCTTTTATGATTGCAGGAGGTACAGACTTTAAATCTTCAGGCAAAAACGTCTTACGCCCGTCCTGTTGTCTGGGGAAAAGACGATATCCGTGTATCTGCGTTCCAGCCCTAGAGCGCTGGAACATTATCGGCTGTGATCTGATCTCCAGACAGCAGTTGACCTTCATTCTTCTTCTAATTATTATCTTGATTGAAGCAGTCCAGTGGCGCTCTCGTCCGCCTTTGTAGTGAATTCAAATTAGAGGCAATATTTCACAATTACAACGGCAAACACTTAAAAGTAATCATCGTTTGAAGCAGATAATTGACCTTAAAGGCATTTAAAATCACAGATCTAACAAATCTAGCTTTTGTCACTTGATAAGGTCATTTTCAGACAGGAGTAGATGGGGATGGGCGGCATGACTAAAATATTTTATCATGCTAGGAGTAATTCTGGACTGTGCTGACAGTTTGCATCACAAAACAAGAGTTAATTGATTTATGTTAAAGGTGCTGTATGTAAGTTTTTCACTTTACTAAAGCGTAAAAGTAACATAATATGCTTGCAGATATTTAGGAAACATTCTAAATGTACCTCTAGAATTCTTGGAATTCTCGGAATGTCTGTTTTTGTTTTGGTCTGTGCGATACCGCACGCCGGCAGTTTACCCAATAGTATTTCGACACCACAGGTTGCCAGTTGGCAGAAAACACAGCGTATTGCTGCCATGGAAGCCAGCGAACAAACTGGGTCAGAGATCGCAGATTCTACCCGACCTAAAAAGCCTCAGCATCCATCAAAAATCTCTATGAACGAGAGCATATTAAAACGCGGATAAATCAACTCATCAACTTACAGTGTGGCTTTCATTGTCAATTGCGCTCGGTCCTGTTGCGTGTCCTCAGGCTGGCAACCTGCATGAGCGTCAAGTCTGAGGAGGCGGGGGCGGGGCAAACAACGCTCTCCAATATTTAGAATTTGGACTGCAGTACCTAGTCAATCCTGCATACCGCACCTTTAAGTAACCATTGTTGTTTTGATCATTTTGTCTTTTTACATCCCACAAGTTCAGAAAATAAAAAGAAAGAAAAGTCATAAAAAAAAAAGTTTAAATGTCTGCTAAGTTTAAAAAATAATTTTAATTGTATTTTGGTACCACTGGCGCAGTTTTTTTCATGCTATTTTTGTGATTTGTCCCGTAAAACTAAAACTACCATTCAAAAATGTAGGGGTCTGTAAGATTTATTAATGTTTTTGAAAGCTCTGCTCACCAAAGCTGCATTTATTTGATCAAACATACAGTAAAAATGTGAAATATTATTACAATTGAAAATGACTGTTTTCTATGAATATATAGTAAACTAATTTATTCCTGTGATCAAAGCTGAATTTTCAGCATCATTACGCCAGTGTCACATGATCCTTCAGAAATTATTCTAGTCTTTACTGTCACTTTTGATGCATCCTTGCTGAATAAAAGTTTTTTTTTTTTTTTAAATTTTTATAAGACTTATGGCTAGCCTTGTTTTTAGCATTTTTTTGGCAACAAGTGAATCAAACTGGTGAATATTTATCCTTACTGAAACTTTTGAAACCCTATGAAACAATAATATGAAACAAAGAATACATTTTACTGAGACCCCCAAACATTTGACTTCATTTGGGGGTTTAAACTCTATAATTCACATGCTGCCAATAACACGTCTGACATTTGAGTTAAAAAAACTAAACAGTGAAACTAACATTATAAAACTGATTTGTTGAGACACATTCAAAATAGTGTTGCTAGTGTGTGTGATTATTAACATGTGTCTTTTATTATGTTTTTATGCAATTTTATAAAAGCTTTTTATCACAGTAACACATAGCATCTCTTTTATGGCTTATTGATTTCTTCTTAAAGGGTCCACTGGATGTGAAAAACATCTTCAGATGGTTGGACACAGTTTGTGGAGTTTTCTGCTCTGAGCTGGTTCTTTTAAAAGTTTGAAGTTTAAAGTTCCCTTTAAAGTTCTTCCTTGTCTTGTTTGGGAAGCGTCCCGCTCTGTGTTTTCTCCATGTTTCTTTGTCAATCACACATGCCACTTGAATATACATACACACACAGAATCTCATTAATATCATTGCATGCTATATACCGTTATACAGCAAGTATATTGAAGTATATTGAAGTTATCATCATCTACAGTGCATAATATCATCCAAAGATTCAGAGAATCTGGAACAATCTCTGTGCGTAAGGGTCAAGGCCAGAAAACCATACTGGATGCCCGTGATCTTCGGGCCCTTAGACGGCACTGCATCACATACAGGAATGCTACTGTAATGGAAATCACAACATGGGCTCAGGAATACTTCCAGAAAACATTGTCGGTGAACACAATCCACCGTGCCATTCGCCGTTGCCGGCTAAAACTCTATAGGTCAAAAAAGAAGCCATATCTAAACATGATCCAGAAGCGCAGGCGTTTTCTCTGGGCCAAGGCTCATTTAAAATGGACTGTGGCAAAGTGGAAAACTGTTCTGTGGTCAGACGAATCAAAATTTGAAGTTCTTTTTGGAAAACTGGGACGCCATGTCATCCGGACTAAAGAGGACAAGGACAACCCAAGTTGTTATCAGCGCTCAGTTCAGAAGCCTGCATCTCTGATGGTATGGGGTTGCATGAGTGTGTGTGGCATGGGCAGCTTACACATCTGGAAAGGCACCATCAATGCTGAAAGGTATATCCAAGTTCTAGAACAACATATGCTCCCATCCAGACGTTGTCTCTTTCAGGGAAGACCTTGCATTTTCCAACATGACAATGCCAGACCACATACTGCATCAATTACAACATCATGGCTGCGTAGAAGAAGGATCCGGGTACTGAAATGGCCAGCCTGCAGTCCAGATCTTTCACCCATAGAAAACATTTGGCGCATCATAAAGAGGAAGATGCGACAAAGAAGACCTAAGACAGTTGAGCAACTAGAAGCCTGTATTAGACAAGAATGGGACAACATTCCTATTCCTAAACTTGAGCAACTTGTCTCCTCAGTCCCCAGACGTTTGCAGACTGTTATAAAAAGAAGAGGGGATGCCACACAGTGGTAAACATGGCCTTGTCCCAACTTTTTTGAGATGTGTTGATGCCATGAAATTTAAAATCAACTTATTTTTCCCTTAAAATGATACATTTTCTCAGTTTAAACATTTGATATGTCATCTATGTTGTATTCTGAATAAAATATTGAAATTTGAAACTTCCACATCATTGTATTCTGTTTTTATTCACAATTTGTACAGTGTCCCAACTTTTTTGGAATCGGGTTTGTACAAAAGCAAGTCTGTACTTGATCACTCATTTCAAACAGCCATGCATTTCTCCTGGGTTATTCCTGATTCCAGATGGCCTTCAGTGTAGAAAACATGAAAAGCAACAACGCAGGCAAAATATTAAAGTGCATCTTCAGTGTAGCCTTCTTATTGACGTCACATCTATTAATGTGATATGATGCTGAGTGATAGGCATAGTCATAGTCTCATTTGGCTATGGCACTATACCTTGAAACAAAATGCATTATGAAAAAATAGTGGTTTACTGATAAATTGCCTAGGCCGATATTTGGCATGTTTTAATTATGTATGTGCATGCGTGCGTGTGTGTTATGGTAGCTTGTTTCCGCCACAGAATAAAAAATAAAAAAGGTAATTGCGATTTATCTCTTTTTTCTGGCAATTCTGACAATTGTGAGATATAAAGTCAGGATTGAGTGATATAAAGTCTGAATTGCGAGATATAAAGTCGGAATTGCGAGTTATAAAGTCGGAATTGCGAGATGTAAAGTCAGAATTGTGAGATATAAAGTCAGAATTGCGTGATATAAAGTCAGAATTGTGTGATATAAAGTTAAAATTGTGAGATATAAAGTCAGAATTGTGAGATATAAAGTCAGAATTGAGTGATATAAAGTCAGAATTGTGAGATATAAAGTCAAAATTGTGAGATATAAAGTCAGAATTGCAAGATATAAAATCGGAATTGCAAGATATAAAGCCGGAATTGCGAGATATAAAGTCAGAATTGCAAGATATAAAATCGGAATTGCGAGTTATAAAGTCAGAATTGCGAGATATAAAGTCGGAATTGCTAGTTATAAAATCAGAATTGCGAGATATAAAGTCGGAATTGCAAGATATAAAGCCGGAATTGCGAGTTCCCAAGTCAGAATTGAGTGATATAAACTCAGAATTGCAAGTTATAAAGTCAGAATTGCAAGATGTAAAGTCGGAATTGCGAGATGTGAAGTCAGAATTGTGAGATATAAAGTCAGAATTGAGTGATGTAAAGTCAGAATTGCGAGATATAAAGTCAGAATTGCAAGATATAAAATCGGAATTGCGAGTTATAAAGTCAGAATTGTGAGATATAAAGTCAGAATTGCAAGATATAAAGTCAGAATTGCGTGATATAAAATCAAAATTGTGAGATATAAAGTCAGAATTGCAAGATATAAAATCGGAATTGTGAGATATAAAGTCAGAATTGTGAGATATAAAGTCAGAATTGAGTGATATAAAGTCAGAATTGCATGATATAAAGTCAGAATTGAGTGATATAAACTCAGAATTGAGTGATATAAACTCAGAATTGCAAGATATAAAGTCAGAATTGTGAGATATAAAGTCAGAATTGCAAGATATAAAATCAAAATTGTGAGATATAAAGTCAGAATTGAGTGATGTAAAGTCAGAATTGTGAGGAAAAAAAGTCGCAATTACCTTTTTTATTTTTTTATTCTGTGGCGAGCTTCCATAGATTATATAACCAAGAACCTGCCATCTGTTTATTTTACATCATCTTTTATCAAGTTTAGATTTTTTTTCATATTAATTTTCAAATAATTTCTAATTTAGTAAATATTATGTCAAATAAATATTGATTTCATTTTAGCAATTGTTTTGCATGTGTTTTTACTATCTTTAAATTAAGTAGTGTGATATCATATATATCGGCTTTATATATATTGGCCATCAGCAACCCTGCTTTCTAAAATATCGGCATCGACCATCAAAAAACGAAAAAACAAAATCAATATTGCAATTCAAACTAGCTGTTTGCATTTGCTGAAGGAATTGTGAGTGCTGTTTGCCTGTGTAAGGTGTTACTGTTGGGCATTTCATGAATTTTGGCTGGAGAAATTGTTTTTTTCTCAGTGGGCGCCCGAGGGCCGTCATGCAGAGGTGACCCTTAGCCAGTTCCTTCGGCCAAATCTGGATTTCAGTCCCCTACCAAACCATCAAGCCGTGACTACCATACTTGTGGCCTTGATTTCTAAAGAGACATTAAGGCATTCCCATGTACCCGTGTATAAATAGCAAAAACTCACCTTTACTAAAGCTTAAGCGCGTGAAGCGGCAGGTAGGACTCAGTCTCTAACTCCAAACTTTGATTAATTATCCTCTCCCTGTAGAGCTAACAGGAGACTCACTTGACCTACATCCCGGCGTCTCCAGGGAGAATGGGTTTAGGTGCCAGAGAGAGAACTAGGCCAGTACAGAGAGACGGTCGGTGGGTCTGTCAGAACCAGAGTCATCGTCACAGGACCAACAAACACATGCACAGCGCAAACCAGTCCAGTCGCATATTCAGCTCTCTTCAGAAACTTTTCAGGTCATATTTCATATAAAAATCAAAAGGAAAAAAATGCTTTTTATTTAAACATAATATAATTTTTGTCTTGCAATTTTTTTTTGCAATATATATTTATATAATGTTTTGCGATGTGACATTGTTTTATTGATAATTAAGCACATTTATAGTTTTTGTACATTAAATGCTATATTTAGGTACATTTATAAATATACTATGGTAATATCAGTGTTATTTTTAGTGTCATTGATGTTACTAATGTAGTTTTTTGAATTTTTGAATTAGATTTTCATATTTCTACATGTCAAATACGAAGAGAATAAACACACGATTACTATAGTATATGGTTTATGTGTGATTTTCATGCGATTTGGAGTATATTCATATGCATAAGGAATGTTTACAGTATACATGCTAAGCAGGTATTGCCCTTAGCTCCATATAAAATGCTAAATATAATATATTTCAACAACATTATATGACTAAAATCCATATTAAATCGCAATCGGAAGTTATTACAAACACTCGGTGGTTTAAAGTGAGTTTTGAGTAAAACTGTGTCATGTAGCTTTATGCTAATTATAGCTCTAATGCACCTGTTGCGCCAGGAGCCATTAATATGTCACAATTTATTTTGTTACAAGAATTCACATAAGGTCCCAAGAATATGCTTTTTTTGTCATTTTCTGTTTTTTTTTTTTTTTTAGGAAGACTTCAGGTAATAGGTGGATTAATCGGATGAAAGTGGTGTTGATGGGCAATCAATGTAATGCCAGAATAAAGGCTAATCATGGCTGAATACAAACAAAAGAATAAATATAAAAGAATAATGAAGATTAAGTCTCACGCCGGCAGAGGTGCTAACATTTGTTGAGAGAAGACAATAGAGTCGTGAATGGGGAGTTCTCCGTGCCAGACATTAAAGTGCAGGGGAGTTATAAGGGCCATAAATAATTTCATTAGAATTTTTTATTAGCCTTCTCTAAAAACACACATGCCATGATCTTAGAAAATTATTAATAAAATGCATAGTTTTAAAGATATAATCCTCAGATTTGAAATGAAGCATGACCACACTTGTGGCTTCACTTTAATTGTGATTATAAGTTGTTATACCACATTTCTATAATATTTTTATACATTTAAATATTATATTCTTAATATTTGTATTTTTATGTTTGAGCTTATATATCTCCATATTAATAACAGTCTGAGCAATTCTGAGTTTTGAACTGTAAACTCCCAACTGTCAGCATTCTAAATATACACCAATCAGGCATAATATTATGACCACTGACAGTTGAAGTGAATAACACTATAGAGCAAATATCTCTTCATCACGGCACCTGTTAGTGGGTGGGATATATTAGGCAACAAGTGAACATTTTGTCCTCAAAGTTGATGTGTTAGAAGCAGGAAAAATGGGCAAGCGTAGGAATTTGAGCGAGTTTGACAAGGGCCAAATTGTGATGGCTAGACGATGTATCTCCAAAACTGCAGCTCTTGTGGGGTGTTCCCGGTCTGCAATGGTCAGTATCTATCAAAAGTGCTCCAAGGAAGGAACAGTGGTGAACCGGCGACAGGGTCATGGGTGGCCAAGGCTCATTGATGCACGTGGGGAGCGAAGGCTGGTCCGTGTGGTCCAATCAAATAGACGAGCTACTGTAGCTCAAATTGCTCAAGAAGTTAATGCTGGTTCTGATAGAAAGGTGTCAGAATACACAGTGCATCACAGTTTGTCAGGGCTGTTTTGGCAGCAAAAGGGGGACCAACACAATATTAGGTCATAATGTTATGCCTGATCAGTGTATGTTTGTTATGTGTCTATTCAGAATGACTTATGAGCAGCAACCTTTTTATTTTGGGTATGTCATTTATGCCCCACTTGCCAAAATGGGTGTAGTCTATAATGCGGTTTGACATATTTTATTTATGTGGATTTTCATTTAAGAAATTTGTCTAGAGAGAATAATTTTTATTTTTTTTTAGCATTACAGTATAAATAATTTCAGTGTGCTTAATTTTCATTAATATCTGAAATATCACACAGCCATATTTTGTTCCATCTGCGTTAATTACTAGAAGGATGTGCTCGGCACAGTCTCATGAGGGAAGTGTTGCTGTGCTGCTGTTCATCTGTGTGTGACCAAACATCACTTTGGTTGTTATTTGTCTTTGGAGATTCCTGTCAAGTCTCTGCGGTCTTCAGATGTTTGAATGACACAGAACGCAGAAGCTGTGAGTAGAGTAATGTTTGCACAGATAAACACTGTCCTTATGAGAGTGTGTTGATCTGCTTTCCTTGCCAACGTACATCAAGTTTGTGGAGTCACAATTGCATTTAAATATGCATTGAAATAATTTTATGAGTGCTTGAATTTGAAATTTAAGAGTCACTCCCAAGTTTGTGATGGTTCACATACTGAAAACATTAGTAATGTTTTAACTTCTCGTTGCTCTAAGCAAGAACAATGTTTTCTATTTTTACCAAAGTGGTAGAGAATGTATTTATAATCCTGCAATTTTTACAAAACTGCTGTTGATAAGGTCATTCACACCAAGAACGATGTAGGAACTGAGAGGGAATCAGACATAAATGACTCCTTCAAAACTGTGAAAAGAGTCAACATCCAGGGGCCAGTTGTTTAAAAAGTCTGGATCTGGATCAGAACGATCTGGATTTGGAAATCCCATGTTTTGCTATCCAGGATCAGGTAATCCATTTTACATTTGTGCCATTTTTTTCAAAGGAAGATTGTATTGGATCCCCCTGATCCAGATTCACATTTTTTTTAGATGACCAAATCTGGATTTCTAGTGCTCTACGGAGCCCCTAAAGGGACATGGTGAAGGAAAAAATATGAGATATGAAAAAAATATTTCAATTAGTGCTGTCAAATCGATTAATCGCGATTAATCGCATCCAAAATAAAAAGTTATAATTATTATGTATATATAAATACACACACACATATACACACATTTTTATATTTATATATAAAATATTTATATTTATATATAATATAAATGATATAAATATATATACAGTATATACATGCAAATATTTCTTAAATATAAACGTACTGTATGTGTGTGTATTCACATACTAATTATACACAGTACACACACATATATAAACACAAACTTTTATTTTGGATGCGATTTAACCACGATTAATCGATTTGACAGCACTAATTTCAATGCTTTTGCATTCTCTCAGAAAAGTTTTGCATAGCTTTCACCCAAGAAATTTTGCCAAACACTTTAATAAAAACACTTTAAATATAATATTTTTGTTTGATATTTACAGCTGTTTGGGGATTATTTTATGGTGCCAAAATCTCTTTTTTACTTTACTGTAGGCTACTGAAAGGCTTAATAGGAAGCCTAATGTCTACTTCTAATGTATTACTTTAACAGTTAAACTAATCAAGAGCAAAATAAAAAAAATTGTGTGTATATTACATGATATAAATGTTGTATTTTTTGTTCCTGAAATCCACCCTTCTGCTGAGATCTTTATAATCCTGATTTTTGGATCAAAGGTATCCCAACCTTACTGAAAAGTTTTGAACAACACAAACTGATGATTTGATCCAGATCAAAACCAAGATTGGATTGTGTGATCTAATCCGATTTCAGAATCCTATTTTTCTTTTGAACAACCCATTTTCAAGATTTGAGCCAATCCGACAGCTGAAATCCGATCAGATTAATTTTGAACAACTGGCCCCAGGACCATAAATGTCAATTAGGTGCCATCCAGTCTGAGCTAACTAACTAAATGTCACCTTTAGGCAGTTAACTCAAGACTAATGGTCAAAGAGATGGCGCATCTTGAGTCTCACGAGGAAAGCCATGAGTTAATGCCAAGGGTTGTTTGACCCCCAAGACAGAAATCCAATACAGACCATCTTTTCAAAGACCTCCGTTTGACCTGAGCTCTTAAACAAGGGACTGAAATCTCTTAAAACCCACAGAGACTTTACCCAACACCTGTGAAGAGACGACTCCAACTCCTGCGAGGACTTCAGATGATGCAAACTCTGAATCAACGTACAGCAATGCCATATATTGTAGTCATTGTTCACAACTTGTAATAATTACTTCAATGAGCTCATTGTTTTTGCTGTAAATTAATACATTGTTAGCAGTGTTGGGGGTAACGCATTACAAGTAACTCGAGTTATGTATTCAGATTACTTTTATCATGTAACTAGTAAAGTAACGCATTTCTTTTAAATTTACAACAAAATATCTGAGTTACTTTTTCAAATAAGTAATGCAAGTTACTTTGTTTTCCCATTTACTGACAGCTCTCTCGTCCCTATGTTGAGAAAAATCGTGAGTACAGAGCCGTTGTGTGCGAACATGATGGTTATTGTAGTTCTAGACTCAATGTGAGCATGCGTTTACTAATCTCACGTGCACAAAATAAAGATTCAGTATTCGTCATAATGAATAAAATCAGAATACTACACAAAGGTGCAATAATTAAATGTTAAATGAAACTATTTTTATGCATTTAATCTCACTTTATTGACCAATGTACTTGCTGCTGAGCTTCGATGATTCAGTTAAACCATAAGCAAAAATTACTTTACATTTTTTGTGTTAAACTTTCTTCTCCTGCATCCTATTCTTCTGCAATCCAGCACAGCTGAAAGGTTTGTTTGAGCAGCGCCCTCTACTGTACACGTGTGAATTTGCATTTCCTTCAGCCTTGTTATTTAAATTAAAAAAAAAAAAAAAAATTGCCCAAAAATAGAACTTTTTTGTTATTAAAAAAATATCAAACAAGCCCCGCCCCAGGTGAGAAAAAGTATCGCAAAAGTAACGTAACACATTAATTTTCTTAAAAAGTAACTAATTGTGTTACTGTCACATTTGGTTTTGGGATTTGGTTTACGTTTATGTTTTCATGTCTTTTATTTTGTAATTTTGCCTCAGTCATGTTTCCTGGTTTTGGTCATGTGACCTCCTTGCCCTTATGCGATCATGTCATGTGCTTCCCTAGTTTCATGTGTCTTGTTCTGATTGGTTCCCTTGTCTATGTGTCATGTTCTCATTGGTTGGTCTAGTCATGTGTCCATAGTTCTCATTGGTTCATTGTCTTGTCATGTGGTTGAGTTCTGGTTGTTCATTGGTTGTTATAGTCATGTGTTCCCCTAGTCTCTGTATATATAGTCCTCATGTTTGCCTTGTCAGTTTGTTGAGTATTGTTTCCTGTAAACTGCTGTTGGTGAGTTCTTTGTCAAGTCAAGTCAAGTCAAGTCAAGTCAAGTCAAGTCAAGTCAAGTCAAGTCAAGTCAAGACTTTGTCGTGTCATTGTTTCTGTTTGCTCACTTTGGATTATTGGCAATAAAACTGCACTTGGGTTTATCTACACTCGCTTCCAGTGGATCTCTGTTACAGTTACTTAGTTACTTTTTAAGAAAAGTAATGTGTTATGTTACTTTTTCTCACCTGGGGCGGGGCTTGTTTGTTATTTTTTGTTGGGGAAAGCTACTTTGAAAAGTAATGCATTACAATTCAAAGTAACTTTCCCCAACACTGATTATTAGCTATAATAATTTCATTAATTTGTGTGTCGTCAGTAGATCACGCGCAGAACTTTCCACTCCCATCGGCGCTTTTATGGGGCATCTGCACGGAGTCTAAAGAGACCAGTTTTTGGCCAAAGTGTTCAGAAGCTATAACTAAAAATGTTATTTTTTTTATATCTCCTGACGACTAGGTGGCACTGTGCCGAAACTGTGCAGGTAGCCTCAGGTCATGGTTGTCATAACACACACCAAGTTTGGTCACAATACGCTAAAGCGTTGCGGAGATATAGCCTCACGTTCATTTTGGCGGGCACTTTGTCGAATAATAACTTTTTACCATACAGTTCTATGGGCTGTCATAGACTCAAGAGCAGAAGAAGAAGAAATGAAAGAAGCAGAATAAAGAATGCCAACGGATACAATTGGTGCTTGGACCCTAACTATATAGCGTCCACATCAGCAGACGATATCGTTCTGTTTATTATAAGCACTGCAGTTTTGCCGTCTATCTCTTTAAATGCTTGAGATCTTTAAAGCAGGATGGATTCTGATTGGCTGTCAATGTTTTTATCGTTCATCAGCTGGAAAAATTCGTTCTAAAAAGTGATTCCATCGATATCGTTCCTCTGTGGCATTAAAAAAAATCCCCGTAAAAAAAAACGGCAGCTGTGGTTGCCAGAACTTTACCGTAAAAAATACGGTAGCAACACTTTAGGTTTTACAGATTTAAGTTAAATCTACAGTAAATAACCGTATTTCATTAACTGAAATAATGTTAAATTACCAACCTATTGAAATACTAATATCTGTTATGTACCTTTGATATATACTGACAACCACCAATCACAGTGGGGATGAGAGTCACATGATGACTCAAAGCTTTTAGGAGGACAATACTAATATATAGAAGGTGCACAGTGTCATTCACACAAACACTAAACACCATCATGGTAACACACATGAAATTAAAAATGCAATAAACGTTAATTTAACAACATTAAATGTAACATAAAACCCTAATGTACATAACTGATTAGAAAAAACTAAGAAGAAACATAGTTATTTCAACGAAAATACATCAAATGTGAAGTGTCACGCAGGGAATTCTGGGAATGTCAATTTCCGTTTTTTTTCACTGTAAATTACACAACGACTTGTTCTTTTTCACTTCCAAAAACTGTAAATGTAACGGTATTTTACTGTAAAATTACATTGAATGTAAGGTTAGATCTATTACAGGTATTCACCGTATATAGTACGGAAGCTTTCTGTTAACCAGTTAACTGTTTTTAACCGTAGCATTTTTACAGTCTTTTACCGTTAAAATCACAATAATTTTTTACAGTGTAGTTGTGGTGTGGATTCTGCTATTCTTTTATATTTAGAACGATTTTTAGAACTTTTATCTTTATCGTTACAGTTATCGTCTATGTTGTGAACAGGCCTTAATTCACCTTAAAATCTTAAAACAGTGTAATAAAATTTCCATCCATTTTTGGATATGCAATTCAAATACAAAAATCTTAAATTTGGGTCTTAATCATGCACTCAACAACAACAAAAAAATAATTATATAGTGCAGTTGCTGCCTTGGATTTTTAAGTATAGGCCTAATCAAATTGGCTCATCAAAATGGAGTTAAAATTGGTTTCATTATTTTGATGAGCTAAAGTAATGGTAAAACATCATGTTTTCTTTTACGCTCATGAATCAAATGGCTTTTTATCTGCTCTGTAATGTATGTGTTGGACTTCAGGGAGAAAAATCTATGGTGAGAGAGAGACAGAACGAGTGAAGACGCGTACCTTCATCTCTGTGATTCTTCTAGCACCTCAGTTCGGTTTTGTTCAGAAACCATCAGGAGGCGATTCATGAACACTACTGTAGCCTTGAGGAAGAAAGCGATCCTCATGGCAGGAGTGAAAGTCTCAGAAACCATGATAAATAAAGATTGTAATTGATTCCATTGCCAAAAGTATTTTTCAGCCACAGGAAGCTCCTCCAGGGACTGTTTTGTGGGTTAAGTGAATTAACTCTGCTCTCTAGACTCATTTTGTCTGAGAGAAAACTTGAAAGTAATTGAAAGATCCACAGGCGACTTTTCTGTTGCATTAATTCAGTTTGTCTTTCAGTGGAGAGACTGAGCCAACTTCTCAAGTTGGAATCAAATACTGCGAGAAAAATACATTTTGTACATTAATCTCAGTCTTGTGTGCTGTACGGAAATAGTTCACCTGAAGGGGAAGATTTTCTGTGAGTTTCTTGCACAAGCTGTCAAATGGCTTCAGAAGACTTGGATCATTGTGCACAAGTCAAATCTAGTATTTTTAATGTTTCTTTATGGCAATGTACACACCGCAGTCAATTCACCTTTTAGTGCTTAATCCCATAAATTATGTCCTTAAATGATGAGACTGACTAACGTGTTTTTTGCTTATTTTTTCAACAGACAAAAACTGGACTTGCCCTCTTGTACGACGAACACACAAGTAACAGCTACGACATTCGCTTAAAGTTAACGAAAGATCTGTTAATCGTACAGAAGCAGGATGTGGTGTGTGTAAGCGGCGGCGACTCGCACTTAAATGTAAGTACTGAGTCTTTGCCTTCGACTCGATCATGATTCAAACATACTCATTTCATCATTGTTTAAAGTGGCACGCTTCTCTTCATTGGGCATCGCAGTCGGCAGCAGAAGAGTGTGTTCTGTTGCATTAGACAAGTCTTCATTACATTTGACATCGCTGTCAAGAAGCACACGCCACTTCTTTGTTTGCTTTGCAGGCATGAGATGCATCATCATCATTCATAAATGACATCAGTGGCATCATGCTACGGCTGCTATTTTCAGAAATTATGCTGTCAATACACAATGAAAGTCATTAAATGTGTACAATGCATGCTGGAGAATCCAATATATTCATAATCAAGAGAGTTTTACAGCATATTTATATTCCTATTTAGGGGCGAAGCACCGAAGGGGCTATAGCCCCTATTGTATCCGTTAGTTTTCTGCACTTTTTTTTTCTTCCCGAATGGGAGTCTATGGCAGCCCTATGAACGGAATATGAGAAAATTATGAAATTTGGCACAATTGTAGAGGTGGTAATGAATAGTGATTTGACCAATTTTGGAGTCTCTAGGACCAACTCTATAGCGCCACCACCAGTTAAAAAATTCACTTTTCTAAAGGTTATAACTTTTGAACCCTTTGATCTCTGAAATTTTGTTCGCCTGATTTCTCTCTTCATGCTGATGCCATTCAATATCTTACATTAAGACTCCGCCCATTACAATAGTGGCCATTTTGAAAAGTACAGTATTCAGTTTTTTCACTACTCTCACCACTTTGTCCAAAATTTGGACGAAGCCGCACAGAAATGACTGAACACATTTTTTTTATTCATCTTTGTTCAAAAGTTATGATGTCACGAACTTAACAAGGTTGAACCTAAATTGGTTTAGAAGCTGTATCTCGGCCAAACTTTGAGCAATTGAAACGAAAATTGGTACACTTCATCTGAACCATGATCTGAGGGTCCATGCAAAATTTAGGAAGACCTACAGGTCATGAGATCTAAAAAATGGCTATTTTTGCTCATAAATTTTGAACAGTTTGTCAGAAAATCATGATCATGGTGTCTATGGATTCATTGTGTGGGTTAGGGTTAGGGTTAGGCCGAATCCGAGAATACCGATTTTGCCAGGATCGGATGAACCATTGGTCGACCATTTTGAATTTTGCCATAAATTGCAATATCTTTTAAACAATTTGACATATCGGCACAGAATTCGGTATGCATCATCATCGGCATGTCCTGAAGGTACCTGAGAGTTTGAATACAGCACCACCTAGTGTTCCAAAGATTTTCAGAGACCTTTTTTTGCAAAAACGGCTCAGATGATCTTTGGACCAAGTCGCATAGAAATGACTGATCAAAATCGTATGACCTACTGGTGAATTTTTTTTTATGATGTTTAAAATTGGTTCAGAGTCTGTATCTCCACCTACAGGTCATGAGATCTGAAAAATGGCTATTTTTGCTAATAACTTTTGAACAGTTTGTCAGAAAATCATAATCTTGGTGTCTATAAATGGACACAAGTCTTCCCAGTGGTGCAACAAGATAAAAAGCAGGCACCAGACACAGAGATTGGGGGTTTGAGTCCCGTGTGGGACAACTTTTTAAAATTGTGTGTAATGTTGTCATTTCAATTTGTGCTGCTTTTGCTCTTCTGGCTCTGCATTGCGCTTTCAGCCCCTTCAGGGGCTTGGCCCTGTATCGCTGCTTGCAGCTATATTTATATATTTGGATTTATAACTACACGTGACCTGCTCCGTCATTTAGAGTCACTTTGACCCAGAAACACTTTTTGATTTTAGGCACTAAAGTAAAAAATGAATGTCTCAGCTTTCTAATGGTATAAATAATTATCTTAAGTTTTGGCCATCATAAACCTTTGTTATTGAGAAATTGCTTGCAATCCTTTGCATTAGAGCTGCATGATTAATCGTTAAAAGATCACAATCTAGATTCAAACACCCACACGATCTTATCCCTAAATGACAACGATTCGGCTCTGTCTATTAAACCTTTGACAAAATCATACAGGAACATTCAAATATGTGTTCGCGCTGCTGCTGAGCAAGAGAAAGCAGTTATCATGTATGAAACAGCTTCACAAACAGTCTTTTCAACCACACAACCTACAATAATTCAAATTATCACAGAAGTACTGGGATTAAAGTTTACAGTGCAGCTCTACTTTGCATGTGTTATGAAGTGTTTTCCATCTGAATTGACTAATCTATCCCAGCAGAGATTATTAAATATAGGCATTTTTTTGAAAAATTTTAAACACATCAACAGTAAAATGTATTTTTATTACCTGATATTACCTATATTTGAAAGTTGGGATGTTTAATTTTTTTTAATGCTTTTAAAAACATTCAACAACACATCAACAGTCTTATTTATTTACCCTGTATGAAGCATTTTATGTGCAGGCTTCAAGTCAAGTGTTGCTATATGACCATTTCTTTAATGATTTGTTATCTAGTTGATGCTATGAATATTTTACCAACTAAATTCCCCTTTTTTAAAGCACAGAACTGTTGTACTTCGAAGACAGGTGACTGGAGGTCTCGGTCTGAGTATCAAAGTAGGTCTTTTGCTTCTTTAATATTGTTAATTCACTTTAAAAAGCTTGATTGAACATGCTCAGGTAGTGCACTCATATCTTCACAGGCCAGATAATCATTGCACAGTATTAGTCTTTTAGAGATTAAAGAGGAACCTGATATAAAGCTCAGCTCTCAATAGATTTACTCACAATAATCTTTGATGAGGAAATAGATTTGTATTTTTGAACAGTGTTGGTAACAGATGTAGAGGTGAATTTTCTTGACGGCTCTTCATGCATTTCAGGGGGGAGCAGAACATAAAGTGCCTGTGGTCATCTCAAAGATTTTCAAAGATCAAGTAGGTAAGATGACAAGAGTTCCTCCCATCCGCTGTAAAGCAGCTGCAGTCAGAGCGCTAGAGATAAGCCGTAACATTTCTGCACTGTAAAAATGATTTTTTGAGAATACTGGAGTATGTTTTACAAGGGGGAAAAACTACCATTTCAGTTTTTCTACATCAAAATTTCACATTTAATTCAGTGTGTTACTTGTAGTTTCTTTGTAATTGTTTCTAAGTGAAGATAATTTCTACACTGCTAAAAAATTATTTTCTTACTTGGCTTGTCTTGGCTTCCAATAGAAATACGCATTCTTAAATCAAGATGCATTTACTTAAGAAGCAATTTGCAAAAATATTAAATCTTGTTTTCCTATAAAATTGTATCAAAATGAAGTGAGTTTAAGCTTAAAACAAGAACAAATATTTGCCAGTGTGGACAGAAAATAAACCTAATACAAAAAGAAAACAAGTTTATTTTTCTTACCCTACTGGCAGATATTTATTCCTGTCTTAAAGGGGTCATGACATGGTTCCTTGAGGTTCACTTATAATGTTAATTAGGTTTTTAGCAAAAAAAAAAAAATATATATATATATATATATTGTGCAAAAAAAGTATGGCATGAATAAGTTATAATTATATATTACATAATTATATACTTAAGTGGACTAATGGACTCTATCTATATTATAATGGGCTCTATTTGCTTTTGACATGACGCTCACATCCAGTGTAGGCAAATGTCAGCCGTTAAGTGACTGACCGCCAGTGGGCGGGGCCTTTGGTGTGATGATGTATAACTATTCGTCAATGTCTTGCTCTGGAGGCGGTCATATGCAAATATATTTGCCCGTGTGACGTCACAGATCCTACAATATCCAAACTAGGTGTTTTTGGAGCTTGATTAAATAAAAGCTTTGTTTATAAGGAGGAGGATGTTTTAAAGTGCCCCTATTATGGATTTTTGAAAATTACCTTTCATGTAGTGTGTAACACAGTTCTAAGTGAATGAAAACATCCTGCAAAGTTTTAAATCTGACAGTGCACCGTATATAAAGCTATTGTCTCTCAAAAGTAAGAGTCGACTCTGAGTCAATTAAACGAATCGTTTTTCAAACGAATCGCAAGCCGTTTCGTTGTGACGTCAAGACCAAACATTAGCATATTGCCCGTCCACTTATTGCACGCGCAGACACCAGGGAAAACTTGAAAACCCTCAAACACTGCATCAGATACTGGATAGCATCATGTCGAGAAGACTCTGTGCTCTACAGTGTGTTTATTGTGTTTCATATTGTGTAAGTATCTGGCTAACCGGCTAACTCACGTTATTACTGTCTTGCTGAAATACTACTGTAAATCAGCTGTGGGCTGCAATATTATCTAAAACTGTGTCTATTAATGCAGATTGTCTGTCATTCTTACTACTTTGAGTAAAGATAAAGGATGGAGCAAGATTTGTTTTGCAAACGTTAAAGTTTACATCAGCTGGGCTAACGTATGCGCTGTTATTGATACAGTTCCCACATGTGCACCGCAATAAATTAGAAACACGCACACACAGGTTTGTTGATGGACGCACACTTGTTAATGCTGATGGTGAGGAATTACAGTTGAAACATCTCATAATGTCCCTCAAAATGAGTAGAATCACTGAGAAACGTCCTGCTCAAAGTTCGGGTTGAATAACTAGTACTTCCATTGTCGATTAGGACTCGCGCTGGGATTGGTGTAAAATCGACGTCATTGTTACTGTCTTTACAGTGTGTACAATCGCTGAGCTTTAGGAAGCCTCCGGACGGAGCTGGAGTTCAGTAATGGTAATGGGCATTTGTTTCCGAAATCCGCGCTGTACATGGTAGACCAATCACAACAGACTGGGCCATCTGACCAATCAGAGCAGAGTAGACTCGCAGAAAGGAGGGATTTAGAGAGACTGATTCATCCATGAGTCGTTTGAGAATCACTGAACATTGTGGTGATGTGCAGTGTATATTATGAGAAAATGAAACTGTTTTTTGACCTTTGATGCATGTAAACCTCTTGTTGGAGACTCCAAAACTAAATTAGGAAACTTTAAAATAGCATAATAGGTGCACTTTAAGCTCTAAAACTTGCAGGATGTATTAATGGGGTTGTGAACTGCATTGTTTTATTATTTATTATTTCCTGTGGTGCACTTATAATGTTAGTATGATTTTTACATAAAAAATGGTCATAATATAGAAATAAAAAGCATTTTTCCTACCCTGATTTTAGCCTCTGATTTGAACGCTCTGTTTGAAGGGGCGTGTCTGCTGCGAGACTTCAGTGTAAACGCCCACTGCTGTGATTGGCTGCTGCGAGACTTCAGTGTAAACGCCCACTGCTGTGATTGGCTGCTGCGAGACTTCAGTGTAAACACCCACTGCTGTGATTGGCTGCTGCGAGACTTCAGTGTAAACGCCCACTGCTGTGATAGGCTGCTGTGAGACTTCAGTGTAAATGCCCACTGCTGTGATTGGCTGCTGTGAGACTTCAGTGTAAACGCCCACTGCTGTGATTGGCTGCTGTGAGAGTTCAGTGTAAACGCCCACTGCTGTGATAGGCTGCTGTGAGACTTAAGTGTAAACGGCCACTGCTGTGATTGGCTGCTGTGAGACTTATTACGGGAGTTTTGGCGCGAGTCCAGAACTCAGTCACTGATAAACTTGCGCTAATAGGCGTTGATCTTCTTCTGCAGAGGCGGTCTATCACCATCTATTATAGGCACATTCCACAACAAGTAGTTTTCTGGGCTTGGTTACAATAAAAGCTGTTTTTGGACTAACAAGGAAGTTTTCATTTCTGAAACTTACAGGATATTCTTATAGTATGATGACTTCATATATATGTTATGACCCCTTTAAGCAAAGACTTCATTTTTATACATTTTTCAGAAAACAAGACTTAATATCTTAGGTCATAACTAGATAAGTTTTTTTTTGCATAATTTGCAGTGTATGCCAAATTATTCTCAATGTGTAAAATCTTGTAGTGTACACTTTTCCCTCGTTTTTTTTAATTTAAAATAAATGCCCTGCACAGCCTAAATGTAGTCCGTTTGATATCCGTATAATTAGCACTTGCTCACATTATAGTTTATTCATCGCAAGTATCTGACAGCAGTTGCTAACGTGTGATTAGAATCCGATCCTACAGTATTTGAGAACAATATAGCTTTGTTTCATGCCATACAGTTCAAATATAATTTTAATCACGGTTAATTACTGTACAAGCCTTTATTCATGTGCGTTTGCAGTTTTATTGGTTTTTATTAGCTTCCCGCTGAGATGCTTAGTGTAGAATTATATCCACCCTTAGAGCTGCGTGATATCAGGTAGCTTATGCAGTTTCATCATATTTGTGAGAACGCATTGAACTTAAACCCAGATTTGTGTGAAATTTGTCCCAAAGTGTTTCATGCCCATGCTAGATTGAAAGGCTCATCAAACTCAAATCCTGATTGCCATGTCATCGCATAAGCACTATTAAATGAGTAATTATATCCCAATCTTTCCATTAACCTCTGACTGGACCGTCCGGGGCCTCAGCCGATCAGACGGGGATGCTGTTTATCGGCGATGCCGTGCTGCAGGTTAGTGTTTTGGGCTTTTGCACGCACTCATTCTTTACGCTGCTCTCGGGGTCAAGGGTGCATGTTAGAGCAGCGTTCCCTCTGCATTTTAATGATGCTTCCCTCGGATTCATTTTCTCCAGCTTGACTGGAGGTTTAACCTTTATCTCTTTGTATGAATCAGAGGAACAGCAACACAGAGAGAGAGGGAGAGAGCAATACATAGAATATTAGTTCCTGTGGTGCAACTAAAACAAATGGTTTTATTTCATTTTGAATGTTACAAGACTCTCTGAGGCTCTTTACATACACTGACTTTAGAAAATTTACCGGCCATAAATGTTTTTTTACTGGCCATGAAACTGTTTTTGCAAAAACAGGCAGTAATGACACCAAAATACCAGTGAAAATTCACAATTCTCTATTCCAATTTTGATACCACAGCTAAAACTACCAGCCTAACTAATATAAATATAAAACATTATTAAAGACAAGTACAGTCAGTAATAAAACAAGAACAAATAATCAAATGAATACAAATAAATACAATACAACAAAGGTACAAAATACTAAACAGTGCTTTTCAGGTTTTTCAGGCCTGACAGTAGTTTTCAGGTACAGAAATTTAGTAAAGAAAGAAAATGTGAAATAACACTGCATAGTCTTCACTGTATAAATTAAGCATCCTTATTAATTAACCCTTATTAAAGTTACAAAAGTTATTCAGTCAAGAGCAGTGAATGATATTTTTCTTTGTCTTTGGTTGTTTGATTAACATTAAAAACAATCATCAGGAATATTAGGCTGCTGTCACTTTAAGAGCGAATGCACGGATCCAATACACTGATACTGACACACATCAGCTGTTTAAATTCACTTAAGACATACAGGACTATGTTTACTAGGATACTCGCTATTTTTTGACATCATTTTGTATGAATTTGTCCGCTCAAGTGCAAGAAGACGTGAAAGAGAGCTCAGTTTAGTATCCGCGCTGTCTCAGACGCGGCTTTCTGAGTGCGCGCTACAAATGTTTGTGCACAGAAAACTTGAATATTTAAATTGTCATGGCTTAAACTCTAGTGACGCTGATGCGCTGGCCCATCAACTTGTCCCGAGCGCCATTCATGTTTGTTCACGTTCAGTTGTTAGAATTCATAAAAATGTTACCGGCCAACTGACAGATGACACCGTTTCATACACTTGCCAACGCTGATTTTTACTTGATTTTGGCGCTTTGCAAGTGTTAATTTTAGGCCCTGGGTACTCCTGTTCAACTGCTTGTTAAAGGAGCAGTTCACTTTAGAATTAAAATTTCCTGATAATTTACTCACCCCCACGTAATCCAAGATGTTCATGTCTTTCTTTCTTAAGTCAAAAAGAAATTAAGGTTTTTGAGGAAAACGTTCCAGGATTTTTCTCCATATAGTGGACTTTAATGGGGTACAATGGGTGAAGGTCTAAATTGCGCAGCTACAAAGAGCACGACACGATCCCAGCCGAGGAATAAGGCTCTTATCTAGTGAAACCATCGGTCATTTTCTAAAAAATATAAAAAAATTATATACTTTTTAACCACAAATGCTCTTCTTGCTCTGATCTGCGATGCGCCATGCATTGCGTAAATTACGTTGGAAAGGTCACGCGTGACGTAAGCGGAAGAAATGACCAATCGTTTCACTGGAAAATGACAGATCGTTTCACTAGATAAGACCCTTATTCCTCGACTGGGATCGTGTCGAGCCCTTTAAAGCTGCATCAGGGCTCGAAATTAACCTTTTTACTTGGTAGCGCTGGTGCTCCCAACTTCAAAAAGTTAGGAGCACCAGCAAAAATTTTAAATGTTTAAATGTGTGTGTGTGTGTGTGTGTGTGTGTGTGTGTGTCATGTGCAAATAAATCGGTCATTCAATTGTCAGAATAAAAAAGTTGCTTGTCTGGAAAAAAAAATTATTTTTGTGTTATAAATATAATTTATTCTGAAGCAATATTCTTTCCAGTGTTCTATCATAGCCTATTTAAATCTGCATATTTGTGATATTTACCCCGAGGGCTTTTTTTTTTTTTTTTTTGGTTACCTTTTATAAAGGGCATTTTTCCCTGATCTTATTAAATGTATGCTTCATTTTTCATTTTAAATTATTAAAATTGATCAATAAATTAAATTATAATAATAATACACTATAGGGCTGTTGCCAATGAAATTAAATCATTTACACTGAAAAATTACAATTCCATCGAATAATGTTATGAGATTGTTTTATATATATTTTGAATATACAAATAAGAAATGTTGGAAAGAATGATACTTTAAACATGACACTAAAGGTGACCGTTTTAATGAGTCATTGAGTCATTTATTCAAACGATTCGTTCAAACGGCTGATTCATTCAAGAATGAGGTAGTTGTTTATGAATGAGTCATTGAATCTTTGACTCAACCGATTCGTTCAAAACGCTGAATCATTCAGTGATGGAAGAGTGTTGCTGTGAGAGGCTGTCATTCTGCTGTGATTTTTGTTTGGAACTATTTTCGCTGCTGAAACAGAACAGAACCAGTCAATGTTGCGTCTAAAGTGTAAGTGACTTGATTTTAACTGTTTATTGAACTGTTGTATGAAATCAATGTCACATTTTTATCCTTTGTGTGTGCTGCTGCACTGATTTGTTTTGATTTCTCCTCTAGAGGCTGTGCGAGCCTCAACAGCGCAACCTTACTGTCAGTAACATTACAGTAAGTACATTTTTATCCACCATCAATCGCCACTTACACTAAATGAAATAAAATCAGAATCATTCTCATGTTTTGGTGATTGCTTAGTTATTTTTAATCTGGCTCTTTCACTTGCCCCTTCAAAAAAATATTTCTCTATAGCTCCCTGTCACGTGACAACGGAGCGCAGTTGCCTAAAGTCTGCTTTAAAGTTAAGAGCATGAAGATGAAGTTTAACTTGTTATTTATAGAACGGTGGATTGGTCACTGTATCAGCTCACAGCGGGCACATACTGTGCAGTAACTAGCGAACGTTTTATAGAGAAATGAAAACAGGTCGCACCTCAACAATTATTTGCATTTGCACAAATGCTCCCAAATATTTTTTGAGATCGCACAGATTCAATTTCGGGCGCATATGCGACCAAAATGGTCGCAATTTCGAGCCTTGTTGCATTGAGACTGGAATTTGGACCTTCAACCCGTTGGTTCTCGTTGAAGTCCACTATATGGAGAAAAATTCTGGAATGTTTTCCTCAAAAACCTTAATTTCTTTTCGACTGAAGAAAGAAAGACATGAACATCTTGGATGAAGTGGGGGTGAGTAAATTATCAGGAAATGTTTAATTCTGAAGTGAACTAATCCTTTAACGCAAATATCTAATCAGCCAATCACATGGCAGCAACTCAATGCATTTAAGGCATGTAGACTCCAAACTTTTGAACAGTAGTGTATTGTATGTAAAATTACAAAAATTATTTAGCAAAATAAAATGTCTGGTTGCATTAAAGGCACAATATGTAAGTTTCACCGCTAGAGGTCGCTTATTCAAAACAAAGGCGTAGCTTGATGATGCCTTGATTTCGCGGAATCATGGGAGTTGTTGTCTTCACCTCTTCAGCTGGTGGAAAAGAATCAGACGGGACTTGGGCAGAAATCATATTCATGGATGAGCTAACGTATTAATGATTTATTAACGTTACTGTAATATGAAGCAGAGTGAGGCTGAACGAGGCCGCTGGAGCGATTGCTAATGAGAGACGAGCGCGACATACGGCTCGAGAGCAGTGGAGCTTTTATTCTGCCATAGTCGCAGCTTCCGTTTCTTTCGCTCATGCATATGTGGGGTAACACAGCGCTGTTTTATCATATTACACACATTTGAGTGTGTTGAAAGTTATGTTATAATGCTACTCTGTGCGTTCGCTTGGCGGCGACTATGAGACACTTGTTCACACTGCAGTGAGCTAGATCCATATTAGCCATGGTAAAACATGGTACTCGCGGTAAATCAAGAAAACCAGATTTAAACAATAAGACTAACTGTGTTGAGCTGTATAACAATGATTAGTTTTCTGTCCATGAATGATCCAAACAGTTGCTCACCTTTCAAAATAAAACACATAATATATTAAAGCGTCTTTGGTGTTTCCATGGTTTCTACAAAATAAAACGGAAATCGAGGGTAACGCGGGTATGAAGTCACTGATAGGCGACGCACGGATACGGTCCGTGTCCTGGTTAAAATTGCTTATTTCTCTGGATTTAAACATTCTTGGAAACATTTGGGATAATGTAAGTACACATGTCAACAAAACATATAACAGTGTTCTAGTGGTTTTTGGATATTTTAATCCAAAAATTTTACATATTGTGCCTTTAAAGTAAAGAGAATATGGGATTAAATATGGTTATTTGTCATGAAAATAATGTTAGAATGCAAAAAGTCCTCTTAATTTCTTTTTGTTTTTATGCGACCTGAATATGTTTTTAGCTTTATTTTAACATGTCTAAATCTTTTCTTTCTCTGCAGGTCAATGGCATTAACGTGGAGAAGTGTACGCACGAGGAAGTTGTGAGTATTTGATTGGCTCTGTCATTCGTGCTCTTGATATGCCATTGATGCAGAATTAATGTAAAGTGCATGAGATGCCGCTGAAACCTTTCATATCAGTAGCGAATGTTTGGATTCTCCCTGTAAGGTCTCAGCTATAACTAATTGATAGTGAGTAGATTCATCACACGTCGATGAGCAGAAACACTCACTCGCATTGGCAGGTTTCCTCTCTCCTCTAGGATCCTGACAGGATCTATCTTTGCATCTCCATCCGGAAGTTGAAGGATGCGATTAGTGATTTCACTGAACAGCCACAGACTAACTAAGACACGAGCTTCTGTCCGAGAGAGGCTGACAGAAATCATCCTGTAGGACAGCAAAATCACACATGAATCTGTAGTGTCTCAGTTGTTTCTCCTAGAGATCAAATGGAGGCTCTTGCTTAGATGTTCCTCATCTCAATATGAGCTCAAACATTTCTCATCAAATTCCTCCAAGATCAAATGATCCCTGCTATCCGCATTCTTGGATTTGTGGACTCTTATGCTAGTTATTCAATAAGGTCTCATTTATTAAAAGCCCCCTCTGGTGAAAATCAAGTTTTTAACATTGTTTATATGTCTATGGGTGTTTCTAATATGCTTTCAGACAAATCATGTGCAAATTCATCAGTCAACACCATTGCTGAGTATTTTCTCTTTAAAACTGCAGTGAAACCAAAGACAGTCTCAAAAACGCCGTTTGAAAACGCCCGTTTTCTATGTCACAAACTACCTTGTAACCAATCACGTCACGAGGGGGGCGGGGCTTTAGCATATCATTAACTGCTGTGAAGCAGGGGAGTCTCAAGAGAAGCAGGTTATCCCGGTATATTTTTAAAGGGGTCTTTGATTATGATTTCACTTTTTTAACTTTAGTTAGTGTGTAATGTTGCTGTTTGAGCATAAACAACATCTGCAAAGTTACAAAGTTCAATGCGAAGGGAGATATTTTCTTTTACAGAAATCGCTTTTTAAGGACTACAACAAACAAAAATTTACATAAACCCCGCCCCCGGGAACACGCAACAAAGGCCATGTTGAGAAGAGGAAGGAGCACATTTGGGAGTCGCTCAAGCTGTCGCATCCGTCTTTCACATTTATTGCAGTACAGTACGAACACAAATGCAATAGCATGTCATAAAGCAAGATGACAACATAAGTTATAACCGTAATTAAACTAAACTATACCTGTTTATGCAGCAGATATTGGCTCTGTGCATCTTACAACAGTTCCCACACCAGCGATTTATAGATTAACATGACAGAATATGCTGATCAATGACTTGAAGATTTCAATCAACTCATAAATTCATCAACTAACCATTCAGAAACGTCCTGTCTCGTCCTTGTCACTTCTTCTTGAGTCTCTCCATCATTGTCCGACTCCGGTTTGAACAGAAAAGGCTGAACAGTTTCTGATATTTTCAGTGTGTGTCTGCGTGAGGTAATCAGAGCTGCTAACATGAGCTCTTGAAGCTCCACCCTCTTCTTGAAAGGGGGCGGGGAGCAGCAGCTCATTTGCATTTAAAGGGACACACACAAAAGATGTTTTTGCTCGCCCTCAAAAAGTGACAATTTTAACATGCTGTAAAAATGATCTGTGGGGTATTTGGAGCTAAAACTTCACACACACACTCTGGGGACATCAGAGACTTTTTTCACATCTTGTAAAAAGGGTCATAATAGAACCCCTTTAAAATATCTTTTTATTTCCTGTAAAGTTATTTTAGGAGAAACGCCTAAGACAAAGTTGATGCTTCATTGAAGCATAATTAAAAATCTCCTGGGCAATGAAAGAACAATTAGAGAAATACAGTTTTCCTCTGGGATATTTTTACATACTGTAGGTGTTTGAGATGTGAGACCAATCTCAAGAGATGAGATTCTTAGGAAAAATGTGAATGCTTTCTTAAAACAGTCTTTTAAATATGATGATAAATAAGCGATTACTTTTTAGTGATCAGGACCCAGTTGCATAAACAAAGCCACTTTGTGACGTAAGAACTAGTTTAACCAACTATCTGTTAGCCAAGTCTTCATTAATCAGTAATCAATCTTTCTTTTCTTTTTCCAATTAATTTAAATGAGACCAATATTAAAATGCTGCATGGGTGAAAATGAAAGAGTATAATTTACGGAAATGTATTATGTAATTGCTTAGTTGCAGTGTTTCAAAAGTAGAAAGACATCAATAAAACAGCTTGTAAACAATATGTAACTTAATGTTACATTTACCTCAGGAAAGCCATTCAATGTCCATAAAATCAATATTTACAGTGTAGCTGGAAAAAATTACTCTAGAGAGGAGCATTTTCATAAATATATGCACTTCATATTCGTTATTTAATGCATGTTTGAATGAATCTGTCATGAAAACAAGTTTTTATTACCGCCACAACGAATTGAAACATAATTGTAAAAGTTGATATAAAAACTGCCTTATGTGTAATTTAAATGTTTATATACAACTTAACTGTAATTAATTATTAAACTAAATTCATTTTGGTGCATGGTAATTATCATTGACTGATTAGACACACTCGCGATTCTACATTTTATAATCTAGTTTTAAAACATAATTGCTTGTTTAAATGAATGTTCTGGTTAATGTCTGTCAGTGTAAACAGGGCTGGACCGCACAAACACACACGAGGGTTTCTTGGCAAATGCTTGGTTTCCTCGCTGTGGAAATGTTGCACAAGTGTGTCATGTTTAATCAGAGGAAAGCTCAGATTTCTTAAATGAAGTGACTTTTCTAGCCGTGGTGATGATCAGATGAAGTCTAAAAGTCGACATGGAATCAGAATTCCTTCAGATCTGACTTGTGCTATGAAACATACTTCACAGCTTCACGTCAATTTCTGATGGAGAAAATCAATTTACCCCTTTTTTTCTTGTCGGGTTGTAAAATGTGTTGTTTATACCGTTTAATGTTCACTGTTTAATGTTTAAAGTTCTCGTCATATACTTAAGCTATTTTCAAAACATTTAGTATTTTAGAGAATTGATAAGATATTTAGAAGCGCTTGGACTCTAATAATGAATTAAATTATACAAATGTAAAATTAAAATAAGTCATTTTAAAATAAAAACAATCAAATAAAACATTTTATTTGTTCACATGCATGTCATGTGACCATTAACTAACACCAGAGAAGTGTGAACATGCAAATATGTTGTTAAATTATTGAAATATTAACTTAATATCTCAGGGGGACTTAGAGAAGATACACTAAAAATAATTTTTTGAAGATTAAATGAGTACGTTTTACAAGAAAATACTATATTTCAGTTTTTCTACTTCAAAATTTCTTTGTAATTATTTGTGAAATTTACAAGCAATTTATACAGTAAATGAACATTTTTACAACATGCAAATGTGTTGTTAAATTATTGAAATATTAACTTACTATCTCAGTGAACTTAATTCTCAAATACACTGCCAAAATTATTTTTTTTTTGAAGATTAAATTAAATTAATGATTTACAAGAAAATACTCTTTTCAGTCTTTCTACTTCAAAATTTCTTTGTATAAATTTTGAAATGTATTAGCAATTTATACAGTAAATGAAAATTGTTTGAACATGCAAGTGTGTTGTTAAATTTATTGAAATATTAATTTATTAATTAAATATCCCATTATTCAAGAAAATACACTGCAAAAAAATTTTTGTTTTACAAAAATATTCTTTCAGTCTTTCTACTTCTACTTCAAAGTTTCTTTGTAATTATTTGTGAAATTGACTAGCAGTTTATAAATGACAATCGTTTTAACATGCAAATATGTTGTTAAGTTATTGAAATATTAACTTAAAATTTTAGAAGATTTTGGAGTACATTTTACAAGAAAATACTATTTCAGTCTTTCTGTATAAAACTTTCTTTGTAATTATTTGTGACATTTACAAGCATTTTATACAGTAAATGAATATTATTACAACATGCAAATGTTTTGTTAAATTATTGAAATATTAACTTAAATTTTTAGGGGGACTTCAAGAAAATACACTAAAAAGTGATTTTATTTAAGATTATTGCAGTATGTTTTACAAGAAAATACTCTTCAGTCTTTCTACTTCAAAATTTCTTTGTAATTTTGAAATTTATTAGCAATTTATACAGTAAATGAAAATCATTTCAACATGCAAGTGTGTTGTTAAATTATTGAAATATTAACTTATCTCAGGGAACTTCAAAAATAAGAATAATACACTGTAAAAAAATATATTTTTTGAAGATTAAATGAGTATGTTTTACAAGAAAATATTCTTTCAGTCTTTCTACTTTAAAGGGCACCTATTATGCAAAATTCACTTTTACATGGTGTTTGAACATAAATGTGTGTTGGCAGTGTGTGTACACAACCACCCTATAATGGTAAAAATCCACCCACTCCTTTTTTTTTAATCCCCATAAATCATAAGCAGTGTCTCAGAACAAGCCGTTTGCAGATTCCTGGCAAAGTGACGTCACATTTCACAGGCCCCGCCCACGAGTGTTGATGGACACTGCCGTATTAGCATAGACCCCGCCCTCAGAGAGCTGTACACAGTCCGCCATGTTTATCTCCTCGCCAGAGCATTTAACAACAGCATTCAAGCAAGAAATGTGTTCTTAATAAAGCTACCAAAGTTCATTCAGTGATTTTCTGTTCATCTTCTGTTGTTTGATTCATATTAACAGCATATATAGCAGTAGGTACTGTATATTACACTGCTTTCACTTTAGTACACAGATCTAATATACACACGGGGTTTCTGTACTTGCTGCATATGTGCACAGACATAACCAACTGTTTTCATGTGATCTTTGTGTGTTTCTGACATAACCTTGTGTGCATTTGACAGTTTAATCGCAATAACACATGAAAGAGAACTAGTCTAGTTTAATAGCCTACTCACGGATGCACCGACATCCAGCTCTCTGTGCGCATGCGTCGGGTGTGTGTGCTCAAGTTGAGAGCGGTTGAGAGTGATAAGGCTTTAAAACGCATGCAGATGATAATATTTCCTGATGATGAAGAACTACAATGTCACGTGAGCGTGTCCGCGATAGAGATGGTAATCAAAGCCAAACAGATGTATCATGTTTCAGTTTTCATTTGCGTGTTCACGAGCTGTGAAGGCTCCGCCCTCTGCGGTGGGGAGCAGCAGCTCATTTGCATTTAAAGGAGACACGCACAAAACAGCTCATTTTTCTCAAACCAAAAAATTGGCGTTTTCAAAATGGTATATTAAATGATCTGTTAGGAATTTTGATCTGAAACTTCACAGACACACTCTGGGGACACCTGAGACTTATATTACATCTTGTAAAAAGGGGCTTAACAGGTGCCCGTTAAAGTTTCTTTGTAATTATTTGTGAAATTGACTAGCAGTTTATAAATGGCAATCGTTTCAACATGAAAATATATTGTTAAATTATTGAAATATTACTATTGTAGTACATTTTACAAGAAAATACTATTTCAGTCTTTCTACTTCAAAGTTTCTTTGTAATTTTGAAATATATTAGCGTTTTATACAGTAAATGAAAATTATTTCAACATGCAAGTGTGTTGTTAAATTACTTAAATATGAACTTAAAATCTCAAGAGAACTTCAAGAATTTATAAATGACAATCGTTTCAACATGCACATGTGTTGTTAAATTATTGAAATATTATAAATATTATATATATATTATAATTAAAATCTCAGGCGGACTTCAAAAAATACACCGTAAAAACATTTTTTTGAAGATTATTGGAGTATTTTCACATTTTACAAGAAAATACTATTTCAGTCTTTCTACTTGTTGTAATTGTGAAATTTAGTAACAATATAAATGACTATTGTTTCAGTTAAAGTTTCAGTTTTTAGGTCAAAGAGGTTCTGATAGTTTGTGAATCCCTGTGATAGATGATGAAATCTGAAGATATATGAGACACTGTCTGAGGAGTGGTTAGTGAACCCAACACTTGATGGTCACACGGCTCTTATTGAAATAATAACTCATGAGAAATCTCTGAGAGATTACATGCTGATTGCACACAGTTGATTTCATTCAAACGTTGAGGCTCCTCAACTCAATTAGGTGTGAAACGGTCATTGAAATGCCATTCAGACGTCTGTCCTTGAGCGCATCTTCTCATCATGACTCCTGGCAATGTCAGAAAGATATTGAATCTCTCTGCTTGCTCGCAGGTTCATCTTTTGCGAACGGCAGGGGACGAAGTCACCATCACTGTACGTTACCTCAGGGAAGCGCCGGCCTTCTTAAAACTCCCATTAGGTAGGTTTGGCCAGAAACACTTCACATCTGAGCGCTTTTACTGAACCTAGTGGTACTGTCTAAATAGGCAGCGCTCTTCTTAGGGAGCATCCTAACTGAAATGCACCCTCATTAGTGTGTGATTTGGATGCTCTACATAATTTTGCATGGGAGACACACAATTGATTCTGATAGCTAACTATAAAAATTCATAACATGCACAAATAATGGATAAAAATAGTCATTTTATCAGATATTTTATAGTTAAATAGTCAATAGATTTAAATAAAAGTATAATCTCTGTCTTTCATTTTCACTGAGCTTGTTGTAATGCATTCTGGGATTGTCTTCTCTGCAAAGAATGCATGTGATGCTGCCTTTGCATTTGTCACAATTAAGTATTAATTGTAAATGTTGCTTATGCAATTTAGTTTCTATGCATTTTGTGCATTGTTGATGAAGAATAGCCATGAATCTTGCAAGAAAATGCCACAAATGTAACACATTTCCCATCATTCTCTGGGAATTATAAAATATGCAAATACAGCATCAATTTAGTGCTGTTTAGTGCAATTTCGTGTCATTTTAGTATTATTTATTTACTATTATACTTTTTATTAATATTTTGAATCAGATTTTATTTTTATATTTTCAGTTTTCAATTTAAATTTTTGTTTACATTTTAGTAATAATGTGCTTTTGTCATGTTTATTAGTTTTTGGTCTTTTAAAAAAAATATTTCTACAGTGTATAGCTTTCATTTATTTTTTATTTCACTTTCAGTTTTAGTCATTTTAGTACGTCAACTTTTTTTCAGTTGGTTGCCAAGGCAATATTCCAAGTTATTTTCTAATATATTACATCTAATATTAATATAGGTCTATGTATTTTTATTTTATTTCTGCTTTATTTCAGTTATCAACATTTTAAAGATTTTAGTAGTTAAAGATGTAACAAAAATGATTTTATTTCTTAATGTTAAAAAGATTTTACTTTTTCACCTATTTATATTTCTCTATATATTTTTATTTTATTTCAGCTTTATTTAAATTATTTCTTTAGATTTTAATGGTTAAAGATTTTTTTAAATTGCTAAAATCATTGTTAAAAAGTTTTTTTTTGTTTTTTTTTTCAATATGTATTTTTTACAGCTTTATTTCAATTATCATTTTTTTAAAGATTTTTAAAAATAGTCAAAAAATATTGTTAAAAAATATATATTTTTAATGTAGTTAAAGTTTTTTTTATGTTTTTCATCTAATATATATAGTAAAAGTATATATAGTAAAAAAAAAATAGTAAAAAAAAATTTAACCATTAAAATCTTAAAATAGATAATTGTATAAATAAATAATAATATATTTTTTTTTCCCCAGCTTTATTACAATTATCTATTTTAAGATTTTAATGTTTTTTTTTTTATTTGTTTTTTTTTTTTTTTACTATTTTTAAAATATAAATATATATTTAAAATGTATATATTTAAAAATATTTAAAGTGTTTTAGGGTTTTCATCTAACTTGTATATATTTATATTTCTGCTTTATTTCAATTATAATTTTTTTTTTTTAAGATTTTAATGGTGGTTAAATATTTTAAGATATTACACATTTTAAGATATTTAAAAAAATATTTTAAGATATATATAAAAAGATATATTTATATGTGTGTGTGTGTGTGTGAATATTAGTTCAGGTTTATTTCAATGATCATTTTCTTAATATTTTAATGGTTAATGATATTTAAAGATTGTTAAAAAGATTTTTTTAACAACCTTTTTTTAAAAAAGATGTTTAATGGTTTTAGTTAAAAGCAGCATCACTGTCAGTTCTACACCTGATGCACAACCTTTGCTCTCCGTTTTGTTCTGCCAGCGTTGGAAATCCTCCTGCGCTTGTCGTGAAGTGACAAAGAAAATCTAAATTTGTCCAAGGCATACAATTTTTACAGACTAAAATGACTTGAATGCACATCACATTGCAACTAGTGAGTAGGAAGTTGTGAGTCAGATGTGAAGGCAGCATGAGCTCTGCAGGAAGGGGAATCTCTCGGGACTGAACGGAGCAGCTGTGCTACTGTATCTGAGCTGCTTTCAACAGAAAAACGCCTTTCAGAGCAGATGCCCCTCCATGAAATGCACTTTTTGAGCTCTGCATTTTCCAGTGATGCCTGTGTCAGAATTCCTGCATCTTGTGTATTTCACACACTCACTTTAGCCATAATCTCCTGTGACTTTGGTGTCCATGGCATCGTGACAACCTAGAAAGCGGCTTAATACACGTCATATCGCTGGGATTTACCACAGTAGATTTGCACACAGTATGAGCTCTGCTTTATATAGACTAATATTTACTAATCTGCCATATTTCCTCAGGTTCACCCGGACCGTCCAGCGATCAGAGTAGCAGAGCGTCCTCGCCGCTTTTCGACAGTGGTTTGCATTTAAATGGGAACTTGAGCAACACGGTAAGTCACCTTTTGTATCGTGGCGAGCATCACTTCTGTTAAGGAGCTTATTCATAAGCCTCGAAAGTGAGACGGATGACAGAATCAGGCTGAAAATGCCTCTTTCTCAGATAGAGAGGTGGAATTGACTCCATGCACTCCAGCATCACTATTATTTTTGCTCATAAATAGGTTTAGTGATTTGAACAAACCCATACACTGCAAAAAATGATTTCTTACTCAGTGTTTTTGATTTGTTTTCCTTCATTTTTCTGACCCCATTGTTTCAAGCTTAAACGGATAGTTCACCCAAAAATGGAAATGATCCCATGATTTACTCACCCTCAAGCCGTATATGAATTTCTTCTTTTAGCCGAACACAATCAGAGTTATACTAAAAAATATCCTGGCTCATCCAAGCTTTATAATGGGAGTAAATGGTACCTTAGATTTTGAAGCCCAAAAAAGCACATCCATCCATCCATCATAAAAGTAATCCATACGGCTCCAGGGGTTTTGTAAGAAAAATATACATATTTATAACTTTATAAACTATAATCACTGGCTTCGTTCCGGTAACGGCCGTACGTGAGTCTATGTCCGGCGGAAGAGTGACCACTGACTAGAGGTCGACCGATTGATCCCTTTTGCTGATTATTCAGCAGCGATAACCGATTGCTGAAACATATATAGAGAATATAGATATAGATATATAGAGAATAACTCCCGCTGGAGAGACTTTGGAAACATTTTTTATGCTCAAACAGCAACATTACACACTAAAGAAAGATGAACATGGAAAAAGGTCCTCTTTAAAATGTAAACAAGTGTAAATATCAACATTATCATATATGTCTAAAGGTTTGAAGTCTATCAGGTAAAACATGAGCTTATTGATGCAATTCAATCAATCTGTTATTTTATTCCATCTGTCACTCCTGGCCAGAGGCTTCTGTTAATATTTAGTTTATACATAGAGTTATGTTTCAACTCATTTTAATGGTGCAACACAAAAATATTTAGTAGTGTGTAAGTTGCTAGGGTGTTCTGGGTGTTTGCCAAGATGTTGCTATGGGGTTGCTAGGGTGTTCTGGGTGTTTGCCAGGGCGTTTCTATGGGGTTGCTACAGGGTGTTCTGGGTGTTTGCCAGGACGTTGTTATGGTGTTTGCTAGGATGTTGTGGGATTTTGCCAGGCCGTTGCTAGGGTGTTCTGGGTGTTTGCCAGGAGGTTGCTTTGGGGTTGCTAGGGTGTTCTGGGTGTTTGCCAGGGCGTTTCTATGGGGTTGCTACAGGGTGTTCTGGGTGTTTGCCAGGGGGTTTCTATGGGGTTGCTAGGGTATTGTGGGTGTTTGCCAGGATGTTACTATGGGGTTGCTACAGGGTGTTTTGGATGTTTGTTAGGGCATTTCTGTGGGGTTGCTAGGGTGTTCTGGATGTTTGCCAGGGGGTTTCTATGGGGTTGCTAGGGTGTTCTGGGTGTTTGCCAGGATGTTGCTATGGTGTTTGCTAGGATGTTCTGGGATTTTGCCAGCCCATTGCTAGGGTGTTCTGGGTGTTTGCCAGGAGGTTGCTTTGGGGTTGCTAGGGTGTTCTGGGTGTTTGCCAGGGCGTTTCTATGGGGTTGCTACAGGGTGTTCTGGGTGTTTGCCAGGATGTTGCTGTGGGGTTGCTATAAAATGATCTGGATGTTTGCCAGGACATTGCTTTGGGGTTGCTAGCGTTTTCTTGGTGTTTGCCAGGATGTTGCTATGGTGTTTGCTAGGATGTTCTGGGATTTTGCCAGGCCGTTGCTAGGGTGTTCTGGGTGTTTGCCAAGAGGTTGCTTTGGGGTTGCTAGGGTGTTCTGGATGTTTGCCAGGGGGTTTCTATGGGGTTGCTATAGGGTGTTCTGGATGTTTGCCAGGAGGTTTCTATGGGGTTGCTAGGGTATTGTGGGTGTTTGCCAGGATGTTACTATGGGGTTGCTACAGGGTGTTTTGGATGTTTGCCAGGGCATTTCTGTGGGGTTGCTAGGGTGTTCTGGATGTTTGCCAGGGGGTTTCTATGGTGTTGCTAGGGTGTTGTGGGTGTTTGCCAGGATGTTACTATGGGGTTGCTAGAGGGTGTTTTGGATGTTTCCCAGGGCATTTCTATGGGGTTGCTAGGGTGTTCTTGGTGTTTGCCAGGGCGTTTCTATGACCAGTGTGTTGTGATTGGCTTCGATGTCCCACTCCTTACCGTAACTGCGGGTTTCAACACACTACCAACTAACTAACTCAACCAGCCCCCGCCCCTTTATTCTGCAAATGTCTTGGGCAGGAATTATTTAAATGGGGAATATTGTGACGTGTTCGTTCCTGGAAGAAAACTCAAGACTACAATGGAGGCGTTTCAGGGAGTTCAGAAACACTGACACTGATATAGAGAACAACTCAGAGCTGGAGGGACTTTTTCATGCTCAAACAGCAACATTACACACTAAAGAAAGATGAACATGGAAAAAGGTCCTCTTTAAAATGTAAACAAGTGTAAATATCAACATTATCATATATGTCTAAAGGTTTGAAGTCTATCAGGTAAAACATGAGCTTATTGATGCAATTCAATCAATCTGTTATTTTATTTCATCTGTCACTCCTGGCCAGAGGCTTCTGTTAATATTTAGTTTATACATAGAGTTTCAACTAAGTTTAATGGTGCAACACAACATTTTTTAGTATTGTGTAAGTTGTAACTTATTGCCCCTTTACATCAAAACAAGGCTATGTTTAACTTGCGCATAGCTGGTGCATCCGGCTCTAAAATATCATTGAGACTTGAAGGTGCAGGACTCCTTTACTAGGTCTAGTTAACATCCGAAACACTATTGTCCTAAATAGAAGCCTCAACTGCACCGACAGCCCATTCAAGCAGCAGATAGAGGTCATGACTTTCATTCTGACCTTCAAAGATCATTGCCAAGTTAATACAGTGCGGCAGCCACTCGGCCTGATGGAGTGAGAATATCCTGCCATCAGACGAAAGAACACGCTGCGTCTCTATAGTCACTGGTCACATTCTTATTCCAACCAGAGAGCAAAGGTAAGGCAGACGTCTCACTCGATCTGCTCACAGACTACATGAACTCTCTGAGATTCACATGCATCACATTAATGTGACAGTAAGACTCGGGGGAGATTGCGTGTCAGCAGGTGAAGCTTCAGACCTCTGCAAGTGAAGCTCTGAGATCTGCATACAGCCTCTGGAAATCCATTCACGCCTCAGCGCAATGTGAGAGAGGGCTGAAAATGTGAAATTCAATCTCTGAGTGCTGACAAATCAAGATTTCGGTGTTGGATGCGATCGAAAGGCGGTCTATAAATAGAACAGCGCTCAGAAACGCTGCTGATTATGGTCATTAACTAGAGTTTTTGTTGCAGCCGTGATGCTATAGAGGAGTTCTCGACTCTGGGCCTCGAGGTCAACTTTCCTGCTGAGTTTTGCTCAAAACCTAAACAATCAAGCTAATCAAAGTCTTCAGGATTATTTGAAAGTTACAGGCAGTGAGTTTGAGCAAGGTTAGAGCTAAACTCTGCAGGGAAGTGGACCTCGAGGGCCAGAGTCAAGAACCCCTGCTATAGAATGATCTGAATGTTTGCCAGGGCGTTGCTGTGGGGTTGCTATAGGGTGTTCTGGTTGTTTTCCAGGGTGTTTCTATGGGGTTGCTAGGGTGTTCTGGGTGTTTGCCAGGGCGTTGCTGTGGGGTTGCTATAGGGTGTTCTGGTTGTTTTCCAGGGTGTTTCTATGGGGTTGCTAGGGTGTTCTGGGTGTTTGCCAGGGCGTTGCTGTGGGGTTGCTATAGGGTGTTCTGGTTGTTTTCCAGGGTGTTTCTATGGGGTTGCTAGGGTGTTTTGGGTGTTTGCCAGGGCGTTGCTGTGGGGTTGCTATAGGGTGTTCTGGTTGTTTTCCAGGGTGTTTCTATGGGGTTGCTAGGGTGTTTTGGGTGTTTGCCAGGGCGTTGCTGTGGGGTTGCTATAGGGTGTTCTGGTTGTTTGCCAGGGTGTTTCTATGGGGTTGCTAGGGTGTTCTGTGTGTTTGCCTGGGTGTTGCTGTGGGGTTCCTATAGATTGATCTGGGTGTTTGCCAGGACGTTTCTATGGGGTTGCTAGGGTGTTCTGGGTGTTTGCCAGGACGTTTCTATGGGGTTGCTAGGGTGTTCTGGTTGTTTGCCAGAGCGTTGCTGTGGGGTTGCTATAGAATGATCTGGGTGTTTGCCAGGGAGTTGCTATCAGTTTGCTATAGGGTGTTCTGGGTGTTTGCCAGGAGGTTGCTGTGGGGTTGCTAGGGTGTTTGCCAGGACGTTGCTATGGGGTTGCTATAGGGTGTTCTGATTGTTTTCCAGGGTGTTTCTATGGGATTGCTAGGGTGTTCTGGGTGTTTGCCAGGGCGTTGCGGTGGGGTTGCTATAGGGTGTTCTGGTTGTTTTCCAGGGTGTTTCTATGGGGTTGCTAGGGTGTTCTGGGTGTTTGCCAGGGCGTTGCTGTGGGGTTGCTATAGGGTGTTCTGGTTGTTTTCCAGGGTGTTTCTATGGGGTTGCTAGGGTGTTCTGGGTGTTTGCCAGGGCGTTGCTGTGGGGTTGCTATAGGGTGTTCTGGTTGTTTTCCAGGGTGTTTCTATGGGGTTGCTAGGGTGTTTTGGGTGTTTGCCAGGGCGTTGCTGTGGGGTTGCTATAGGGTGTTCTGGTTGTTTTCCAGGGTGTTTCTATGGGGTTGCTAGGGTGTTTTGGGTGTTTGCCAGGGCGTTGCTGTGGGGTTGCTATAGGGTGTTCTGGTTGTTTGCCAGGGTGTTTCTATGGGGTTGCTAGGGTGTTCTGTGTGTTTGCCTGGGTGTTGCTGTGGGGTTCCTATAGATTGATCTGGGTGTTTGCCAGGACGTTTCTATGGGGTTGCTAGGGTGTTCTGGGTGTTTGCCAGGACGTTTCTATGGGGTTGCTAGGGTGTTCTGGGTGTTTGCCAGAGCGTTGCTGTGGGGTTGCTATAGAATGATCTGGGTGTTTGCCAGGGAGTTGCTATCAGTTTGCTATAGGGTGTTCTGGGTGTTTGCCAGGAGGTTGCTGTGGGGTTGCTAGGGTGTTTGCCAGGACGTTGCTATGGGGTTGCTATAGGGTGTTCTGATTGTTTTCCAGGGTGTTTCTATGGGATTGCTAGGGTGTTCTGGGTGTTTGCCAGGGCGTTGCGGTGGGGTTGCTATAGGGTGTTCTGGTTGTTTTCCAGGGTGTTTCTATGGGGTTGCTAGGGTGTTCTGGGTGTTTGCCAGGGCGTTGCTGTGGGGTTGCTATAGGGTGTTCTGGTTGTTTGCCAGGGTGTTTCTATGGGGTTGCTAGGGTGTTTTGGGTGTTTGCCAGGGCGTTGCTGTGGGGTTGCTATAGGGTGTTCTGGTTGTTTGCCAGGGTGTTTCTATGGGGTTGCTAGGGTGTTCTGGGTGTTTGCCAGGGCGTTGCTGTGGGGTTGCTATAGGGTGTTCTGGTTGTTTTCCAGGGTGTTTCTATGGGGTTGCTAGGGTGTTTTGGGTGTTTGCCAGGGCGTTGCTGTGGGGTTGCTATAGGGTGTTCTGGTTGTTTGCCAGGGTGTTTCTATGGGGTTGCTAGGGTGTTCTGTGTGTTTGCCTGGGTGTTGCTGTGGGGTTCCTATAGATTGATCTGGGTGTTTGCCAGGACGTTTCTATGGGGTTGCTAGGGTGTTCTGGGTGTTTGCCAGGACGTTTCTATGGGGTTGCTAGGGTGTTCTGGGTGTTTGCCAGAGCGTTGCTGTGGGGTTGCTATAGAATGATCTGGGTGTTTGCCAGGGAGTTGCTATCAGTTTGCTATAGGGTGTTCTGGGTGTTTGCCAGGAGGTTGCTGTGGGGTTGCTAGGGTGTTTGCCAGGACGTTGCTATGGGGTTGCTATAGGGTGTTCTGATTGTTTTCCAGGGTGTTTCTATGGGATTGCTAGGTGTTCTGGGTGTTTGCCAGGGCGTTGCGGTGGGGTTGCTATAGGGTGTTCTGGTTGTTTTCCAGAGTGTTTCTATGGGGTTGCTAGGGTGTTTTGGGTGTTTGCCAGGGCGTTGCTGTGGGGTTGCTATAGGGTGTTCTGGTTGTTTGCCAGGGTGTTTCTATGGGATTGCTAGGGTGTTCTGGGTGTTTGCCAGGGCGTTGCTGTGGGGTTGCTATAGGGTGTTCTGGTTGTTTTCCAGGGTGTTTCTATGGGGTTGCTAGGGTGTTCTGTGTGTTTGCCTGGGCGTTGCTGTGGGGTTCCTATAAATTGATCTGGGTGTTTGCCAGGACGTTTCTATGGGGTTGCTAGGGTGTTCTGGGTGTTTGCCAGGACGTTGCTATGTTCTGTGTCGTTTCTTACTGTCTGAAGTGAAAAGTCTCTCTGATATTCTTATGGCTTGGGTTCTTCCTTCAGTGTCAGATTAATGATGTTTCTGCCATATTTTAAACAAACCTTTGCTTCTACGCATGAGAAATAGTTATAGTTATTGTATTAACATACAATATGTGACACAACGGTCACCATGGTGTGTTCAGATCAGCTCATTTATCAGTTCTGTGTAAATGAGAGCGCATTCCATGAACAGAAGAGTTTCTTTTAATGAAGTTCTCCTAGATGCTGCATCTTCCCACAGAAACATGGGAAGAATGTAGAAGGCCATTTCCCTGGAAATATACTTCATTATTAAACATTGAATGGCAGCCAGTGTATCCAATTACCGTAAACAGATGAATTCTTCTATTGTCTCTCTCTCTGTCTTTGCTAGGCACGGAAATGTGCAAAAACACACGCAGTGCTCTCCTGACTGCTGAGTCGACAATATTTGTGCTTCTTTCTTATGTTCTTCAAATTAGTTTTTTTTTCTTCTAATCCTCTTGTAGTCGTTGAGCTCGTCGCCCGCAGGTGATTATAATTCTCTGAGCTCGTCGTCCCCTCCAGGCTGCTGTGACATTGAGCTGATTGACAGTGTTTCGCTTTCATCGGCCGACGGGCTGCTGCTTTAGCATTTGTTCATTTACATGCCTGCCAATAATTAGTGTAGCAGCTCTTTTTGCCACTGAAATATAAAAAAAAGCTAAATATACAGTAATACTTGAATTTTTTTTTCTTCAAAAATGCAATACCAGTAATACTAGTAGTTTGGTTGTACCAACTCTACTTGAATGCTTACATACTCCACATATTTGTTCTGTGAAAATTGTTTATACAGCTAAACCAGCTGGAACCAGTAAACCGCCGTAGACAATTTTTTTTTCAACAAGGTACTCAGACAGCAACATAGTGTCGGCCCAGATCCGGCCCACATCTGATACACGTTGAATCCACAAGTACCAGATGTGGCCTGGATCCATCCGTCCATCTATCCATCCATTCATCCATCCATCCGTCTATCTATCCATCCATCCATCCGTCCATCTGTCTATCTATCCATCCATTCATCCATCCATCCGTCTATCTAGCCATCCATCCATCCATCCGTCCATCTATCCATCCATTCATCCATCCGTCCATCTATCTATCCATCCATTCATCCGTCCATCTGTCTATCTATCCATCCATTCATCCATCCATCCGTCTATCTATCCATCCATCCATCCATCCGTCCATCTATCCATCCATTCATCCATCTGTCCATCTGTCCATCTGTCTATCTATCCATCCATTCATCCGTCCATCTGTCTATCTATCCATCCATCCATTCATCCATCCATCCGTCTATCTATCCATCCATCCATCCATCCATCCGTCCATCTATCCATCCATTCATCCATCTGTCCATCTGTCTATCTATCCATCCATTCATCCGTCCATCTGTCTATCTATCCATCCATTCATCCATCCGTCCATCTGTCTATCTATCCATTCATTCATCCGTCCATCTGTCTATCCATCCATCCGTCCATCTGTCTATTCATCCATTCATCCATCCATCCATCTATCCATCCATTCATCCATCCGTCCATCTATTTATCCATCCATTCATCCGTCCATCTATCTATCCATCCATCCATCCGTCCATCTGTCTATCCATCCATCCATCCATCCGTCTATCTATCCATCCATCCATCCGTCCATCTATCCATCCATTCATCCATCCGTCCATCTGTCTATCTATCCATTCATTCATCCGTCCATCTGCCTATCCATCCATCCATCCATCCATCCATCTATCATCTATCTTATCATCTATCTGTCTTTAATGTAGTTTACAGATGTACTAGATGCACTAAAACTAAAATAAAACTTAATATAAAATATATAGACATATTTAAAAAAAAATAAAACTTTAAATTTAAAATGAAAACTGAAAATTTAATTAAAAAACTGAATTAATTTAATTACATAATTATTTATATAATTAAAAATAATAAAAAGATATGACAATACTATGACAGTATGAACTATTGGGCTGTTGGGTATCTGGAGGTGTGGCAGAGAAAGTGAAATGAAGAGCTGGTGTTTGGCTCCTCGTGAGAGACGCTCTGTCAGTCTGATCCATCTCGACATGCCTGCGATATTTCATTCAGTGTCATCTGCTGTAGCACAACATGAAAGTCAAATCAAGTTTAATTATCCAGCCTGGGTCTGAATAAACAGCAGAGTGGAGAATCTGACTGGAGAAAGAGCTTCACATGTAATTGGTGATGGCTTGAGATTCAGCCACAAGTGAAAGAATCCAGTCAGAGCTAATTATGCTAAAAAGTGTCTTGTACAGGGGAAAAAAACTGCGAAGTAGTGCTTAGTTTTTATTGTGTGTTTGTGTAATTTTTATTAATATTTAAATATTTGTATTAATTGTATTAATTTTTATTGTTCTGGCAGGTTGATAGGGTTGCTTGCAAACCGTCTAAAGTGAAAATAAATTTCTACTGTAGGATACATGAAACACTTCAAGTTGCATTTTCCCCTCTTCAAGTTTAGACTTTTTAAATAAACCTAAAACTTCTAGAAGCAAGGTCAGAAACGCCTCAAAAAATCTATATCCCCATCTTAAGCGCACTGCAGCTACTGTGAAGCACCTGTACTGATATGTTTTGCAGAAAAATATTATGATTTTGATTTGATACGAGGAGATTTATAAGCTTACCGACCTCACCGACTATTTGCATCCGAGAGATTCACGCTTGTCATGCATAATATTATGTTAATGCCGGTATGACTTATGGGATTTAGCTGTTGAAGTGAGTCGAGTACAAATGTGACGCACGTTTTGAAAACTATAAACTGTGGACTTGACAAGCTGAATCTTTATGAGTTCCCAACAGCGTTTGCAGCATTAGGAAGCTAACTATAGTGTTTACTGTGGCGGAAACATTCATCTGCTTTAGACTTACATCCTCTTTCTGCCAAGTTCACTGCAAAAAAAAAAGATTTTCTTACTTCTTGCAAATATCTAAAACATTCTTAAATCAAGATACATTTACTTAACAAGCTAAATTACAGTTTCTAAGTCATGTTTAAAACAAAAACAAACATCTGCCAGTGGAGTCAGAAAAATAAACTTGTTTTCCCTTTGAATAGAGCTCAACAGTCTGGTTCCTGAAGTAAAAACTCCACTCATTTTCTCCATAAGGAAATTGGTTTTTAATGATAACTTGTAAACCTTTAAAGACAGCCCTACTGTAAGCTCTGATGTGTTAATCGATGGTAGTTGCTTCCATTAAAGCCGTTAGCCTGCATTATTTCAACTTAGTTTTAAAATAATCATGTTTTACCCCTTACCCCACACCCACCATTTTGGCAAGTGGGACATAACACACCCAAAATAAAAAGGCTGCCTCTCATAAGTCATTCTGAATAGACACATAACCAACACATATTTAGAAAGCTGACACTTGAAAGTTTACGGTTCAAGACTCAAAATTGCTGTTATTAATATGCAGATATATAAGCTCAAACATAAAAATAAATGTATAAAAATATGTGTCTGTGTTGTAGAAACTTAGAAACACAATGAAGCTGAAGCCACAAGTCTGCTCATGTTTCATTTCAAATCTGAGGATGATATCTCTAAAACTATGAATTTTATTAAACATTTTCTAAGAACATGTAATGTGAGTTTTTAGAGAAGGCTGATAAGATGCTAATGAAATATTTGATTGCCCTGTAAACACCCATTTGCAGTCTATTGTCTAATGTCTGGTGAGGTGAACTGCTCCATTCACGTTTCTATTGTTCTCACTCGACGAACCTTTCACATCTCTGCCGGTGTGAGACTTAATCTTTATTATTTTTTTTATCGTTATTCTTTTGTTTGTATTCAGCCATTATTAGCCTTTATTCTGACATTACATGGCTTGCCTATCTACACCACTTTCATCCGATTAATCCACATATTATCTGAAGTCTTTCTAGAAAACAAAAAAAAAGATCATATTCTTGGGACTTTATGTGAATTCTTTTAACAAATTAGTTTATGCAATATAATAGCTCCTGGTGCAACAGGTGCTTTAGAGCTACAATTAGCATCAAGCTACATAACAACAATTTAAAAGATTAATATTACACTTTTACTCAAAACTCACTTTAAACCACCATTGAGTGTTTTTAATAACTTCCGATCGCGATCTAATGTGGATTTTAGTCATATAATGTTGTTGAAATATGTTTTATATAGCATTTTATATGCAGCTAATCGCTACACCTGCTTAGCATTTATAATATAAACATCCATTATTGATCACACCAATTGCATGAAAATCACACACAAACCATACAGTGGGGAGAACAAGTATTTGATACACTGCCGATTTTGCAGGTTTGCCCACTTACAAAGCATGTAGAAGTCTGTAATTTTTATCATAGGTACTCTCCAACTGTGAGAGACGGAATCTAAAACAAAAATCCAGAAAATCACATTGTATGATTTTTAAGTAATTAATTTGCATTTTATTGCATGACATAAGTATTTGATACATCAGAAAAGCAGAACTTAATATTTGGTACAGAAACCTTTGTTTGCAATTACAGAGATCATACGTTTCCTGTAGTTCTTGACCACAGTTGGGATGGTGTTCTTGGGGTTGTACTCATCCTTCTTCTTCCTCCAAACACGACGAGTGGAGTTTAGACCAAAAAGCTCTATTTTTGTCTCATCAGACCACAGGACCTTCTCCCATTCCTCCTCTGGATCATCCAGATGGTCATTGGCAAACTTCAGACGGGCCTGGACATGCGCTGGCTTGAGCAGGGGGACCTTGCGTGCGCTGCAGGATTTTAATCCATGACGGCGTAGTGTGTTACTAATGGTTTTCTTTGAGACTGTGGTCCCAGCTCTCTTCAGGTCATTGACCAGGTCCTGCCGTGCAGTTCTGGGCTGATCCCTCACCTTCCTCATGATCATTGATGCCCCACGAGGTGAGATCTTGCATGGTGTCCCAGACCAAGGGAGATTGACCGTCATCTTGAACTTCTTCCATTTTCTAATAATTGCGCCAACAGTTGTTGCCTTCTCACCAAGCTGCTTGCCTATTGTCCTGTAGCCCATCCCAGCCTTGTGCAGGTCTACAATTTTATCCCTGATGTCCTTACACAGCTCTCTGGTCTTGGCCATTGTTGAGAGGTTGGAGTCTGTTTGATTGAGTGTGTGGACAGGTGTCTTTTATACAAAGAGTTCAAACAGGTGCAGTTAATACAGGTAATGAGTGGAGAACAGGAGGGCTTCTTTAAGAAAAACTAACAGGTCTGTGAGAGCCGGAATTCTTACTGGTTGGTAGGTGATCAAATACTTATGTCATGCAATAAAATGCAAATTAACTATTTAAAAATCATACAATGTGATTTTCTGGATTCCGTCTCTCACAGTTGAAGAGTACCTATGATAAAAATTACAGACCTCTACATGCTTTGTAAGTAGGAAAACCTGCAAAATTGGCAGTGTATCAAATACTTGTTTTCCCCACTTTATACTATGGTAATCGTGTGTTTATTAGCTTCTTGTTTCACGTGTAGAAATGTTTCTTTGAGTTTGTTTTCACGGAGCTCAGAACGAGGAAGGGCAGGAATTATGCCACGTAAGATGATTGACAGCTCTAGAGTGAATGAACGCTCGATGAGTCATTACTGACGCAAATCAGGAACAGGAGAGACAGAGCTCGCTCTGAACGCTCTTTCAGCTTTTCAGATCGCATAATTCAGTGGGAAATTAATAGAAATTATATTCTGTATGATGAAATATTTTGAAAACGTGAGAATAAATCAATATTTCTCCAAATATGCGCACCTTTGGACTAAAGCCCTAACGCACGCTGTCTAGTGCATCTCTGTGAACACAAATAAACCGGAGCAGACGTGAATGAATATATGTACGTATATGTATACATGTTATCCAAAATATAAAAAATTACAGATTGATTATTTTGCACTCCAGACATAAATTATGAAATGAATGTCACTGCAACCTAGTTTTATCTTAAACAGTGGTCAAATATTGAAGCTGGAGTCTTTAATCTTTCTGATGATACTCAGTTTGTCCAGATCAAGTAAGAGTGTGATGTTTTTAACATGCAGTGAATGTTGAACAACAATAATCTGGGGCCGTCTGCGATCTTTGTATGTAAAGCGGTTAACAGTGAAAAACTACATTACCCATGATGCTGTACAGAAAATTCCACCAACCAGAGAGTCAAAAGAAGCAAAAAGTACCAAAAGTTCTTTAGCTCCGCCCACACCCATGAAGCACCGCAATCTAAATTTTTTATTTGAGTAGTTTTATATTTCTCCTTCGTTTTTAATTTGATTATGCTGTTCGCAATGCTTCATGGGATTGTAGTTCTTTCCCTCATTAAAGCTGTTGAGTACGCAGTCATATATTTTTGTCAGATTTTCAAATCAAAGTATATAATGTTATGACTCTCCTTGTAGCTGGTTGGTTTGGTTCATGGCTGATAACGCTTTAACAAAGACTTTGAAATCCCTATAGGAGAAATGAATGGAAAAAATACTTTCCAGAACCAACACGGCTGAAAAAGTGGATGAGCAAAAGTCTACTTTTATACCTCATTGGGAGATTTTTTTTTTCTTGTTTTAAGCATAAACTCACTTTAATTTAATCATCTGAGTATCTGAAGTCATTTTGCTTCTTACGTAAATGTATGTTGCATCAACGTATCAAGACAAAAATACTGAGTGAGAAAATCATTTTTTGCAGTGTTCTCATGGCATCTGTGCATGAGAATATCATGTATTTCTGTGAGGCAACTGTAATCCTCATTCATTTGTAAAATAGTGCAGGATAACGTTAGCCAGAGTTATTATCTGTTGAGTCCGAGCGGATGCTTTTGAATCGCGGGAGACGGTTGTTATGAGGCCACTGGCATCGTGATCAAAGGGCAGCGGATGGCACTAAAACGAGATGTTTCTGCTCTGCCCTCTCACTCTCTCCCTCTCATTTATTCCATCTAGGCCCCATCGTCGCCCTCCTCACCTTTGGCTAATGAACCAAAGTATGGGAAACGCTGGCTCGATGCCGTCACCCTCCCTCTCTTCATGGCTCGAATCTCTCGACGCAAAGCTGGAACCGACAAATTAAGGTACGGTAATCTGCTGCGCCGCTGCACGAGCTGTAAGGTTTGCCACGTGGCCACTCCGAATGTTGGTTTTGCAAGCATTTTTCATTTAGGTGAGAGGTGAGAGAATCCAATATCTATGCAGCGGCATGCCGTGTCTGGAAAGGTCAGCGATGCAGCAACCAGCGAGAGGAGCATAGGTCGAAAAGAAGTGGCTCTGACTTTAGTCAGCTGCCATAGAAAGCAGAATGATAGCACATCGCATAGTCAATCGGAGGAAAGAAATCTATAAATAACCAGTTTAAAACTCAAAGGTTGTGATTGCAGCAGGTGGAAAGCAGAGAGATTCGTTTCTCATCCTTAATTAGGCAGAATGCATAATCTGAATGTGCATTTGCTTCGGGAGTTTCATTTCCGACAACTTTGATTTTAACCCTATAAAGCCTGCTGTATCATGTTTGATGCACAAAAGTCTCAGGCCTGAAAATGATCAACATGATAAAAACCTGTTTCACACAATCTACAATATTATTAGCATATAATATATATCTATATTATAAAGTGACGACTGATATTTATATGCGTTTTATGTTATAAAGATCTCATTTATTTACAAACGATCAGAATTCCATCTTACTTTTTGGCCATATATTTACATTTGCTTCTATTGAAGCAATTTGCCTGCATTATTTTAACTATAAACGTGTTTAACAGCAGAATTCATGGTGAAAAACTACATTACCCATGACGCTGTACAGAAAGTTCCACCAATCAGAGAGCTGAAACAAGCAAAAATCCAAAAGTTCTCTTTAGCCCCGCCCACTCCCTTGAAGCACTGTGATCTAAAAATGTAAAGCATGAATTAGCCTGTTGCTAACATGTTCTAACACGTCTAGTTTGCTAACATGAATTAGCATTTTGTTAGCATGGATTAGCATGCTGCTAACATGAATTAGCATTGTTAGCATGTTTTAACATTGCTAGCAGGTTTTAACATGTTGTTAACATGAATTGTTGTTACCATGATTTAACATATTGTTATCATTTTGTAGCACGTTTCTAGCATGTTTTATCATGTTGCTACCATGAATTGTTTACTTTTTGGCCATATATTTACATTTGCTTAGATTGAAGCCATTTGCCTGCATTATTATTATTTATTATTATTGTTATTATTATTATTATTATTATATCATTATTATTTAACTTTTTTTTTTTTAACAGCAGAATTCATAGTGAAAAACTACATTACCCACGATGCTGTACTTAAAATTACACCAATCAGAGAGTCTAAACAAGCAAAAAGTGCCAAAAGTTTTCTTTAGCTCCACCCACTCCCATGAAGCACTGCGATCTAAATGTATAAAGCATGAATTAGCATGTTTTGCTAACATGTTCTAGCACGTCTAGTTTGTTAACATGAATTAGCATTTTGTTAGCATGAATTAGCATGCTGCTAGCATGAATTAACATGTTTTAACATGTTGTTAACTTGAATTGGCATGTTGTTACCATGATTTAACATATTATCATTTTGTAGCACATTTCTAGCATGTTTTAGCATGTTGCTACCATAAATTAACACATTGGCCGTTTCTCAATATGCGTTCTTGTCTGTACTTGTGTTCTTGTGGACTTGTGAAATGTCATCAGTCGCTGCTTAAGTACTGTTCCATTTCAAAGTTCACATCTAGCCAAGTACAGTCCAAATCCCTGGATGTGTCCTTGACCCGCCCCTTTTATCGAGGATGCATCGAGAGGTGACTTGAGCGGACTCAAGACAGACAGGTATCCCAGAATGCATCTCGTACCAACCAACGAGCGTCAATAGCGGATGGGAAACCCCGCGTTATTTAAAAATACTACTGTTAATGTGTCACGAAATGCGAGAATGTACTTGTTTAAAGCTCAAATCTGTGGTTTATTTATAAAGAGAGCGCCTATTTGAAACTTTTATCTGGCGTTTTCGGAGTTGTGAGATCCAGTCGATCACCGGGCGCTCAGCGCTTGTTAACACCGCCGAGAGCAGCCTTACCTCGGCTAGTCCTTCTGACGTTTGCCGCTGGCTCTGATGTCTCTGTAGTGGTTAAACATGAGATATAATTCGTCTTGTGTAAATATAACTGGCAAATCATTTTGGCTGAGGGCAAAGTGAAGTTTCATAACTATATATTTAGGCTATTTAACTTTACCGTTGTAGCCTACTAGCGCTGACTTCGTATGTTTGACTGAATTGTTTGCTTTATTTCTTGTATAGCTTCTTATACCTTTTACTTATACTTTTATAATGGCTATTATTAATCACACATAAACTGACATTTAACAAAAAGACTGGGTTGTGTTTTATGTCATATTTAATTTTATTACAGTGGTAATCATATATATGCACACTTATTGTCTGAACCACATATTAATATGTGTAATATTTTTTTTAAATGTAAACGAAAAGAGGCAGGGTTGTGTTTTATATTTAGTTTTGTTATAAATATACATGCAGTGAAGATAATCAAGGTACGCGTTGCCTGAACCACATTTGTGTGGCTGTTAATATGTTTAAGATTTTTTAAAATGAAAATGAAAAGAAGCAGAGTGGTGTTTTATGACATATTTAGTTTTATATAGCCTAAAATATACATACAGAGATAACCGGAGTAGCCAGAGTTCGTTCTCCTGAGTCGAACTTGGCAAGTCTGAACTACCAAGGACACAAGTCAGAAGTTTGTGTACTTGGTATTGAGAAACGGCCATTGTTAATTGTTTCTAGCATAATTTAACACATTGCTAGCATGCTGTTAGCATGGTTAGCATGTTTCTAACATGATTTAACACATTAATAACATGGTTTAACACATTGCTAGCATGAATTAACACATTGCTAGCATGTTTCTAGCATGATTTACCACATTACTAGCATGCTGTTAGCATGATTTGCATGTTTCCAACATGATTTAGCACATATATAGCATGTTTTAACACATTGCTAGCATGAATTAGCATGACTAGCCTGTTGCTAGTCCTAGGATAGTCGTCTAGTGATAGGCAGCTTAAATACTCTATAAGTCTTATTGTACAAAAGTTTTGACCCCCTCATGAGTAGTTTTATAATTCTCCATCATTTTTAATTCCATTATGTTGTTCGCAAAGCTTCATGGGATTGTAGTTCTTTCCCTCACTAAAGTTAAGTACACAGTCTTGTACCTTTGTATTTTTGTCCGATTTTTAAAGACTTTTTTGCTTCAAATTAAAGTTTGTAGTGTTGTGATTCTCCCGATAGCTGGTTATAACGATCTGTAGAAAGAGTTTCATCTTACTTTTTTGTCCATATAAATATCAGCATCTGCACCAAATTGCAAATTTTTACTCAGTTTGAGTCTCTGAATAAAACTGAGCTGTTTTTCCCTCCATATTCTCACTATATCATACTATATGAGCCATAAAAACCTGATTTATCAAATATGATACGAATTAAATGTAACATATTTTGTCTAAAGTTTCAATAAACTGTTCCATTTAAAAAAAATTAGATTTTCTGACTATGATTTCAAATGTCAGGCTTTCCAGGGTTAAATATGTTTTGCTGTTATTGACTTGGTTTTCTGTCCATCAACTGTACTGTGAAGTAGAGCTTTTCCCTGAGTACGGCTCCTCGATTGATTTAAATGATTTTTGAGCAAGTGCATGCAATTTTAAGGACCACCTGTGGTGAAAATCATGTTTTTAATGTTGTTTATATGTCTATGTGGTGTATTTAATATGCTTTAAGACAAACCATGTGCAAATTCAACACCATTGCTGAGTATTTTCTCCTTAAAACTGCAGTGAAAAAAGACAGTTTCAAAAACGCAGTTTGAAATCACCTTTGTTTTCACAAATATGTTGTAACCAATCACGTCACGAGGGAGGCGGAGCTTTAGCATATCATTAACTGCTGTGAAGCAGGGGAGTCTCATGAGAAGCAGGTTCTCTCCGGTATATTTTTCTGTTGATATGAAAAATTGTGTACATTTAGCAATATAGCGGGTGGATTATGTATATAATGTACGTATATTACGATGTTATGGTGAACTATATACCTTTCTCCACTGAGTGGAGGCGGGGCTCATTTGCATATTTATAGATCCACGTATACTAAATGAATCAAGGATGTCGAGTTACATTCAAGCTATTTGAAGGCATGAAGAAATAATTTCACAGGAAAAAAAATCTTTTAAATATGTAATTTTGGTGATCAAAGATGAGTTTTAAGGGATAAAATTATTGAGTACAGGGGGACTTTAAACTTTTAACATCTAAAGGTGCATTATGATATTTGATCTTTAATGAAGGAGTTTCAGCTGAAGGATTTCCTGGGCCACTTTTATTATTTTAATTCCATACGTTTTGGTTACACTTTAACTTTGCAACTACTGTACATGTCAACTAACTCTCATTAGAGTATTAGTAAACTGTTAGGTTCGGGTTAGTAGAATAATTTAACATGAAGTTACTTATAGTCAGTAAAATGTCTGTTAAGCGAGCATCAAAGTAAAGTGTTAGCAGATATTAAAGTGCCCCTATTATACTATTTTAAAGATTCCTAATTTTGTTTTGGAGGTCTCCAACAAGAGGTTTACATGCATCAAAGGTCAAAAAACAGTTTCATTTTCTCATAATATACACTGCACATCACCACAATGTTCAGTGATTCTCAAACGACTCATGGATGAATCAGTCTCTCTAAATCCCTCCTTTCCGCAAGTCTACTCTGCTCTGATTGGTCAGATGGCCCAGTCTGTTGTGATTGGTCTACTCTGCTCTGATTGGTCAGATGGCCCAGTCTGTTGTGATTGGTCTACTCTGCTCTGATTGTTCAGATGGCCCAGTCTGTTGTGATTGGTCTACTCTGCTCTGATTGTTCAGATGGCCCATTCTGTTGTGATTGGTCTACTCTGCTCTGATTGGTCAGATGGCCCAGTCTGTTGTGATTGGTCTACTCTGCTCTGATTGGTCAGATGGCCCAGTCTGTTGTGATATCAACAAGCTAATGCTCACAACACATGAGCAACCACCTATAGCAACACCTTATCAACCACTCAGAACACCCAAGCAACCACTCAAAACATCCTAGAAACCCCCAGGCACACCTTAGCAATCACTCAGAACAGCTAGAAAATGCATTCTTGTATCAACAAGCTAATAATACTCACAGCACGTGGGCAAGCACCTAGCAACACCTTAGCAACCACTCAGAACACCCAAGCAACCCCCCAGCAACACCTTAGCAATCACTCAGAACAGCTAGAACACTCAGTCTTGTATCGACAAGTTAATAATGCTCACAGCACGTGGGCAAGCACCTAGCAACACCTTAGCAACCACTCAGAACACCCAAGCAACCCCCCAGCAACACCTTAGCAATCACTCGGAACAGCTAGAACACGCAGTCTTGTATCGACAAGTTAATAATGCTCACAGCACGTGGGAAAGCACCTAGCAACACCTTAGCAATCACTCAGAACAGCTAGAAAATGCATTCTTGTATCAACAAGCTAATAATGCTCACAGCACGTGGGCAAGCACCTAGCAACACCTTAGCAACCATTCAGAACACCCAAGCAACCATTTAGAACACCCTAGCAACCCCCAGCAACACCTTAGCAATCACTCAGAACAGCTAAAAAATATATACATTACACATTATATATACATTATATACAATAATTATTCATACTTACAGGTTGTGATTCTGAGGAGCAGCTGGTCCAAATAAACTGGGTACTACTACTGACCCATCTTTCAAGGGCAAGTGTTTTGCGAATCCCGCGTTGAACTCTGAGATTTGAGAAGCTGCCTTTCACTGAACTAAGGGGCCAAGCCCAACCCCTGAAAAACAACCCCACACCATAATCCCCCCTCCACCAAACTTTACACTTGGCACAATGCCGTCAGGCAAGTACCGTTCTCCTGGCAACCGCCAAACCCAGACTCGTCCATTGGATCGCCAGACAGAGAAGCGTGATTGGTCACTCCAGAGAACACGTCTCCACTGCTCTAGAGTCCAGTGGCGGCGTGCTTTACCCCACTGCATCCCACGCTTTGCATTGCACTTGGTGATGTAAGGCTTGGATGAGCTGCTCGGCCATGGAAACCCATTCCATGAAGCTCTCTACACACTGTTCTTGAGCTTATCTGAAGGCCACACGAAGTTTGGAGGTCTGTAGCTATTGACTCTGCAGAAAGTTGGCGACTTCTGTGCACTGTGACCCTCAGCATGCGCTGACCCCGCTCTGTGATTTTACGTGGCCTACCACTTCGTGGCTGAGTTGCTGTTGTTCCCAATTGCTTCCACTTTGTTATAATACCACTAACAGTAAACCGTGGAATATTTAGTAGTGAGGAAATGTCACGAATGGACTTATTGCATAGGCGGCAACCTATCACGGTACCACGCTTGAATTCACTGAGCTCCTGAGAGCGACCCATTCTTTCACAAATGTTTGTAGAAGCGTCTGCATGCCTAGTGCTTGATTTTATACACCTGTGGCCATGAAGTGATTGAACACCTGAATTCAATGATTTGGAGGGGCGTCCCAATACTTTTGGCAATAAAGTGCATATTACACACGTCATGAAAGGGATTATTCGAAAAAACATAATAGGGACACTTTAAGCAGACAGTCTACCAATACTGGGACTGACATACCAATAAGGACTGACATGTAGTTGCAAAGTTAGTAGAATGTCTAAAGTTGAAATACCATCAAAATAAAGTGTTACCTAAGTTCTAACTGGGATTTCACATCTCAGTACTGTTCCCACTGAGCGTCGTTCTTTCTGAATGTAAGATGCTTTCAGATTTCACAACAGTTTTTTGCGACAGTCTCCTGTGAGACGATAAACTCCGATTGGCCTTGTCACGCCCAAAGCGTCTTTGCAACATCTCGTCCATCTCCTTTTGCTGATATTCTTCTTGCCTTCATTATAAGTCTCTCTCCACGTATGCCGATGAAAACGCCGCTCTCCAGACTAATAGATTTTTTATTGTGTTCTGTCACTCACATGGGCGGCTTCTTGGTTTCAAAGCATTTGGCTATAGTCTGGTGGTAGTTCAAGCAGAACATTACATTCTCCAGGCAATTTCTATCAGAAAAAGGCCAAGCGCTGAATGGCTGCATCTCACACATGGTCGGCATTAATTGAAATCATGCCATTTATTGAATTGCTTTATTGGAAAAGTTAGAAAGTGCGAAGCTGCTAAAGATGTGTTGCTTCTATTGCTTCTCATCTCTCTCGACAGCATGCATTAGAAATGTTTATCTTCAGAGGTTTTGAAAGCCCTTTGCATTTGTCCTTCATAAGCAATGCATTAAATCTACATCCTGAAGGCCACAATGGAAATGATTGCTCAAAAATATGTTTTGACCCGACAGTCGCTTTCTGTCGAACTGTCAAACTGACAGCTATCATTAAAAAGTCAGTCCGGCAAATCAAAGTGTAATTCATCTCCGAACACACACTGAAATTAAATGTCAAAGCCGCCCCATTATATACAATTGATGGTGGAGTGAGCGTGACATGTCTTTCAACAAATGCATTTCATCCCTCGTAAATTTGTATTGATAGCTTTTCACATTCAAAACAAACGGACATAACCAGGTCGCATAATCTGAACTGACGGCTGTGTTTGAGCAGACTTTAGATGCACTCGTATTACTATGAATGGGAGAAAGTGCAACACGCGATATGCAGAATAAGTCCCGCCTTCTAAACAAAAGAGCCAATCACTGATTGGTAAAGGCACTGCAGCAAAATGCACAAAGTCTTAATTAAAATAAAAAGAAGCTTTATTTATTCTCTATTGATATTGCTGTGGTCTTATGGCATGAATATGTAGTTTATTTACTCCAGCAACAATGGCTCTGTTCAGTCCTCGTGTATTGCTGACCTCATACTGTGAGATATGTACTCTATGCTGCTGCATGCTGGTTATTTAAAAATAGTTTGTGAAAGCTTCTGAAATTATATACAATAAATGTTTCAACCAGAGGTATGCTTGTCACTCGACCTCCCTGTTTTAGAATCGATAATGAATTATTATTATTATTAGTAGTAGTAGTAGTAGTAGTAGTAATCATTATATTTTTATCAATGTATTATTTTAATGCATTATTAATATTATTATTAGTAGTAGTAGTAGTAGTAGTAGTAGTAATAATGTTTTTATTTTTTATTCATTTATTATTTTTATTTAATTTATTTATTTATTTATTATTTACTTTATTATTTTATATATTTGTTATATTAATTATATTAATTTTTAATTTAGTAATAATGTATTATTATTACTAGTACTTTTTAAATTAGTTTATTATTTTTGTTTAATTTATTATATATTATTATGTATTTATTATTTACTTTATTTTTTATATATATATATATATATATATATAACTTATATTAATAATATTATTAATTTAGTAATAATTTATTATTATTATTATTATTATTAGTAGTAGTAGTAGTAATACTTCTATTTTTATTAATTTATTATTTTGAATGCATTATTATTATTAGTAGTAGTAGTAATGCTTTTAATTTTTATTCATTTATTATTTTTATTTATTTATTGTGTACTATATTATTTTTATTATTTAATATATTTGTTATAATAATTATATTAATTATTCATTTAGTAATAATTTATTATAATTATTATTATTATTACAAGTACATTTTTATTACTTTATTGTTTTTATTTAATTTATCATATATTATTATGTATTTATTATTTACTTTATTAGTTTTTGTTATATTAATTATATTATTCATTTAGTAATCATTTATTATTAGTAGTAGTAGTAGTAGTAGTAGTAATACTTATTTTTTATTAATTTATTGTTAATGTATTATCATTATTATATTATTATTTTTATTAGTTGTAGTAGTAATATTTTTTATTTATTTATTAATTATTTACTTTATAGTTTTATTATTTTATATATTCATTATATTATATTAATTAATGTAGTAATCATTTATTATTATTAGTTTACATAAATAAATACACTAATAATAAGTAATAACTGTAAAATCCAGGTATTTCATGCAGATGAAAATCTGCGTGCTGTTAAAAAACAGTTTGATTTCTGTCATAGTATGGTATGCCAGTGTTGTACTTTTATGAGCAAATTTAATATATTCTTTTTTATCCTCCTCTTCTTCCAGATCGAACAGTTTTGAAGTCATCGCCTTAGATGGAGTTTGCACGCACGTTCTTCAATTTTGCACCGCAGGAGAAAGCACAGACTGGCTTCAAGCAATATCAACCAATATCAACGATCTGACGCAGGAGAGTGTAAGTAACATGCATTATCTGCTGAGGGACGGGTGTAAGTGAAGCTATAAGAGACGCCGGGTTTATGACCTGTATAAACTACAGCCATAGACATCTGTATGTGAATGAAGTGGACTCTGATGATAAACAAGTCAATTAAGCCTAATGCTCATATTTCATGCCTTGACATTCTGCTGCAAATGCACTGTACTGGATGCCAGAAAAGTGAAGCAGAACACCATTTTATGACAGTTCTCGGGTTGAAATATGAATATGTAACTGGAACTTTGCTGTGTTCAGATTTTCTGCATCTTACACAAAACATTTGCAAGAGAATGCAAAAGCACTGAAATATATGTTTTCCTCCCATCTCATATTGTTTACAGTCCACCATATATATTACTCTTTACTTGTGAATCTCACAAAGTCACGCCTGGGTTGTGTTTCGCCTCAAGATCAAAAGAGAAAATTCGAAATTATATTTTGACAGAGACAAGTGTCTGATGTAGTCAAGCCTATTTTTGGAGAAAGTTTTGAACCTTTATGAACCTTGTCAAAGAGAGCAAAAAATGTTGTTTTAGTATATTTTGTTATATTTATTTCTCTCTTTTTTGCTTTGTTTTGGAGTCATCTCAAGTTTCTATCTTGAGTAAAAACAATCCTGTCTTGAAGCAATAGTAAATATCAATGTATGCTTAAGATTGTACACTTCAGAGATGTACTTTACAATTTAAAAGTATGTTTATTATTAACATGATTTTATTAAAAAAAAAAAAAATTCATTCATTTATTCATTTATTTTGCATTACTGAGGATTAGGGAAGCATTAAATTTGCTTCATTGTTCTGAAAATAATAAAACAACGCAGAATTTATTAATTATTCAAATTATTCATTATTCAGGGCACCATTTCTTTATGCATACTATTCATTTATTTACATATTTATTTTATTTTGTTGTTGTTTGGACAATTAAGCCATTATTTTTATGTTATTATACATATAATATATTATAGAACTAATATCATATAATATAATATCATTTTATATTATTTATGAATATCATAACAGCATAAGTACTATTACTATCATATTGTAAATTATTGTATGTGTATATATATATATACAGTGGGGAGAACAAGTATTTGATACACTGCCGATTTTGCAGGTTTTCCTACTTACAAAACATGTAGAGGTCTGTAATTTTTATCATAGGTACACTTCAACTGTGAGAGACGGAATCTAAAACAAAAATCCAGAAAATCACATTGTATGATTTTTAAGTAATTAATTTGCATTTTATTGCATGACATAAGTATTTGATACATCAGAAAAGCAGAACTTAATATTTGGTACAGAAACCTTTGTTTGCAATTACAGAGATCATACGTTTCCTGTAGTTCTTGACCAGGTTTGCACACACTGCAGCAGGGATACAGACCTCCTCCATACAGACCTTCTCCAGATCCTTCAGGTTTCGGGGCTGTCGCTGGGCAATACGGACTTTCAGCTCCCTCCAAAGATTTTCTATTGGGTTCAGGTCTGGAGACTAGCTAGGCCACTCCAGGACCTTGAGATGCTTCTTACGGAGCCACTCCTCCTCTGGATCATCCAGATGGTCATTGGCAAACTTCAGACGGGCCTGGACATGCGCTGGCTTGAGCAGGGGGACCTTGCGTGCGCTGCAGGATTTTAATCCATGACGGCGTAGTGTGTTACTAATGGTTTTCTTTGAGACTGTGGTCCCAGCTCTCTTCAGGTCATTGACCAGGTCCTGCCGTGTAGTTTTGGGCTGATCCCTCACCTTCCTTATGATCATTGATGCCCCACGAGGTGAGATCTTGCATGGTGCCCCAGACCGAGGGAGATTGACCGTCATCTTGAACTTCTTCCATTTTCTAATAATTGCGCCAACAGTTGTTGCCTTCTCACCAAGCTGCTTGCCTATTGTCCTGTAGCCCATCCCAGCCTTGTGCAGGTCTACAATTTTATCCCTGATGTCCTTACACAGCTCTCTGGTCTTGGCCATTGTGGAGAGGTTGGAGTCTGTTTGATTGAGTGTGTGGACAGGTGTCTTTTATACAGGTAACGAGTTCAAACAGGTGCAGTTAATACAGGTAATGAGTGGAGAACAGGAGGGCTTCTTAAAGAAAAACTAACAGGTCTGTGAGAGCCGGAATTCTTACTGGTTGGTAGGTGATCAAATACTTATGTCATGCAATAAAATGCAAATTAATTATTTAAAAATCATACAATGTGATTTTCTGGATTTTTGTTTTAGATTCCGTCTCTCACAGTTGAAGAGTACCTATGATAAAAATTACAGACTTCTACATGCTTTGTAAGTAGGAAAACCTGCAAAATCGCCAGTGTATCAAATACTTGTTCTCCCCACTGTATATATATATATATATATATATATCATGATTTATAATATAACATAATCCAATATAATGTAATAGTGTTTGAGGTAAAGTAATATTAATTAAATTTAATTAAATATGAAATTATAATAACACATTATTTTATAATTATCTTATGTTATATTATATTAATTTATTACATTATATTATAACTTTTTATATATATATATATATATATATATATATATATATATCTACTAATCGTGATTTATATTATGTTATATTTATTATATTGTTATATTTATTATATTATATTATTAGTTTTATATATATATATATATATATATATATATATATATATATATAGTGCTGTCAAATCTACTAATCGTGATTTATATTATATTTTATTATATTATATTATATTACAGTATATTTATTTATTTAATTTTTTATTTAGCGGGATATTTGTAGATTTTTTTCGTGAGATTCACCCCTTATGAAGGGATTGTTTGTCTCCAAAAACTCTTAATAATAATGCATTGCTTTTAACATAAAGGTCAGTTGAGTTTCTCCAGATTCATGCTTTCTTGGGCCCAATTCATAAGTCATAATGCTGCTCTCAGAACCAAGCGCTTGCCAAGAATATCGCCTAACGATCTCATTTCCTGTGCGTTGTTTTAATTAGTGCGCTGATGATCCAATGGGCTTTTTCTCCGGCATGCACTAACTGACTGTCACACAGCTGCCTGTTTTACGTGCAATTACTGCCTTACGTCATCTAATGATGGAGACGGAGACTGATTGCTGAACGTCCAATTAAGAGCTGATTGTATGTGCGAGAGGGAAGCGGAACTGTTATTGTGGTGACCTATAACCTATAAATAGAGCGTGTGACACATGCTTGAGCAGCGAGGATGATGGGAGATGAGTGTTGTTTGACACATTCTGACCCGCGAGCGGATTATTGGCTGATAAGTCGACTTTGGCTGTGATTCACTGGCATGCCGATATACTGTCAATCACTGCTGACAAGCGTGACTTATTTAGAAAGATAGCAGCCTCGAAAGCAGCCGCTGTTTGTGCACTTCATGTCTGAGTTTAAAATACATTCTTCCTATATCTATAATGCATTATGAAGGTGTGTATATACAGTGGGGAGAACAAGTATTTGATACACTGCCGATTTTGCAGGTTTGCCCACTTACAAAACATGTAGAAGTCTGTAATTTTTATCATAGGTACTCTTCAACTGTGAGAGACGGAATCTAAAACAAAAATCCAGAAAATCACATTGTATGATTTTTAAGTAATTAATTTGCATTTTATTGCATGACATAAGTATTTGATACATCAGAAAAGCAGAACTTAATATTTGGTACAGAAACCTTTGTTTGCAATAACAGAGATCATACGTTTCCTGTAGTTCTTGACCAGGTTTGCACACACTGCAGCAGGGATTTTGGCCCACTCCTCCATACAGACCTTCTCCAGATCCTTCAGGTTTCGGGGCTGTCGCTGGGCAATACGGACTTTCAGCTCCCTCCAAAGATTTTCTATTGGGTTCAGGTCTGGAGACTGGCTAGGCCACTCCAGGACCTTGAGATGCTTCTTACGGAGCCACTCCTTAGTTGCCCTGGCTGTGTGTTTCGGGTCGTTGTCATGCTGGAAGACCCAGCCACGACCCATCTTCAATGCTCTTACTGAGGGAAGGAGGTTGTTGGCCAAGATCTCGCGATACATGGCCCCATCCATCCTCCCCTCAATACGGTGCAGTCGTCCTGTCCCCTTTGCAGAAAAGCATCCCCAAAGAATGATGTTTCCACCTCCATGCTTCACGGTTGGGATGGTGTTCTTGGGGTTGTACTCATCCTTCTTCTTCCTCCAAACACGGCGAGTGGAGTTTAGACCAAAAAGCTCTATTTTTGTCTCATCAGACCACATGACCTTCTCCCATTCCTCCTCTGGATCATCCAGATGGTCATTGGCAAACTTCAGACGGGCCTGGACATGCACTGGCTTGAGCAGGGGGACCTTGCGTGTGCTGCAGGATTTTAATCCATGACGGCGTAGTGTGTTACTAATGGTTTTCTTTGAGACTGTGGTCCCAGCTCTCTTCAGGTCATTGACCAGGTCCTGCCATGTAGTTCTGGGCTGATCCCTCACCTTCCTCATGATCATTGATGCCCCACGAGGTGAGATCTTGCATGGTGCCCCAGACCGAGGGAGATTGACTGTCATCTTGAACTTCTTCCATTTTCTAATAATTGCACCAACAGTTGTTGCCTTCTCACCAAGCTGCTTGCCTATTGTCCTGTAGCCCATCCCAGCCTTGTGCAGGTCTACGATTTTATCCCTGATGTCCTTACACAGCTCTCTGGTCTTGGCCATTGTGGAGAGGTTGGAGTCTGTTTGATTGAGTGTGTGGACAGGTGTCTTTTATACAGGCAACGAGTTCAAACAGGTGCAGTTAATACAGGTAATGAGTGGAGAACAGGAGGGCTTCTTAAAGAAAAACTAACAGGTCTGTGAGAGCCGGAATTCTTACTGGTTGGTAGGTGATCAAATACTTATGTCATGCAATAAAATGCAAATTCATTATTTAAAAATCATACAATGTGATTTTTTGGATTTTGATAAAAATTACAGACCTCTACATGCTTTGTAAGTAGGAAAACCTGCAAAATCGGCAGTGTATCAAATACAGTAATACAAATACATTATAGGCCTATGCTTTCTTTAAGAATGTCAATTAATAATAATACTTGCCTATTCATGGTTTCACCTTTACCGAGTGTAATACATATTTATAAGATTTAGTCATAAGAACATGCATTATAATGATTTATGAATATTTCTTACTGCATTATACACTATATTGCCAAAAGTATTGGGACACCCCTCCAAATCATTGAATTCAGGTGTTCAATCACTTCCATGGCCACAGGTGTATAAAATCAAGCACCTAGGCATGCAGACGCTTCTACAAACATTTGTGAAAGAATGGTGTAAAGCATGCCACCACTGGACTCTAGAGCAGTGGAGACGTGTTCTCTGGAGTGACCAATCACGCTTCTCTGTCTGGCGATCCGATGGACGAGTCTGGGTTTGGCGGTTGCCAGGAGAACGGTACTTGCCTCACGGCATTGTGTCAAGTGCAAAGTTTGGTGGAGGGGGGATTATGGTGTGGGGTTGTTTTTCAGGGGTTGGGCTTGGCCCCTTAGTTCCAGTGAAAGGAACTCTTAATGCTTCAGCATACCAAGACATTTTGGACAATTTCATGCTCCCAACTTTGTGGGAACAGTTTGGGGATGGCCCCTTCCTGTTCCAACATGACTGCGCACCAGTGCACAAAGCAAGGTCCATAAAGACATGGATGAGAGTTTGGTGTGGAGGAACTTGACTGGCCTGCACAGAGTCCTGACCTCAACCCGATAGAACACCTTTGGGATGAATTAGAGCGGAGACTGCGAGCCAGGCCTTCTCGTCCAACATCAGTGCCTGACCTCACAAATGCACTTCTAGAAGAATGGTCCAAAATCCCCATAAACACACTCCTAAACCTTGTGGAAAGCCTTCCCAGAAGAGTTGAAGCTGTTATAGTTGCAAAGGGTGGGCCAACTCCATATTAAACCCTACGGATTAAGAATGGGATGTCATTAAAGTTCATGTGCATGTAAAGGCAGGCGTCACAAAACTTTTGGCAATATAGTGTATATACTGTAATTTTATACTGCATATATGCTTATATATAAGTGTTACCACAAGGTTATATAATTTTATTTAAAAAATATGGAAAATTTCTGAACACATATGATAAATAAACATAGAAATAATATATCATAATGTGTATATATTTTTAGTAAAAGCTACAAAAGTAAAAAAATATATTATGTCATTTAATAAGTAAAGTATTAAATTATCAGTAGCTAATAGTAATTATATTACATACATTATATTTGTAATTAGTGATGAATATTAAATAATGAAAAAATAATACATAATAATATAACTGAATGTCATATCATATTATTACATCAGTTTAATAATAATGTTTTAAATTTGTTTAAATTGAACCATGAATAACCCAACAAAGCAATAGTATGTTATGTTATGTTATGATATGATATGACATGGTATTAGTTCAGCTACAGTGATATTGCTGGGTCAGCTATTCACTTGATAAACAAACAGAAATAATATTATTAGTTATATATATATATCAAAGTATATTATTAAATTATCAATAGCTAGTAATTTCATTATAGTTGTAATTAGTGATAAATATTAAATAATGAAAAATATAATCCATTATAATATAGAACTGAATGACATATTATATCAGTTAAAATAATATAAAAATAATATTAAAAAGCATAGGAACCATGAATAATCCAACACAGCAATATTACTGTAGCTCATCTACTATTATATTATATTATATTATATCATATATCGTATCATATATTATATTATGTTATATAAATTATAATATTGCTGTATCAGGCTATTCACATATGTTAAATAAACATAGAATAATAATATTATTAGTAATTATATATATATTTTTATTATTTTAAAGTAATTCATTAAAGAATAAATAGCTGGTAATTTAACTATAGTTGTAATTTGTAATAAATATTAAATAATGATAAATATACAGAGTGAAAAACACGTTCATTGATTTAGAAATGTTTCCATTTGTTTCAGATAAAGACGGCAAATAAATACTGTTCTCCTGGTGATCAGGTGGGTCATTTGTACATTGACATATTCCTCTGAATCCTAGGATAGAAAGTAATCATCCTTATTGTACAGTTCTTTTACAGCCTCAGAATATGTCATAATCATAACAATAACACATCTCACTGCGATCGTGTAATGACCTCTGGCTCTTTGTTGCATTTTGATTAGTAATTCATAAGCAGCAGAGAGTAATTCAGTCGTATTTACTCAGGAGAAATCCAATACTGGCAGAGGAAAGCCCTGCCAATGTGTGCTGAACACACAGAGATGCTGGATTGATTTTCTTCTGCAGATTGTCCACATGGGTTGGGTGTGTGAGCAGCTCCAGGGCAGCGACGCCGAGCCGACACAGCGCTGCAGGTTTCTGGCTCTGAGAGGCTCGTCTCTTCTCATCTTCAGGAGTCCTCCTGTAAGTTCATGCATGAGTTTACAAACACTCAGACTCGTTCTGTGTCAGTATTCAGTCCTGCAGAGACGGACAGTATCTTCACATGTGGAAGTGAGAAAGTCAGGGGTTTCTGGACACTCGCACCATTGTTTGGACAAACAGCACTGCCACAAAACCAAGCCATTATTATATTAATTATTAAAGGGGTCATGAACTGCGTTGTTTTATTGTTTTATGATGTTTCCTGGGGTGCACTTATAATGTTAGAATGCTTTTTACATCAAAAACTGTCATAATTTATAAATAAAAGGCACTTTTCCTACCCTGATTTTAGCCCTCTGGTTTGAACGCTCTGTTTTAAGGGGCGTGTCTGCTGTGAGAGTTCAGTGTAAACACCTACTGCTGTGATTGGCTGCTGTGAGAGTTCAGTGTAAACGCCCACTGCTGTGATTGGCTGCTGTGAGAGTTCAGTGTAAACGCCCACTGCTGTGATTGGCTGCTGTGAGAGTTCAGTGTAAATGCCCACTGCTGTGATAGGCTGCTGTGAGAGTTCAGTGTAAACGCCCACTGCTGTGATTGGCTGCTGTGAGACTTCAGTGTAAACGCCCACTGCTGTGATTGGCTGCTGTGAGAGTTCAGTGTAAACGCCCACTGCTGTGATTGGCTGCTGTGAGAGTTCAGTGTAAACGCCCACTGCTGTGATTGGCTGCTGTGAGAGTTCAGTGTAAACGCCCACTGCTGTGATTGGCTAACGTCTTTCCATTTGAAATAGCTAAGTATTACTCTCTCTTTTAGCGCGTTTTTTACTATTACAGCTCTCATGGTTAACTAATCGTGAAAAGTGTTGCATTACATTTAGATCTATGGCATTACATTTAGATCTATGGCATTACATTTAGATCTATGGCATTATATTTAGATTTATGGCATTATATTCAGATCGTGGCATGAAAGGTTGCAAAGATAAACATTGTAGCCGATCACAGACATGTTGAGCGCATGAAAGCAGTGATCTCGTCATTGCAACTCAGTTTCTGTACACTAACGAATGCTTTCATCTTCACTAACAGTGCAAACGTGATTTAGTTGAGATTCATTGAATAAAACGGGAGTCACTGATAAATGTGTCACTGATAAACTATCATTGTTTGATTGACAGATTCAGTGCGCGCTGCTCCAACGATTGCAAAGGGAGCTTTCTTTGATCACTTTCTTTATAGAATTTAATCACCGTTAAATAACAGATTATTTTCATCCTACTAAGAGAAACAACGCAAGTTGACGTTTAGTCACTGGTTTGATTTACTGACACACAGACAAAGAACATCTGACTGTACACGAATCATTACATTTCAGATCAGGCATTAGAATGAACACGGTTACTCACATGTTGCGTTACTGTCGAGCCCAGGCACTGCACAATATTTTGTAATCCTCAACGGCATGTTTATTGCTTGGTAGCTCGATCTGGTTTAACACCACGTAGGCCTATGTTACTTAGGCTACCTATTCTATTGCATGTCATGCGTAAATCGGTGGGCGGGGCTAAACAGGCAGTGATGAAGTAGGCGTTGATCTTCTTCTGCAGAGGCGGTGCTTGCCTCCCTTTGACGTCATAGATCCCCACTTTGAAAAACCTGTCGTTTGCTGGGCCTGGTGTCCATAAAAGCTTTTATTGGACTAACAAGGAAGTTTTCAGTTCTGAAACTTACAGGATATTCTTATAGTATGATGACCTCTTATATGTCAGAAGCTCAAGGAAAATTTGATTTCTCAGTTCATGACCGCTTTAATTATTATTAATTACATAGAGACCAGTATTAGTATCAGTGATACTGGCCTTCATTCATAAAAAGATGCCATTACAACAAATATTTAAAAAACACTATCTTTAAGCTGTTTCTACATTAATTTGGAGAGTAACTGTGAAATGTTTTTAATCGCGATTAATTGCTGGAAAAATATGTGATTAATTAGTTAATTTTTTTGAATCGATTAACAGCACTAATTATATTATATTATATTATATTATATTATACTTTAATATATATAGTGCTGTCAGATCAATTAATCATGATTAATCGCATCTAACCTACAAGTTTGTGTTTACGTAATATATGTGTGTATATACGTATATTATAACATTTATATATATATCATATATGTGTCTGTGTGTGAGTCTGTGTATATGTACATATACATACATACACACACACACACACATATATATATATACACAAAATATATTAATTTAATAATATATACGTATATACACACATATTATGTAAACACAAACTTGTAATATATTAATAATAATTATATATATATATGCATACATACTCTCTCTCTCTCTCTCTACACTCTCTCTCTCTCTCGCTCTCTCTATATATATATATATATATATATATACACTGAACAAAATTATAAACGCAACACTTTTGTTTTGTATTTTTCATGAGCTGAACTCAAAGGTCTAAGACTTTTTCTATGTACACAAAAGGCCTATTTCTCTCAAATATTGTTCACAAATCTGTCTAAATCTGTGTTAGTGAGCACTTCTCCTTTGCCGAGATAATCCATCCACCTCACAGGTGTGGCATATCAAGATGCTGATTAGACAGCATGGTTATTGCACGGGTGTGCCTTACTGTGCGTTCACACCAGACGCGACTTGCGCAAATAAATCGCGCTATTCGCGCGTAGTCGGACGCTTGAACATTTTGAGTTTACTCGCTTCATTCGCGCGTGAAATTCACTTCACAACAGACGCAAATTCGCGTCATGGGAGGGGCTTCTGCTCCAGTCTCGTTGCAAAATGGCTGACATGGATTTTGTTGAGAGGGTAGCTGCGCTTTATTTGCTATGGAAGGCTGAAAAACGGCATAGACTCGTTCGGCGCCGTGTCTGGGTCCATCAGATCCTTCAGAGGCGCACCCAGCTTGGTGAGTTTCACCAACTCCTCCAGGAGCTGCGCCTGGATGACGGCCGCTTTCAGCGGTACTTCCGACTGAGCCGGTCCCAGTTGTCCCGTGTCGGTGGGAGGATTTCCCTCCAGGACACTAACTACAGGCGCTGTATTCCACCTGCAGAGCGCCTGTCCATCTGTCTCCGGTCAGTAAATCATTTAATATTCTGTGTGATTAATGACTGATGAGAACCTCCACAGACATATAGTCTTCTCACTCTTCTCAACACACAGTTATCAATACAGCATTTTAATGAAATGGGTGTTTAATGATTATTGTTGTAATGATTATTATTATTATTATTATGATTATTATCCATGTGTTTAATGAAATGGGAAATTTAATGAAATTTTGAAATGTTGAAATACAACAGTCAAAGTGGGTTTTGAATTGTGCAGGTAACTGCTATATTATAATATTGAATAATAGTCTGTTTTTGCAATGTAGCAAGCAAATCAGAGCAAGTGCTAAATAAAGGTAAAGTATTAAGGGCATTTTATCAAGCTTGTTGTTGTTTAACTGTAAAAAACTAAAGAGAAATGAAGATATCACAAAAACCAGTATTATAAATTTATATTTGCTAATATGGAATTGAAATCTGCATTTATAACAATGTTTATTTTATTTTTTTATTTTCTCTCTCTCTTTCAGATATCTTGCCACTGGAGACTCCTTCCGGACCATTGCCAGCAGCTTCCGTGTTGGTGTCTCCACAGTCTGCAAGGTTGTCCCAGACAACTGCAATCTGGGACTGCTTAGTGGATGAGTTCATGGCTGTGCCCTCCACAGATGAATGGAGGTCCATTGCAGAGGGTTTCGAGGAGAGGTGGAACTTCCCGCTCTGCTGTGGAGCACTGGACGGCAAGCACGCCCTGATAAAGGCACCCCCCAACACCGGATCCCAGTTCCACAACTACAAGGGAACTTTTTCCTTAGATCTCCTTGCTGTTGTGGATGCAAGGTATTGCTTCCGGGTCATTGATGTCGGTGGATATGGGCGGACGAGCGATGGTGGGACTCTGGCCAACTCAGCCTTTGGCCAGGCACTCTGTGGTGGCACCCTCCATCTGCCACCTGACCGTCCTCTCCCAGGAGCTGACCACAGAGGACCCCAGCCCCATGTCTTTGTGGCAGATGAGGCCTTTCCCCTCAGGAAAAACCTCATGAGACCATTCCCTGGGCGCACCCATCCCCTAGAGAGACGGGTCTTTAATTACCGTCTCTCCAGAGCTCAGCTGGTGGTGGAGAACGCCTTCGGGATCCTGTCCTCACAGTGGAGGATGTATCGCCGCCTCATAGAGGTTCAGCCTGGTGTTGTGGAGAGGTGTGTGAAGGCGACGTGTGTCCTCCACAACTTTATGAGGAGATCTGCAGAGGCACCTGCTGTGAGGGGGGCGGTGCAAGGTGCAGAGGACTCGCTGCAGAGTCTCGATTGGGTTGCAGCCAATAATTCTGCAAGAGAGGCCATCCGGGTCAGGGACAGCTTCATGGCTCACTTTTTAGCCGAGGGAGCAGTCACGTGGCAACCGACTCAATAGTTTTGTAAATATTCCCATCCTTTTGTCTTTTCTTTTGAGCTACACCCTTTATATATTGTAAATAATCACATCTTTTCAACCTCTCTTGTAAATCTTTCATCATTTTGTTGTTCAAGTTTAGATTGTTTTATAGTTTTCTTGTTTTCAAATGATAAATGGAGCCAGCCTCCAAAAGGAATCCCTGTCTCGTTGCTGCATTCTCATTACACTATACCACAACACTGTTCCAATCACAAATAACTATTTTTTTTTACTATACTATTGTGAGTGTATTTGCAATAGGATATAATTAGAATGAATGTACAAATGTTTGCCATAAGTATTCTAGTCTTAACATAGAAATAATATTTTTATGTAACAAATATAAATTATGATTTACTATGTTGTGCACAAAGTAAAACATAGAACATTTATTTATACAAAATAAATCAGATCAAATAAAAAAAATATAAAAACTATATACAAAGAACATTTACAACTATTTACATGCAGGAATAAAAAGGATCTTGCTTGGAAGAGGGAAAAATAAGGGTCAAAGTGAAGGAGAGGAGAAAGGAGAGAAAGTCTGGTTCATTCCCTGCAGAGATTGCTGCCTCTTTTTTTAAAAAAAAAAACTACTGTGTAGGCTCCAAATGTTCCAAATTAAGCAGAATTGTGCTGCTCTGCAGGGAAGGGACCAGACTCAAGAGGAAGAGCTCATCCTCTGAGCGTGGAGGCGGCGCTGGAGCCACAGGACGGGTCCGAAGGGCTTCTAGGAGCTGCTGCTCCACCTCCAATGGCTGCTCCCTAGGCCTTCTCTGAGCTCTTCTTCTTGGTGGCACTGTATCAAATGATAACACATTTTGTACAATGAGAAGGCAGAAAAGGATTAAATTATGAGTGCTTCCTGTAGATATAATATGCATGTAAACATGGCCATTATTGCCTGTACACACCTGTGGGTACAGCAGCAGATGTTGAAGGGCCGGCAGGGGAAGAAGCAGCAGCAGGTTCTAGCAGAGCTGCCATCAAAAGTACCAGTCGGCTGTCATGACAATATTAAATATTAATACAACATTACACACGTTGCACATTACACCAGTCAGAGAGAAATTAATTTAGACTTTTTATCATAACACATATGCAGCATATATGCCCTGCTGTGTTGCTTCACTTGTCAACACACCTCCTGTCTCTGAGTGCCCTGCTGCTGCTGCTGCTACAGTCTCGCCCTGGTTCTCGGGGTGGTCGTACCCTGTGGCCCAATTCTCCTCATCCCCCCTCTCCATATTCCCACTTGTCTCGAAGGGGTCGAGGAAAGACAGGACCGCAGAGTACTTCCACTTTTTCCCTGACCCTGCTGCTGACCCACTCCTCTTCTCCGTATCCTTTCTCCGTAAAGAGCGTTTTTTACAACTTACCAGATTGTCCGACCTCCTCACTCACTTTCTTCCAAGCAAGATCCTTATTATTCCTGTTTCTATAATAATACGAAGATGTATCGTACAGCTCCGGGTATCCACATACAGCAGTGATGATTTTGTCCTCCATTGTTGTTCGGATTTCTCTCTTCGCTTGTAATCACGTCACTACTAGAGCAAGCTCCTGATTGGTTAACGCGGCGCGAATATCCGCCAAAGTTCAGATTTTTCAACTCGCGCGAATCACACGTTACGCGCATCATTCGCGCGGCAGAATGTCTATTCGCGTCTTTGCATTAACTTAACGTAAATCACTCGCGCTTAACGCTTCATTCGCGTCTGGTGTGAACCGTTAGGCTGGCCACAATAAAAGGCCACTCTAAAATGTGCAGTTTTACTGTATTGGGGGGGTCCGAAAACCAGTCAGTATCTGGTGTGACCACCATTTGCCTCACGCAGTGCAACACATCTCCTTCACATAGAGTTGATCAGGTTGTTGATTGTGGCCTGGGGAATGTTGGTCCACTCCTCTTCAATGGCAGTGCGAAGTTGCTGGATATTGGCAGGAACTGGAACACGCTGTCGTATACGCCGATCCAGAGCATCCCAAACATGCTCAATGGGTAACATGACCGGTGAGTACGCTGGCCATGCAAGAACTGGGATGTTTTCAGCTTCCAGGAATTGTGTACAGATCCTTGCAACATGGGGCCGTGCATTATCATGCTGCAACATGAGGTGATGGTCGTGGATGAATGGCACAACAATGGGCCTCAGGGTCTCGTCGCGGTATCTCTGTGCATTCAAAATGCCATCAATAAAATGCACCTGTGTTCGTTGTCCATAACATAAGCCTGCCCATACCATAACCCCACCGCCACCATAGGCCACTCGATCCACAACGTTGACATCAGCAAACCTCTCACCCACACAACGCCATACACGCTGTCTGCCATCTGCCCTGTAGAGTAAAAACCGGGATTCATTCGTGAAGAGAACACCTCTCCAAAGTGCCAGACACCATCAAATGTGAGCATTTGCCCACTCAAGTCGGTTACGACGACGAACTGCAGTCAGGTCGAGACCCCGATGAGGACGACGAGCGTGCAGATGAGCTTCCCTGAGACGGTTTCTGACAGTTTGTGCAGAAATTCTTTGGTTATGCAAACCGATAGTTGCAGCATCTCTCCGAGTGGCTGGTCTCAGACGATCTTGGAGGTGAAGATGCTGGATGTGGAGGTCCTGGGCTGGTGTGGTTACACGTGGTCTACGGTTGTGAGGCTGGATGTACTGCCAAATTCTCTGAAACGCCTTTGGAGACGGCTTATGGTAGAGAAATGAACATTCAATTCACAGGCAACAGCTCTGGTGGACATTCCTGCAGTCAGCATGCCAATTACACGCTCCCTGAAAACTTGCGACATCTGTGGCATTGTGCTGTGTGATAAAACTGCACATTTTAGAGTGGCCTTTTATTGTGGCCAGCCTAAGGCACACCTGTGCAATAATCATGCTGTCTAATCAGCATCTTGATATGCCCGACCTGTGAGGTGGATGGATTATCTTGGCAAAGGAGAAGTGCTCACTAACACAGATTTAGACAGATTTGTGAACAATATTTGAGAGAAATAGGCCTTTTGTGTACATAGAAAAAGTCTTAGATCTTTGAGTTCAGCTCATGAAAAATGGGGGCAAAAACAAAAGTGTTGCGTTTATAATTTTGTTCAGTGTGTATATATATATATATATATATATATATATATATATATATATATATAATTTTGTTATTAAATTATACAATTATCTTTTAAACCACCATATGTATGTATGTGTTATATAATATATATACATATTTGTTTATAAATAATTATAATTTTATAATAATTTTTTTATATTAATAATTATAATAAATAATATAATTTCATTGGTACCTGAAATATAAATGGAAAACTCACTGGCCAAACTCTCTATATATTTTTTAATCCTTCTGGAAAAGTCATGGGAAATCATCTGGTCAATGTGGGAACCCTGAATAACATGTGAAATATTTCAAACACTAGTGAATTAGATCAGGCCGGAAACCACATACTGCAATAATAGTGCATGTAGAATGGCAAGATCATATTCTGAACATATCCAGAGTCAGTATTACCTGTCCTTTGGTGGTCTCAGACTCAGGACATCCATTCTAATTATATATAATCAATCCATTACTTTCTAATGGACTGTGGCGAGGAAAAGCCATTACTGCGGTGGCCTCGCACACATACGTTATTTGTGACAAATGTTTTATCTTCACCATTAAGCCTGAAGACACAGGTTTCATCAGTTATGAAATACAACCCTGTACTTTGTGTTGGCACTGTTTTGTGTGCTATTTTACTTCCTAATGCAATGTGATATTTAGCTTCAATTCACTGTCGTCCTCTATGTGATTCGGTTATTGGTGCATTAACGTTATTGTAAGTGGTTTTGATAAATTTTGTGACCAAAATAACACTGCTGATATTTCATAAAATGTGCATTACTGAATTAATAAAGGGAGAATCGTAAGGAAACATAGCATTTAACGTGCCTTAAAGCCAAGAGAGACATTCAGCAAAATTCATTAGCATCTCATTATGTTTCAGATTTAGCTCTGTGTGCACAGAGAGAACAGACTGTTAAATAAGCGTTATGTCTCTCTAGGTCAGGAAGAGGTAATTACTTCAAACTTTTTAATGCACAAACTTTTTAATGTTGAAATCTATTTCAGTCGGCAAAAAACAAGACAAGTGACTGCTACGATGACCAGCGAAACTCACATGCAAATAAACACCACCAGCAGCATCTTTGTGTAGTTGGGTGTGAGACTATGCTCATGTTAACTAATGGTTAACAGTCTTGAACTGAAGGATTGTAAGTTCAAGCCCACAGGAGTTGATCCAGAGACCTCAGCATTGTGCTTTAACCCAGGGTTACTGCAGGGAGACCGAAGGAAACCGCTAATTGCTTGCTGACTGTGGATGTGTTATGTAACGGCATGATTTCTTTCTGTGTGTCTGTATCAGGTCCTGGCGTCGGACTGGACTCAAGCAGAGGCTAGTTTTCACCTCTGTGAGGTTCTCTTTAAGGTTCATAAGGTACAAACACACATGGATGGCTTTATAAATAGATGCCAGTTGCTCTGTATGTCTTTTGTTTGTCAGTTAAAGTGAACATGGATTCAAAATGTACTTTCCTAAGTCATATTCCTGCCTAACCGTGCACATGATTAATCAGTGCATATACAGTCAAACCAAAATGTATTCAGACACCTTCAACATTTTCTCACATTATCACAGTTTATTCGCTATAGTTTAGAAAATGGTAATAAAATATGAAGAACTGTGTCAGAACAAATTCATCTTGATACTGTCGGATAACTTTTGATAGAAAGGTATGTAATGGATTAATCAACCAATCAGCTGTTAAATTTAAGAACACAATTAGATAACACCAATTTAGCTCAACCAATGACCAAGCAATGCTTCATTTTGTTCAGTCTGTGGTGTCAAAGGTCACGTTAGCAATTAAAGAAAAAACACTGAAGCAAAACATGCTCAGGTCAAAGTGTCTGAATCATTTTGCTCCCAAATTTTTATCAATGTTACTGGTAGTCACTGTATGAAAAATTTTTGGGTATAATATGTCACAGTTTACTTTATTTTGCTATCCTCGCTTACATAAATGAACTATAGTGTCCTGCACACACTAGTAAAAAATTATATCTGGTGTCTGAATCATTTTTGGTTTGACTGTATATTTATTTATATATATATATATATATATTAGTGCTGTCAAATCCACACACATATTATATAAACACAAACTTTTATGTTAGATGCTATTATTCGCGATTAATCGATTTGACAGCCCTAATATATATGTGGGTGAATCTATAATTGCAGGTACATTTGGTGTCATTATTTTTTCTGCTTTTTTCAAATGGTTATATTTTTAATTATTTTAATAATTTGTTACTCATTGTCATGGATTACAAGATGTTACAGCAGGGCAGAACAATATAATATTTTCTGTAAATAGTGTTTTATATAGCTGAAAATCATAATTTCTTGTTGTCCGAATTAGTCTGTATTATCATTCACCCGGCGCAATGCGACGTCAGGCTCAACGCAAGTGTTTTTTGCTAGTTTCAGCCTGATGCAGTTATCATTTTCACGTCCAGCTCCACGTTGTTTAAATATCAAATGCACTGGTGCATCTGTTCACCCATGGGCGTCTGGTCTGAAAACCAGGTGTGTTCAGGAGCATTGTTGGAGCGTTGCTATTTTGAGGAACTGAAAACGACTGCGCCTCTGAGACTCTGATTGGTTTATAGCACGTTATGCCCAAAACACACCCATGACTCATTAAGAGACGAGGTACAACCCTTTTAGACCATGCGCCTGGCGCGCAGACTGTTTTTTCCGTCGTTAAACTAGCAAAAGTGGACACACCCTAAGTGCACCTGCGCCATGAGCTTCAGACCATGCGCTCAGATCGTTAAAACAGGGCCCTTTGTATCATTGTGTAATCAAAAATTTTTTTTTTACTTTTGTTTTTGTAATTTTTTGTTCATTTTATTTATAAAACCCTAAATAGACATTTTCCTAATTCTACAACATTAAATTGTTTAAAAATAAATTGTATCTTATAAAAATGTTCGTCCATAAATCTTGCGTCAATTCTGTTACCGTATCATACTTTGCCTTTAAATTGGTGGAATTATCTCTCAAAACTATGTAAGATACAGGAAGTGATGTCACTTTCCCTCACTGATAAGATCTGAAGCACTAAAAAAGTTTTGTGTGCTCTCTCTGAGAAAATATTTTAATCTAAAAAGTTCTCATGTAAAATGTCAAAATTGTTACCACAATATCAAAAGGAAACAGAGTTTAAAAGTCTTTTAATCATGATTTCATTAGTGCCATGTGCTCTTAGCATTTATGCTAGCAAGTGGAGTTTTTGGCTAAAAAGTTTAAAATAGTCAATCCTGTTACCGTCAAACTCTGTTACCACTGTTATTTCTACACATTGCCTAATTTGTCTGTAATAGATTTGACAAAAAATACTATAAAGAAATTACTTTTTTTGTTAAAAGTAAAAAAAGGAAGTAACTTGTTTGGCGCGAGCACTGAATTATAAAAATTTTGTATGTTTTCAATAAGATACTGGAAAGAATTTGTATATATTTTTTTGTTATTTGTTAGTGAACAGTTTTTTTCCTTAACTTTGTGAAATGTCAAATGTATCTCCAATTCTCTCTCTCTCTCTCTCTCTCTCTATATATATATATATATTTTTTTTTAATGTCAAAAATGCACAATCGTTTAAAAGTTAGGACGTTTTTATTTATTTATTTTTTTAAAGAAATAAACACTTATGTTCAGCAAAGGTGCATTAAATTGATCAAAAGTGATAGTAAAGACATTTATAATGTTACAAAATATTATATTTCAAATAAATGCTGTTCGTTTGAACTTTCTATTCATCAAAAAAAAATCCTGAAATAAAAAGCATCACATTTTCCATGGATATTAAGCAGCACAACTGTTTCCAACATTGATAATAAATCATCATATCAGAATGATTTCTGAAGGATCATGTGACTCTAAAGACTGGAGTAATGATGCTGAAAATTCAGCTTTGATCACAGAAATAAATTACACTTTACTATATATTTACACAGAAAACAGTTATTTTAAATTGAAATAAATTTTCACAATATTACTGTTTTTACTGTATGTTTGATCAAATAAATGCAACCTTGGTGAGCTTAAGAGACTTCATACCAACTCCAAACTTTGAATGGAAGTTTATATTTATATTTTTCATTTTTCTTGCAAAAAACAAGTAATTTATCTGCTTCACATTTAACTTTAATTCAGATCTTCTGTGTCTCTTTGTTGCTGTCTAGCTATGGATAGCCGAAGACTGCTGGATACAGACCAAGTTTTATATGGGCCTCCAGCAGGACGGTGAGCTGCGGGACAGTGAACCCTTCTGCTTTAGTGTGCTTGTGGGTCACGGCCAGAGCTTCTGCTACAGCGTTGAGCTGGGCTCAGACCTGGTGCTGTGGGAGAAAACCTTTCAGAGAGCCGTGTTCATGGAGGTGCAGAGAGTACGGGTGAGTACTGACACTCAAAGGGCTGAGCAGACTTACTCAACTTCACCAAAACTTCACAAAACATATATACAGTGAGGAGAACAAGTATTTGATACACTGCCGATTTTGCAGGTTTGCCCACTTACAAAGCATGTAGAAGTCTGTAATTTTTATCATAGGTACTCTTCAACTGTGAGAGACGGAATCTAAAACAAAAATCCAGAAAATCACATTGTATGATTTTTAAGTAATTAATTTGCATTGTATTGCATGACATAAGTATTTGATACATCAGAAAAGCAGAACTTAATATTTGGTACAGAAACCTTTGTTTGCAATTACAGAGATCATACGTTTCCTGTAGTTCTTGACCAGGTTTGCACACACTGCAGCAGGGATTTTGGCCCACTCCTCCATACAGACCTTCTCCAGATCCTTCAGGTTTCGGGGCTGTCGCTGGGCAATACGGACTTTCAGCTCCCTCCAAAGATTTTCTATTGGGTTCAGGTCTGGAGACTGGCTAGGCCACTCCAGGACCTTGAGCTGCTTCTTACGGAGCCACTCCTTAGTTGCCCTGGCTGTGTGTTTCGGGTCGTTGTCATGCTGGAAGACCCAGCCACGACCCATCTTCAATGCTCTTACTGAGGGAAGGAGGTTGTTGGCCAAGATCTCGCGATACATGGCCCCATCCATCCTCCCCTCAATACGGTGCAGTCGTCCTGTCCCCTTTGCAGAAAAGCATCCCCAAAGAATGATGTTTCCACCTCCATGCTTCACGGTTGGGATGGTGTTCTTGGGGTTGTACTCATCCTTCTTCTTCCTCTAAACAGGGCGAGTGGAGTTTAGACTAAAAAGCTCTATTTTTGTTTCATCAGACCACATGACCTTCTCCCATTCCTCCTCTGGATCATCCAGATGGTCATTGGCAAACTTCAGACGGGCCTGGACATGCACTGGCTTGAGCAGGGGGACCTTGCGTGCGCTGCAGGATTTTAATCCGTGATGGCGTAGTGTGTTACTAATGGTTTTCTTTGAGACTGTGGTCCCAGCTCTCTTCAGGTCATTGACCAGGTCCTGCCGTATAGTTCTGGGCTGATCCCTCACCTTCCTCATGATCATTGATGCCCCACGAGGTGAGATCTTGCATGGTGCTCCAGACCGAGGGAGATTGACCGTCATCTTGAACTTCTTCCATTTTCTAATAATTGCGCCAACAGTTGTTGCCTTCTCACCAAGCTGCTTGCCTATTGTCCTGTAGCCCATCCCAGCCTTGTGCAGGTCTACAATTTTATCCCTGATGTCCTTACACAGCTCTCTGGTCTTGGCCATTGTGGAGAGGTTGGAGTCTGTTTGATTGAGTGTGTGGACAGGTGTCTTTTATACAGGTAACGAGTTCAAACAGGTGCAGTTAATACAGGTAATGAGTGGAGAACAGGAGGGCTTCTTAAAGAAAAACTAACAGGTCTGTGAGAGCCAGAATTCGTACTGGATGGTAGGTGATCAAATACTTATGTCATGCAATAAAATGCAAATTAATTATTTAAAAATCATACAATGTGATTTTCTGGATTTTTGTTTTAGATTCCGTCACTCACAGTTGAAGTGTACCTATGATAAAAATTACAGACCTCTACATGCTTTGTAAGTAGGAAAACCTGCAAAATCGGCAGTGTATCAAATACTTGTTCTCCCCACTGTATATACAGGGCTTGACATGACCTTTTTTTCTCACCAGTCACTGTGGCTAGTGGTTTTCCAAAGTTACTAGCCACTCAGCATTTTCACTGGCCACAATTTTGACATCGATACCATGGGGGAAAACTGCCATATAGATATTTTTAATATTATCTCATAATTTTGCAGTAGGAATATTAGGCTGCTGTCACTTTAAGAGCTGACGCACAGATCCGTTACACTGTTACACATGCGTTTTCTTTCTCAACTGTTTATGTTCACTTAAAACAGAACTGACTGTGTGTACGTGAATACTCGCCAAGACCGGCATTTTGACGTTATTTTGTGTGTATTTGACTGTTTAAGCGCAATAAGCAGCGAAAAAGAACTCGAAGGAGGCTTTATGTGTGCGCACTTTGGGTGTGAGCACAAAATTTGCGTGAATGAGTAAAATTATGCGCAGTAAACTCAGTCCAACACCGAAATTCAAGCCCTGTAACTCCAGCAGCAATATTCATCCGGAGCAAATGTAATGAGTGCGTGAGGGGAGGAGGGTTTGTGTGTCACTCGCTGTCGGAAAGATGAGAGAGAGAGAGAGAGAAAGAGACGCTGGTATCTGTGTCTATTCTGAGGAAAAGGAGTATTGATTTCAGATATTTCAGTATTGATATGTATCGAAAAGTTGTTACACTACATTGCACTTAGTTTATTATTTCTGATGCCTTTTTAAAAGACTACACTTGAAAACTGTATATATTATTTATAAAGTTCAACCTGTCAAAGTGGCTAGTAGGAGTGACTGTGTTACTGGCGGGTTGGCGGGTGCTAATGTCAAGCCCTGCATATGTGTGTATATACAAACCCGATTCCAAAAAAGTTGGGACACTGTACAAATTGTGAATAAAAAAGGAATGCAATAATTTACAAATCTCATAAACTTATATTTTATTCACAATAGAATATAGATAACATATCAAATGTTGAAAGTGAGACATTTTGAAATGTCATGCCAAATATTGGCTCATTTTGGATTTCATGAGAGCTACACATTCCAAAAAAGTTGGGACAGGTAGCAATAAGAGGCCGGAAAAGTTAAATGTACATATAAGGAACAGCTGGAGGACCAATTTGCAACTTATTAGGTCAATTGGCAACATGATTGGGTATAAAAAGAGCCTCTCAGAGTGGCAGTGTCTCTCAGAATTCAAGATGGGCAGAGGATCACCAATTCCCCCAATGCTGCGGCGAAAAATAGTGGAGCAATATCAGGAAGGAGTTTCTCAGAGAAAATTGCAAAGAGTTTGAAGTTATCATCATCTACAGTGCATAATATCATCCGAAGATTCAGAGAATCTGGAACAATCTCTGTGCGTAAGGGTCAAGGCCGGAAAACCATACTGGATGCCTGTGATCTTCGGGCCCTTAGACGGCACTGCATCACATACAGGAATGCTACTGTAATGGAAATCACAACATGGGCTCAGGAATACTTCCAGAAAACATTGTCGGTGAACACAATCCACCGTGCCATTCGCCGTTGCCGGCTAAAACTCTATAGGTCAAAAAAGAAGCCATATCTAAACATGATCCAGAAGCGCAGGTGTTTTCTCTGGGCCAAGGCTCATTTAAAATGGACTGTGGCAAAGTGGAAAACTGTTCTGTCGTCAGGCGAATCCAAATTTGAAGTTCTTTTTGGAAAACTGAGACGCCATGTCATCCGGACTAAAGAGGACAAGGACAACCTAAGTTGTCATCTACGCTCAGTTCAGAAGCCTGCATCTCTGATGGTATGGGGTTGCATGAGTGCGTGTGGCATGGGCAGCTTACACATCTGGAAAGGCACCATCAATGCTGAAAGGTATATCCAAGTTCTAGAACAACATATGCTCCCATCCAGACGTCGTCTCTTTCAGGGAAGACCTTGCATTTTCCAACATGACAATGCCAGACCACATACTGCATCAATTACAACATCATGGCTGCGTAGAAGAAGGATCCGGGTACTGAAATGGCCAGCCTGCAGTCCAGATCTTTCACCCATAGAAAACATTTGGCGCATCATAAAGAGGAAGATGCGACAAAGAAGACCTAAGACAGTTGAGTAACTAGAAGCCTGTATTAGACAAGAATGGGACAACATTCCTATTCCTAAACTTGAGCAACTTGTCTCCTCAGTCCCCAGACGTTTGCAGACTGTTATAAAAAGAAGAGGGGATGCCACACAGTGGTAAACATGGCCTTGTCCCAACTTTTTTGAGATGTGTTGATGCCATGAAATTTAAAATCAACTTATTTTTCCCTTAAAATGATACATTTTCTCAGTTTAAACATTTGATATGTCATATATGTTGTATTCTGAATAAAATATTGAAATTTGAAACTTCCACATCATTGCATTCTGTTTTTATTCACAATTTGTACAGTGTCCCAACTTTTTTGGAATCGGGTTTGTATATATATATATATAAAGGGTGCGATTTGTGAAAAAATCGCGGGGGGGGGGGGGGGGGGTGTTTTTGAACTATTCATGAAAAAAAAATCACGAACCACAGTGGTTTTTCATGCAGCTGTTAAAGTAACAGAATAATTATTAACTTTAATGAAGCAATATCAGAACATTTTGAAAAAGGAATATTTTAATCCTTTTTCAATTAATTTTCACTATACCTTTTGTCCTCGTTGGGAATTGCTCATACACATTATAAACTTCTACGTTTGAGCAGATTACCTCTGTACCTCTCTTCGGTTTCATATAGATTACATAATTAATTTTCACATTTCAAGCTTTCTATAGATGAAATTGTTATTGTGACTGAGGCAAGTATACAGGAAGTTTTGGTTAATTTTTGTGACGCGCACCAGAACGGAGACGGCAGAAAGCGCATCCTGTTTGTTTGTTTCTTTTTCCTTAATTTTACAAAAGCATAACATATGAGTATATAGCAAATAAAAGAAGACGCTTTACAGTTTCGATTGATGTCTTACACTCTTCCATTTGTCCTGTTGTCGAGAGAGTATGTCAGAAACTGAACACACATCTGTATACTGTATCAGTGTAGACAGCATCAGTCATTATAATGGCTTCTGTTTGCTTTTGACGTGACGCTCACATCCAGTGAGGGCAAATGTCAGCCGTTAAGTGACTGAACGCAAGTGGGCGGGGTCTGTGGTGCGATGATGTATAACTATTCGTCGATGTCTTGCTCTGGAGGCGGTCATATGCAAATTTACAGATCAAGCATAACATTATGACAGGTGAAGTGAATAACACTGATTATCTCTTCATCACGGCACCTGTTAGTGGGTGGGATATATTAGGCAGCAAGTGAACATTTTGTCCTCAAAGTTGATGTGTTAGAAGCAGGATAAATGGGCAAGCGTAAGGATTTGAGCGAGTTTGACAAGGGCCAAATTGTGATGACTAGATGACTAGGTCAGAGCATCTCCAAAACTGCAGCTCTTGTGGGGTGTTCCCGGTCTGCAGTGGTCAGTATCTATCAAAAGTGGCCCAAGGAAGGAACAGTGGTGAACCGGCGACAGGGTCATGGCTCATTGATGCACGTGGGGAGTGAAGGCTGGCCCGTGTGGTCCGATCAAACAGACGAGCTACTGTAGCTCAAATTGCTCAAGAAGTTAATGCTGGTTCTGATAGAAAGGTGTCAGAATACACAGTGCATCACAGTTTGTTGCGTATGGGGCTGCATAGCCGCAGACCAGTCAGGGTGCCCATGCTGACCCCTGTCCACCGCCGAAAGCGCCAACAGTGGGCACGTGAGCATCAGAACTGGACTACGGAGCAATGGAAGAAGGTGGCCTGGTCTGATGTTTTCTGGTCTCATGTTTTCTTTTACATCACGTGGATGGCCGGGTGTGTGTGCGTCGCTTACCTGGGGAACACATGGCACCAGGATGCACTATGGGAAGAAGGCAAGCCGGCGGAGGCAGTGTGATGCTTTGGGCAATGTTCTGCTGGGAAACCTTGGGTCCTGCCATCCATGTGGATGTTACTTTGACACGTACCACCTGTCTAAGCATTGTTGCAGACCATGTACACCCTTTCATGGAAACGGTATTCCCTGGTGGCTGTGGCTCTTTCAGCAGGATAATGCGCCCTGCCACAAAGCAAAAATGGTTCAAACAACAACGAGTTTGAGGTGTTGACTTGGCCTCCAAATTCCCCCCATTTAGGTGGTTTGATAATGATCTCAGCGTAACAATAAGGATTTCTGATTTGTGTTTGCCAATTGTTTTTCCTGTCAAAAAAATACACTATCGTTCAAAGGTTGGACTTTGGACTGCAAGAAATTAATAAAATGCCATTTTAAAGTGTTTTGTTGCTTTATTCTTATTACTGTAATACTGTAATACAAATCATCCTGTTCAGGCACAATATCAAATAGCAGTATATGTAGTATTGAATTGTCAAGATGATTTTCATTAATGCATTACAGAAATACGAACGAAGCAATGCAAACACTTTTTTTGCATTACGGTAACAAGAATCCGTCTTTTAATTTAAAATATATATCCTGTCGATCAGTATTATGGCTTTAAAATGCCTCTTCAAGAGATTAAACACAGAAAGCAAGCGGTATATGACAAGTGAACCATTGATTTCTGCATCTGTCAGCAATGCAATGCAATGCATGCGAGATCAGGAGCACGTCTGTGTCTGATTTGTGCGTTTCAAATGTTATTACTGCTTTAATTAAATTCCTCTGAAGACTCTTTTCTGTGAGACCTCTCCTCATTGAGCCGTTAAATTACCTCGACTATACAAAGGTCTAGCGCATCTCTGGTGTCGCCGTGAGCTCCTGCAGGGCAGCTATTATGAAGTATATGCTAACATAAGTTCATGGGATGAAGGGGATTTAAGTCTCAGCAGCTCCGGAGACTTGCGTTGCTCAAATTTAAGTCGTATTAAATACCACCCGGGGTCAAACGCAGAGCGTCGCTTTACGGCGATATCCGAATGACCCTCGAACGAATCTCCAGCACGCAAGTGTGCATTACTACGGGATGTTTATTTATGGCTCATGAGCATTATGCCGGTTTAGTGCTCTGCCAGCGGCGTGTTGGTCTCTCTGCAGTGTTTAATCAGCGCTGATTCGCTCAAACTTTGGCTTAGTGGAGCAGATTAGTGGCTCTCTGGATAAACTGCATATCATATTCCATGCCAGACATCAAAATCCTCATCTAACACTGCGCTAACATTTTATTTGAGGCTAATTGAGGGAGTAAACGCCACAAAAAGGCCTTTAAAAAGGCCCATCATGACATGCCGCCAAGTTCTGACAGCGAAATTTACTAAAATGTGTCCGTTTTGATCTTAATTCCAAGGGCGATTATTTCAAATGGCATTTTCGTGTACTTTAAAGGCATATGAATGAGACGATCTGTGATGTATTTCTTTGTGAGCGTCGCTCGCTTCAAGTGCTCATCGACCGACGTGATGCTCACTTTCAATTGAAATTCACCCCAAAATTACAGCTCGTGAATTGAATTCTAGAGTGATTGGGGTGATTTTTGTTGGGGATTGCATTTGCATGGAAATTAAAAATAGTTGAAAGCTAAAAAATTACTCTTTACTCTGAAGACTTTTATTTGAGTGTGAACCGTCCTTTTAGGACTGAACAATTTAGGAAAAACTTGAAAAATGTTGATGATTCCCAAAATGTTATGTTCTCGTACTATAAAGTGAATAGAGTTATTTTTTGACGCCACATTCTTGTTTTTGTTAATTTGTTTGTTTTTTGACCAATTCAATATGGCTATTAAATAATAACAATTGTTTATTGTTATTAAATAAAAATAATAATCAAAATAAGTATATTGTAATATATATTGTATATTTATTATTGTAAAATACAAAATAGTAGTTAATAAATATGATTATATTGGTAACACTTTACAACAAGGTTGTATTAGTTAACATTAGTTAACATGAACTAACCATGAACAACACCTCTGTTCAGCATTAGTTCATCTTTGTTAACGTTAGTTAATAAAAATACAGCTGTTCATGGTTTGTTCATGTTAGTTCACAGTGCATTAACTAATGTTAACAAGATTTTAATAATGCATTAGTAAATGTTGAAATTAACAAAGATAAATAAGTTCATTATTAGTTCATGTTAACTAATGTAGTTAACTAATGTTAACTAATAAACCTTGTTACCATTATATTTTATAATACAGCTGAAAATTAATTAATAGTCTTAATTTCTGTTATTTATTTTAATTTTCAAACATTAAACCATCGAACCAGTGATATTTTAGTATCACTGAGATACTATTATAGTTTTTATTAATATTTTTAAATTTCAGTTGTATTTTTATATTTTCCATTTTCATTTGAGTAATTTTGTACTTTGTAATTAAAAAAGTTTTGTTGTGTGTTTTTTTTAGATTATATTTATAATTTATGTTTATAAATGTTTATAATTTTTTTTAATTTTATTTCAGTGTTAGTTTTCAATAGGGATGTACAATATATTGGCCACCATATCGGTATCAGCCGATATATATGTTAATGTTTAATGTTATCGTTATCGGCCCTGAGACACTTCAGATGCGCACTGTTCACCATGATGGTTATGAATTGCTTGAAATATGATTGAAATCACTTCAAAAAAGGAAAATACAGTTCAGAGCAACATGTGCAGCGCAAGTCTGTCATATCAGCTACATAACATTATAATGAGAACATCATAATTGTGTGCTTGGGTCATGGCTTTTAATGGTGAGACTTTTGTTTTGTAATCAGGCTCTCAAAAATTATATAAAAAATTGGATTTAGATTTATCGGCCAATATAACGGTTATCGGCTTTCAAATATAAAGAGTTACATGAAGAAAACTGACCAACAATGGTTACCCGTAACAATCACAATACTAGACCAAGACGCATGGCAAACATGAGGGCTTAAATACAAAGAGACTAATGACTATGGCCTTTGGCTTTTGGCTTGCTCAGTTGGGGACACTTAAATTTCAACTATATTACTGATCTGCGCGCATTGACACTATATGATAATTGAAATGAGCTGGATGACATCACCGTTTTCACCAGAGTGGCTGTACAGCCGAATCAAATTCTGTTGCATTATTTTCCTGTTACCACTGTGAAGCTGCTTTGAAACAATTGCCATTGTAAAAAGCGCTATATAAATAAAGGTGATTTGATTTGATTTGACTAACAAGACACACCTGTGAACAATCAAGAAAATGAACCAATGACAGAAATGAACTGAGAAACCACGACTAAATCAACCAATGACAACATGACACAAGAGACTAGGGAAGCACATGACATGATCACATGAGGGCACAATGGAATCACATGACAACAGGAAACATGACAATGAACATAACAAGAACATGACACATGAACCAACACACTAGACATTACAACTATCAAGTTAAACTAAAATAAAATGAGAAATGTTGCCTTGGAAAGTTGCTGAAATAAAAAAGTTTTATGTTTTCTATGTAGCAATTTTAATTTTAGTAAACTCTAAAAACCCTGCTTAGAGCTTTTATTTTGGTGGTTTGCTGGCAAATAAATATGTGCTGCAAGTTTCAGATTGAACTGCGTGTAAATGAACACAGTGTTTTGCTGCACTCTGAAACCCGCAGCGCATAGATTTCATATAATTAAATCACTGCCTTCGTGATGTGAAAATTGCACTAAGCCATATTGCGTTTATTTCAATATTCAGGATTGTGCAGCCTTACTTTGTAGTTATATTGCAAGGGCTGATTCTTCTAATGAAATCTGCTATAAATTGTAAACAAGTGTGTGCTAACAGGAAGTCAGCGTCCTTAAACCTACTAATTTAGCATGTGGGAATGACAGCATGTCTCTTGCACACACAAGCAACATATTTCTGTGTTGAATATCTATATGGGCCAAAATGTCATGACTTTAATCATTGACATTCGCAGGTATGCATTTGGCAGATGCTTTTATCCATTGCATTGAACACATTCGGTTCATGCATTCCCTGAGAATCCAACCCATGACCTTGATGCCTTACTGTTTGAGCTACGAGAAATCATCTGCACTGGGAATATATTATGTATACATGTCTTCTGTGGGTCTTTATGTTTAAATGCGTAATTTATGACATTTCCTCCCACCATATAACTAGCTAAATCAAGATACTAGTTTTTCCTGTGAAGTGATTGTGTCAGCGCCTTCAGAACGTGAATGATTGGTTCAGACTCTTGGACATTTTCATGTCAACCTGCCCCACATTTCTTTCTTTTTTTGATTGATTGACCATTTCATTAAGAACTGCGAATACGTTTCATGTTGACTATATTTCAGCAAATTGCACAGAATTAGTCTTATTCATGAAACATCATTCATAATTCCATCCTTTTGTAAGTTTTTGGATTGATTTGAATTAAAAGGTTATTACGAAATAAGAATTTAATGAATTTTTGTAGCTAATACTTAGTAGAGGACATGAATCTAGTACTGTGATTTGACTCGTTACGGTCATTTGAAACATTTTCCACTAAATCCATCAAAACCTTTTGTAGTACATGTCTATTCAAGGATTTTGAAGCAAAACCCTTGGTGCATTTTCCCCCGTTTGCCGAAAAGAAGAGGGTCAGAAAGCAGCCCTGAGCCTGAGCTGTATTATTTTGTACCGTTAACCAGACATTTATAAATAATACAAAGGACCGAAGCTGTCAGAAACGATTTCAATCACTGCAGTGCTGAGATACAGAAAGGGCAACATGCAAAGCTCCCCGATTCATCCACGCGTCTTTGTAGAGGACCTTCAGTCTGTAATGCAGGAAATACTGCGCTGATTATCTGCCACTGTCCATCCAGAATGCTCCGCGACCAGCTCAAACCCCACTAAGCTCTTCCTGTTGTGCACAGTATGTACTGTTGGACAGCAGTGTGACAGTTTTATGAGGCAGCGTGAAAGATTTTATAATCATTTTATATGGCGCATTCATGTGGGGAAGTCAGCGGGAGTTCAGGATCACGACTTTTTTGTGTTCAGTAAGTTGCGATCGTGTTTAAATGAATGGACAGTTGCTCCTAAGGCAAGATCTTAACCAAAATCCACTGAAAATATCCACTTTTGATATGAATGAAGACCGTAGTGCTCTTTCAGAGCATGTTAAAGGAGATTTTCCTACTTTCTTGTAATTCACGCTGTTAGTTGTAGCCAGGATGAAACTAAAGAAGTGTGTTTCTGGTTGTGAGGGAAAGATCACCTTGTTCAGCTTCCCAAATAACTCAGCGTTAAGAAAACAGTGAATGCAGTTTGTGTTTCCGGAGTTCTGCAAGTGTGTGTGTGTGTTTGTTCCCGGTCATGAGTGGAAACCGCAGGTGGTGAGTGAAACTGCATCAAATGTGTGTGTTTTGTTGGCAGTCGGCACGTAAGTGCATATAATGTGAACAACACCAACGTATAGTGAGTCGAAAGTTATCCAGGGATAATGCCATGATGTATTGTGTGTGTGTGTGTGTTCGTGACTCTTTAGCTCCGCCCACTGCACGCCTCCACGAGCTCGGCTGTTTTCTGAAAGAATCGATACAGCGTATCTGTCTTTTATAAATATGATTAAACTAAAGACTCTTCTGAGATATGACGGATGCAATACTACTCTATAGGTACTCAAGATTAACATGAGACTGACAGAAACTGTGTGTGTTATGTACTCTTTAATGACAGAAAGCAGCAGGTTTATTAGGCTGCTGTCACTTTAAGAGCTGACGTGGATCTGACACGCAGTTTCTCACAACTCTTTGTTCATTTAACACTTTTTCACTCATTTAAGACTGTGCTCACGAGGATACTCGACAAAACAGGAATTTTGACAATTTTGTGTGTTTGTCCGTTCAAGCATGAAAGAGAACTCAATGCGGCACTAGAGCGCTGTCTGAAGCTGCTTTCTGTGTGCACGTTTCAGGTGTTTGTTCACAGAGAGCCGCGCCAGTACAGATTTGAGTTATTTTTTGCGTCTTATCGTGCTTGAATGGTTCAATAGCACTTGAATGAATGATAGCGTGATCATACTGTAGCGCAGCCAAAGGATGATGGAAAAAAAACTGATGCTGCGTTAATTGCATTAAATATTTTTAACACGCATAACGTGTTCATTTTGACAGCCCTAGCATATGGTCACGTCTGGCAAACACATATTCACTATTAACTACGACTTTTGCCTTAATAAACTCCTAATCACTGCTTATTAATAGTTAGGTAGTTGTTAAGTTTAGGTGTTGGGTAGATTAAGGGATGTAGAATATGATCATGCAGAATAAGGCACTAATATGTGCTTTATAAGTGCTCATAAACAGCCAATATCCTAGTAATATGCATGCTAATAAGCAACTAGTTAATAGTGAGCTTTGCTTCCAAAAAGTCATTGTTTGTTGAGCTCTCTGACACTAGTGTTGCTTTTCTAAATCAAACATGACTAATTACTGTAGGATGAAGTGACTTTCAATAGTTCATGAACGATAGTTGCAGATCCAGCAGTTTGTGTTCCGCATCACACCACTCATGTTATTGTCCTTGATCAATTAGGCCTTGATTGTCCAGTTCTCATTTAGGATGATGTGATTGATGGCACTGAGAGATGGATAAGTGTTTCAAAGAGCATTATTAACACTCCATGAGCTTTGGTGTACATCAGCCTTCAAAGCCACTTAAAAAACGCTTTTCTGGGATGTTTGAGACAGGCTGAATACTGGACTTCTAGTGTGGCAAGCGCTTTTTCACAATGAACAAATATCTGCTGATATGAGACGCTGTCCTTTGGGATTCCACTATGGGTGACAGGGAATTTCAATTAGTGGTTAATTAGAGGTTTGTTCTCCAGACAGCTAGAGTTTGCCTCATTGTCTTGGGCCGTAAACATTCTTTACACAAGTGTATAAAAACAGACACAGTTGGCCAATGCATTGCAAACACACACAAACTGAAGATAAAAGGCAGGTTATGCTACTGAGCATTATAGTGCCCTTAACAGCAATTGACTTGCATTGTGTTTAATGCAGTCTGTAATGCATGCATTGTTGCATTAGTCTAAAACACAGCAATGTTTGTGTTCATGCACTTATAAAATGTTTGCATTTTCATGATGCACTATAAACAAAAACAGCATCCCATAAAAATTAATGGGCCTTTGTGTGTCCAGATGTTGCAGACATGCATTGGTTGTGAAGGCTTAACATGCTTCTATTTACAAACAGAAGTGGCTTTTTTTAGTAGGTTTAAGAAACTGTGTGACTAACAGTTATTCTGATGCAGTGTAGCCTGTTCTCCTGTGATCTTGAATTGAAGTTTAATGGCTCCTCATTGTCTTAGACCAGAAACAGGGGTGAATTCAGGTTGATTGGGACAGGTTTTGCCATTGAGTGTCCCAATCAACCTGAATTCACCCTATTTAATGCAGTTACGTAGGCGCAAATGGCCAATACGTTGCAAGCATGCAATCCTGTTGTACAGTACAGTAAAATGAAAACAGAAAATATAAAAAAACTATAATAGCATGTCAATGATACTAAATAAAATAACACTAATTGTTGTTCGAGTAGCTATATGACTTTAAATGGCCTATATGTATGAATTTTCATGTATTAATCGCTTTTTTATTGCCAATGTGTGAACAGCTTGTAACAAAACTTAAAGAATGAGACCTTACCCAACTTCCTATGAAAGCATGACTGATTTTTATGTGAAGAAAGCAAAAGTACGTGATGTTCTCTGACGCATGATATGCTTATACAAAGTTCAGGATAATGCCGAAAGAGCCATTCTGTACTATAATGTCAATGTGTCATGCAAAGAAAAGGGATTCATTCAAACTATAGTCTCACATAGCCAGATCTATACAGTCTATAGTCTCAAATATACACTCACCTAAAGGATTATTAGGAACACCATACTAATACTGTGTTTGACCCCCTTTCGCCTTCAGAACTGCCTTAATTCTACGTGGCATTGATTCAACAAGGTGCTGAAAGCATTCTTTAGAAATGTTGGCCCATATTGATAGGATAGCATCTTGCAGTTGATGGAGATTTGTGGGATGCACATCCAGGACACGAAGCTCCTGTTCCACCACATCCCAAAGATGCTCTATTGGGTTGAGATCTGGTGACTGTGGGGGCCATTTTAGTACAGTGAACTCATTGTCATGTTCAAGAAACCAATTTGAAATGATTGGAGCTTTGTGACATGGTGCATTATCCTGCTGGAAGTAGCCATCAGAGGATGGGTACATGGTGGTCATAAAGGGATGGACATGGTCAGAAACAATGCTCAGGTAGGCCGTGGCATTTAAACGATGCCCAATTGGCACTAAGGGGCCTAAAGTGTGCCAAGAAAACATCCCCCACACCATTACACCACCACCACCAGCCTGCACAGTGGTAACAAGGCATGATGGATCCATGTTCTCATTCTGTTTACGCCAAATTCTGACTCTACCATCTGAATGTCTCAACAGAAATCGAGACTCATCAGACCAGGCAACATTTTTCCAGTCTTCAACTGTCCAATTTTGGTGAGCTCGTGCAAATTGTAGCCTCTTTTTCCTATTTGTAGTGGAGATGAGTGGTACCCGGTGGGGTCTTCTGCTGTTGTAGCCCATCCGCCTCAAGGTTGTGCGTGTTGTGGCTTCACAAATGCTTTGCTGCATACCTCGGTTGTAACGAGTGGTTATTTCAGTCAAAGTTGCTCTTCTATCAGCTTGAATCAGTCGGCCCATTCTCCTCTGACCTCTAGCATCAACAAGGCATTTTCGCCCACAGGACTGCCACATACTGGATGTTTTTCCCTTTTCACACCATTCTTTGTAAACTCTAGAAATGGTTGTGCGTGAAAATCCCAGTAACTGAGCAAATTGTGAAATACTCAGACCGGCCCGTCTGGCACCAACAACCATGCCATGCTCAAAATTGCTTAAATCACCTTTCTTTCCCATTCTGACATTCAGTTTGGAGTTCAGGAGATTGTCTTGACCAGGACCACACCCCTAAATGCATTGAAGCAACTGCCATGTGATTGGTTGATTAGATAATTGCATTAATGAGAAATTGAACAGGTGTTCCTAATAATCCTTTAGGTGAGTGTATATCTTTTTGAATAAAATCATGTAATGCAAAGCATCAGACAATCAGGCATTCCATCACACGAAAAGACAGACGCAACACTTGTTTAGGTGACTCACATCGATCCCTGTATGTTGAATAGCATAAAATTAACCGATATACAGAACAATAACAAATTTATAGATAAAATGTACACAAACCTGTATTTTCCCAAAGACATGCACCAATTTGACGCTGAGAACTGCTCTCTCCTGAAGAGGTTGCAAAAAGCCCACAATAAATAACTCAACCCCTCTGGGTTACACAAAAACTGCCCAAACACTGGGTTGTTACGTCTGACCCAGGATCTGGGTAACACAAAAACTGCCCAAACACTGGGTTGTTACGTCTGACCCAGGATCTGGGTAACACAAAAACTACCCAAACACTGGGTTGTTACGTCTGACCCAGGATCTGGGTAACACAAAAACTGCCCAAACACTGGGTTGTTACGTCTGACCCAGGATCTGGGTAACACAAAAACTGCCCAAACACTGGGTTGTTACGTCTGACCCGGGATCTGGGTAACACAAAAACTACCCAAACACTGGGTTGTTACGCCTGACCCGGGATCTGGGTAACACAAAAACTGCCCAAACACTGGGTTGTTACGCCTGACCCGGGATCTGGGTAACACAAAAACTGCCCAAACACTGGGTTGTTACGCCTGACCCGGGATCTGGGTAACACAAAAACTGCCCAAACACTGAGTTGTTACGTCTGACCCGGGATCTGGGTAACACAAAAACTGCCCAAACACTGGGTTGTTACGCCTGACCCAGGATCTGGGTAACGCAAAAACTGCCCAAACACTGGGTTGTTACCTCTGATCCAGGATCTGGGTAACGCAAAAACTGCCCAAACACTGGGTTGTTACGTGTGATCCAGGATCTGGGTAACACAAAAACTGCCCAAACACTGGGTTGTTACGCCTGACCCTGGATCTGGGTAACGCAAAAACTGCCCAAACACTGGGTTGTTACATCTGATCCAGGATCTGGGTAACACAAAAACTGCCCAAACACTGGGTTGTTACGCCTGACCCAGGATCTGGGTTACACAAAAACTGCCCAAACACTGGGTTGTTATGTCTGACCCAGGATCTGGGTAACACAAAAACTGCCCAAACACTGGGTTGTTACGTCTGACCCAGGATCTGGGTAACACAAAAACTGCCCAAACACTGGGTTGTTACGTCTGACCCAGGATCTGGGTAACACAAAAACTGCCCTAACACTGGGTTGTTACGTCTGACCCAGGATCTGGGTAACACAAAAACTGCCCAAACACTGGGTTGTTACGTCTGACCCAGGATCTGGGTAACACAAAAACTGCCCAAACACTGGGTTGTTACGCCTGACCCGGGATCTGGGTAACACAAAAACTGCCCAAACACTGAGTTGTTACGTCTGACCCGGGATCTGGGTAACACAAAAACTGCCCAAACACTGGGTTGTTACGTCTGACCCAGGATCTGGGTAACACAAAAACTGCCAAAACACTGGGTTGTTACGCCTGACCCGGGATCTGGGTAACACAAAAACTGCCCAAACACTGAGTTGTTACGTCTGACCCGGGATCTGGGTAACGCAAAAACTGCCCAAACACTGGGTTGTTACGCCTGACCCGGGATCTGGGTAACGCAAAAACTGCCCAAACACTGGGTTGTTACCTCTGATCCAGGATCTGGGTAACGCAAAAACTGCCCAAACACTGGGTTGTTACGTCTGACCCAGGATCTGGGTAACACAAAAACTCCCCAAACACTGAGTTGTTACGTCTGACCCAGGATCTGGGTAACGCAAAAACTGCCCAAACACTGGGTTGTTACGCCTGACCCTGGATCTGGGTAACGCAAAAACTGCCCAAACACTGGGTTGTTACGCCTGACCCAGGATCTGGGTTACACAAAAACTGCCCAAACACTGGGTTGTTACGCCTGACCCAGGATCTGGGTAACGCAAAAACTACCCAAACACTGGGTTGTTACGTCTGACCCACGATCTGGGTTACACAAAAACTATCCAAACACTGGGTTGTTACGTCTGACCCAGGATCTGGGTAACACAAAAACTGCCCAAACACTGAGTTGTTACGTCTGACCCAGGATCTGGGTTACACAAAAACTGCCCAAACACTGGGTTGTTACGCCTGACCCTGGATCTGGGTAACGCAAAAACTGCCCAAACACTGGGTTGTTACGCCTGACCCAGGATCTGGGTTACACAAAAACTGCCCAAACACTGGGTTGTTACGCCTGACCCAGGATCTGGGTAACGCAAAAACTACCCAAACACTGGGTTGTTACGTCTGACCCAGGATCTGGGTTACACAAAAACTACCCAAACACTGGGTTGTTACGTCTGACCCAGGATCTGGGTAACGCAAAAACTGCCCAAACACTGGGTTGTTACGCCTGACCCTGGATCTGGGTAACGCAAAAACTGCCCAAACACTGGGTTGTTACGCCTGACCCAGGATCTGGGTAACACAAAAACTGCCCAAACACTGGGTTGTTACGCCTGACCCAGGATCTGGGTTACACAAAAACTGCCCAAACACTGGGTTGTTACGCCTGACCCAGGATCTGGGTAACGCAAAAACTACCCAAACACTGGGTTGTTACGTCTGACCCAGGATCTGGGTTACACAAAAACTACCCAAACACTGGGTTGTTACGTCTGACCCAGGATCTGGGTAACACAAAAACTGCCCAAACACTGGGTTGTTACGTCTGACCCAGGATCTGGGTAACACAAAAACTGCCCAAACACTGGGTTGTTACGTCTGACCCAGGATCTGGGTAACACAAAAACTGCCCTAACACTGGGTTGTTACGTCTGACCCAGGATCTGGGTAACACAAAAACTGCCCAAACACTGGGTTGTTACGTCTGACCCGGGATCTGGGTAACACAAAAACTGCCCAAACACTGGGTTGTTACGCCTGACCCGGGATCTGGGTAACACAAAAACTGCCCAAACACTGAGTTGTTACGTCTGACCCGGGATCTGGGTAACACAAAAACTGCCCAAACACTGGGTTGTTACGTCTGACCCGGGATCTGGGTAACACAAAAACTGCCCAAACACTGGGTTGTTACGCCTGACCCGGGATCTGGGTAACACAAAAACTGCCCAAACACTGAGTTGTTACGTCTGACCCGGGATCTGGGTAACACAAAAACTGCCCAAACACTGGGTTGTTACGCCTGACCCGGGATCTGGGTAACGCAAAAACTGCCCAAACACTGGGTTGTTACCTCTGATCCAGGATCTGGGTAACACAAAAACTGCCCAAACACTGGGTTGTTACGCCTGACCCAGGATCTGGGTAACACAAAAACTGCCCAAACACTGAGTTGTTACGCCTGACCCAGGATCTGGGTAACACAAAAACTCCCCAAACACTGAGTTGTTACGTCTGACCCAGGATCTGGGTAACACAAAAACTCCCCAAACACTGAGTTGTTACGTCTGACCCAGGATCTGGGTAACGCAAAAACTGCCCAAACACTGGGTTGTTACGCCTGACCCTGGATCTGGGTAACGCAAAAACTGCCCAAACACTGGGTTGTTACGCCTGACCCAGGATCTGGGTTACACAAAAACTGCCCAAACACTGGGTTGTTACGCCTGACCCAGGATCTAGGTAACGCAAAAACTACCCAAACACTGGGTTGTTACGTCTGACCCAGGATCTGGGTTACACAAAAACTACCCAAACACTGGGTTGTTACGTCTGACCCAGGATCTGGGTAACACAAAAACTGCCCAAACACTGAGTTGTTACGTCTGACCCAGGATCTGGGTTACACAAAAACTGCCCAAACACTGGGTTGTTACGCCTGACCCTGGATCTGGGTAACGCAAAAACTGCCCAAACACTGGGTTGTTACGCCTGACCCAGGATCTGGGTTACACAAAAACTGCCCAAACACTGGGTTGTTACGCCTGACCCAGGATCTGGGTAACGCAAAAACTACCCAAACACTGGGTTGTTACGTCTGACCCAGGATCTGGGTTACACAAAAACTACCCAAACACTGGGTTGTTACGTCTGACCCAGGATCTGGGTAACGCAAAAACTGCCCAAACACTGGGTTGTTACGCCTGACCCTGGATCTGGGTAACGCAAAAACTGCCCAAACACTGGGTTGTTACGCCTGACCCAGGATCTGGGTTACACAAAAACTGCCCAAACACTGGGTTGTTACGCCTGACCCAGGATCTGGGTTACACAAAAACTGCCCAAACACTGGGTTGTTACGCCTGACCCAGGATCTGGGTAACGCAAAAACTACCCAAACACTGGGTTGTTACGTCTGACCCAGGATCTGGGTTACACAAAAACTACCCAAACACTGGGTTGTTACGTCTGACCCAGGATCTGGGTAACACAAAAACTGCCCAAACACTGGGTTGTTACGCCTGACCCTGGATCTGGGTAACGCAAAAACTGCCCAAACACTGGGTTGTTACGCCTGGCCCAGGATCTGGGTTACACAAAAACTGCCCAAACACTGGGTTGTTACGTCTGACCCTGGATCTGGGTAACGCAAAAACTGCCCAAACACTGGGTTGTTACGCCTGACCCTGGATCTGGGTTACACAAAAACTACCCAAACACTGGGTTGTTACGTCTGACCCGGGATCTGGGTAACACAAAAACTGCCCAAACACTGAAAAAATAACCCAAAAAATGTCCCAAAAGGCTCAACCCAGGATTTGGGTAGAAAAAATAACCCAAGATTTTCCGATCAATCGTTCGACCTCTAGTTGGTTTCTGAATTCTACATTTAGTCCCTTTATTTACATTGCTCTGCAAGCTTCTTTTCAAATGGCATGACAGTAATTCAACAGAAATAGAAAACTGATTTTACAAGAAGACAATTCATACTAATGTATGTTGATGTACAACTTCCAGCAATGTACCTGTGTGCATTTCAAAATATAGCTATGCATGGAATTGAGTTGCATAGAGAGAAGTGTTTGGGTTTACGTATGCAGCATAACTTAAACATAAATCACCCAAATATAAATGTGTTTTTTAATGTTTATCCAGATGTTTGGAGAAGCATCTGTTTCAGTTAATTAGATCAACAAACACAACAACACATGTCAGTCAGGCCGTATTTTAAGTTTAGGAAGGGTTTTTTATGAAGAAGCGTTGCATGTTTGGCCTGCATGTGTTCTTACGGACTGCAGAGAAGAAATTTGCCGCATTTGCACCATGCTGTTGTGACTTTCTCTTCACTCGGCTTGACAAAGAAATCCTCGACAGACCTCACTATGTGTTTTTCAGATCCTCTGGAGAAGCTCTCCAATTAGCGGCATGTAGTCTGTGCTTTACATGTGACAGCCGACGCTTGCGCGAGGCGACAGTAAGCACTGCAAATCCGCTTCGCTGGCGTTTGCTTTCTCTGGCAGCTGAATTTCATGCGCCTCTTAAAACGCGACAGTACATCTGTGCTGTGAGTAAACGGCCTCTTCAGTTCCAGCAGATGCATCCCGTGATGAATGAAGGCCATGAGTTTGAGTCGAAGAAAGGTTGTTTGGACGTCTGAATTGATCAGAAACTTTCCAGAAGACAGTTTGAGAAGTGCATCTTGTGGTTATCAGGTTCATACTACATGCAGAGGTCAGTGTGTTGGGCTCAATTAGATCTCTTAATTCTGTATGGCAGAGTTTAATGCACAAAATAATAAGGACCTGGGAGAAATCCTGGCACGGCTGGTGCAAATAATTCCCATGCTCCTTCCATATTAGTCAGAGCTGTGTTGACGAACTTTAATGGCTTCTTCTCTGGCTCGACAGATTGCTTGATGATGTTGCAGAATCAAAATGTCACTGCCGGGCGTCCAGGAAAACCTGCTCTCCTCCTCGTGCCTAATTGATTTCAAGAGCCACTCACTGTAATACTGCGAATATTACTGTTACATTTCATGCATATTTAGCTACAAATGTTTCCTCTGTTGAGGATTTGATTTGAAAATGCAAAGCAGACGGAACAGACTGAGACTCGGCTGTGATTTAAACGGACTTCACATTTTAATTTGGGGTGTGGATTATTATTATTATTAATCAGTTGTTGTTCAATTAATAATGCTCATCAATCATAATCAATAATGTGAAGTATTGTACTCACAAATTTATTTGATTATTTGAAATAATGTCTGAAATATTCTACAATCCACTTTATAGTTTTATTTAGTGTTTGTGATGTGTTTTGAGTTTTAATGTAAACATTTAAATCAATTAATTGATCATTAATTTTACATTTACATTTATGCATTTGACAGACGCTTTTTCCAGAGTGACTTGCATCTTGGGATTTCTGGGGAATTTATTTTATGTTTTATTTTTTTTTAAATGTACTTAAATTCTTATTCATTTAAATATTTTTAATGTAACTTTAAAATAATTTATCTTCTATAATAAATAAAATAAAGTAATTTTTATTGTATTTATTTTTATTTTATTTTAAACATTTTAAATAATTTTTTTTATTCAGTTAAATATTAATAATAATAATACATTTATTTTGTATAGCGCCTTTAAAAGTGGCTTTCTCAAAGCGCTTTACAACACAAGCAAGCACAACAATATAAAAAAACACTGAGTAAATAAACAACCAAATGTAGGCATAAAACATTAATTTAATTGAATTTATCTTTTAATCATATGAAATTAAACAAACTTTTTGTCAAACAAAGTGCTGCACAACAGAGCTTTACTCTTAAAGGGGTCATGAACTGAGAAATCAAATTTTCCTTTTGACATATAAGAGGTCATCATACTATAAGAATATCCTGTAAGTTTCAGAACTGAAAACTTCCTTGTTAGTCCAATAAAAGCTTTTATTGACACCAGGCCCAGCAAACCACAGGTTTTTCAAAGTGGGGATCTATGACGTCAAAGGGAGGCAAGCACCGCCTCTGCAGAAGAAGATCAACGCCTACTTCATCACTGCCTGTTTAGCCCCGCCCACCGATTCACGCATGACATGCAATAGAATAGGTAGCCTAAGTAACATAGGCCTACGTGGTGTTAAACCAGATCGAGCTACCAAGCAATAAACATGCCGTTGAGGATTACAAAATATTGTGCAGTGCCTGGGCTCAACAGTAATGCAACATGTAAGTAACTGTGTTCATTCTAATGCCTGATCTGAAATGTAATGATTCGTGTACAGTCAGATGTTCTTTGTCTGTGTGTCAGTAAATCAAACCAGTGACTAAACGTCAACTTGCGTTGTTTCTCTTAGTAGGATGAAAATAATCTGTTATTTAACGGTGATTAAATTCTATAAAGAAAGCGACCAAAGAAAGCTCCCTTGGTAATCGCTGGAGCTGTCAATCAAACAGCGCGAGTTTATCAGTGACTGAGTTCTGGACTCGCGCCAAAACTCCCGTTTTATTCAACGAATCTCTTAACTAAATCACGTTTGCACTGTTAGTGAAGATGAAAGCATTCGTTAGTGTACAGAAACTGAGTTGCAATGACGAGATCACTGCTTTCATGCGCTCAACATGTCTGTGATCGGCTACAATGTTTATCTTTGCAACCTTTCATGCCACGATCTGAATATAATGCCATAGATCTAAATATAATGCCATAGATCTAAATATAATGCCATAGATCTAAATGTAATGCAACACTTTTCACGATTAGTTAACCATGAGAGCTGTAATAGTAAAAAACGCGCTAAAAGACAGAGTAATACTTAGCTATTTCAAATGGAAGGACGTTAGCCAATCACAGCAGTGGGCGTTTACACTGAAGTCACACAGCAGCCAATCACAGCAGTGGGCGTTTACACTGAAGTCTCACAGCAGCCAATCACAGCAGTGGGCGTTTACACTGAACTCTCACAGCAGCCAATCACAGCAGTGGGCGTTTACACTGAACTCTCACAGCAGACAATCACAGCAGTGGGCGTTTACACTGAAGTCTCACAGCAGACACGGCCCTTAAAACAGAGCGTTCAAACCAGAGGGCTAAAATCAGGGTAGGAAAAGTGCCTTTTATTTATAAATTATGACAATTTTGGATGTAAAAAGCATTCTAACATTATAAGTGCACCCCAGGAAACATCATAAAACAATAAAACAACGCAGTTCATGACCCCTTTAAAACTCACTAATGAATTTGCTTCCCTGATTTCAGACGGGAGAGAATTCCACAATTTGGGGGCATAAGATGAGAAAGCCCTATCACCCCTAGAGCGAAGCCGAGTTTTAGGAACAACTAAGAGCCCACTCTGAGAAGAACGCAGGTCATGACTATGCGTGTACGGTGTTCAAAATGAATCATTGAGGCTGTAAGTGTAACATTAAAAAAATCTTTTTTTACAAATAAATCTTTGTTTGTTACTTTACTTGGATAATTTGAGTAGCTCACTTAATTTGGATTTGTAGCAAAAACATATTTTGTATAATTATTTATCGCACTTCTTATCCTGAGTAATCTAGACAAGGCTTTGTAGACGTGCATTTCCAACATACTATTTAAGTTACATTTACTTAAAATATTTACTGCTGGATTTGGCTGATGCAATGAACCCTTTTGACATGGTGACAGTGTATTTTTCCGTATTGCAACATAAATCTAGCAATAAAATTAGGGTAATTTTATAACAGCATTGTCTACATCAGGCGTGACCGTTGTTGTTTCGAGGATGTTTGCTGCTTGATCAATATTATATATTCAAATGAACATTTTTTCACAACTTAATTTTATTGTGTACAACCTACTTACTGGGGGTAAGGAGATTTCTAGTTCCCAGAATGCTTTGCGTGAGATTTAATTGGAAGAGAAATTGTTGAATTTATTTATCTTAATGTGTTTTTAAGCAAGATACAGTGGGGAGGACAAGTATTTGATACACTGCCGATTTTGCAGGTTTGCCCACTTACAAAGCATGTAGAAGTCTGTAATTTTTATCATAGGTACTCTTCAGCTGTGAGAGACGGAATCTAAAACAAAAATCCAGAAAATCACATTGTATGATTTTTAAGTAATTAATTTGCGTTTTATTGCATGACATAAGTATTTGATACATCAGAAAAGCAGAACTTAATATTTGGTACAGAAACCTTTGTTTGCAATTACAGAGATCATACGTTTCCTGTAGTTCTTGACCAGGTTTGCACACACTGCAGCAGGGATTTTGGCCCACTCCTCCAGACAGACCTTCTCCAGATCCTTCAGGTTTCGGGGCTGTCGCTGGGCAATACAGACTTTCAGCTCCCTCCAAAGATTTTCTATTGGGTTCAGGTCTGGAGACTGGCTAGGCCACTCCAGGACCTTGAGATGCTTCTTACGGAGCCACTCCTTAGTTGCCCTGGCTGTGTGTTTCGGGTCGTTGTCATGCTGGAAGACCCAGCCACGACCCATCTTCAATGCTCTTACTGAGGGAAGGAGGTTGTTGGCCAAGATCTTGCGATACATGGCCCCATCCATCTTCCCCTCAATACGGTGCAGTCATCCTGTCCCCTTTGCAGAAAAGCATCCCCAAAGAATGATGTTTCCACCTCCATGCTTCACGGTTGGGATGGTGTTCTTGGGGTTGTACTCATCCTTCTTCTTCCTCCAAACATGGCGAGTGGAGTTTAGACCAAAAAGCTCTATTTTTTTGTCTCATCAGACCACATGACCTTCTCCCATTCCTCCTCTGGATCATCCAGATGGTCATTGGCAAACTTCAGACGGGCCTGGACATGCGCTGGCTTGAGCAGGAGGACCTTGCGTGCGCTGCAGGATTTTAATCCATGACGCCGTAGTGTGTTACTAATGGTTTTCTTTGAGACTGTGGTCCCAGCTCTCTTCAGGTCATTGACCAGGTCCTGCCATGTAGTTCTGGGCTGATCCCTCACCTTCCTCATGATCATTGATGCCCCACGAGGTGAGATCTTGCATGGTGCCCCAGACCGAGGGAGATTGACCGTCATCTTGAACTTCTTCCATTTTCTAATAATTGCGCCTACAGTTGTTGCCTTCTCACCAAGCTGCTTGCCTATTGTCCTGTAGCCCATCCCAGCCTTGTGCAGGTCTACAGTGTTATCCCTGATGTCCTTACACAGCTCTCTGGTCTTGGCCATTGTGGAGAGGTTGGAGTCTGTTTGATTGAGTGTGTGGACAGGTGTCTTTTATACAGGTAACGAGTTCAAACAGGTGCAGTTAATACAGGTAATGAGTGGAGAACAGGAGGGCTTCTTAAAGAAAAACTAACAGGTCTGTGAGATCCGGAATTCTTACTGGTTGGTAGGTGATCAAATACTTATGTCATGCAATAAAATGCAAATTAATTATTTAAAAATCATACAATGTGATTTTCTGGAGTTTTGTTTTAGATTCCGTCTCTCACAGTTGAAGAGTACCTATGATAAAAATTACAGACTTCTACATGCTTTGTAAGTGGGCAAACCTGCAAAATCGGCAGTGTATCAAATACTTGTTCTCCCCACTGTAAATTAAGTAGACGGCTTGTTATTCTTGTTTAATGTTCTATTAAGTTGGGATTTAGAAAGGTTTTTGTCATGTTGGGGGTTTACCGTGGCGATGAGTGGAGCCTGACCTTAGGCTGACAACAGGTAGGCGCAGTGCATATGAATTGCTTTGCTCAATGAGAAACTGTTTATAGCAGTATTGTGGTTCGTCTCTTCTGCATACTGCTTATTACATATAGTGAAACAGAACTAATGCATGTCTCAGGTATTCACCTGAGTTATTTTTTACATCTAATTATATTGGCGCTTACTCAGTTGAATTATGTTTCTGCTACACAAAGTATCTGAGTGGTGTTTACAAGGAAAATTTAGTTGAAATTACTTAAGGGTGCATGTTGAAGACATGTAAAGTCTTTTTGGTTAAACACAAATTAGATGAGTTCAAAATACTTAGAAGTCTGATGCAAATAGTTGCCTCAATTTTTTTGAGTAAAACCAAGGCGATATTTTTACAGTGTACGGTGTTAAAAGCTCAATTAAGTACTGAGGAGCCAGATCATGCAATGCCTTATATGTTAACATAAGAACCTTAAAATCAACACGAAATTTTACTGGTAGCCAATGCAATGATGCCAAAACAGGGGTTATATGATCAACAGCCCTATAGCCCCGGATAAAATGGTAGCTGTCGAGTTTTGCAAATATTGAAGTTTGTTGATACAGGATTTGGACACTCCGACAAGAAGGGCATTATAATAGTCTATTCACGAAAAAAACAAATGCATTAATCAACCTTTCGGCAACAGAAAAAGAAAGCATAGGACGTAGACGTGCAATATCTCTGAGATGAAAGAACAAGGTCTTAACAGTGTTCTGCACAAAAGGCTCGACAAAGTGGAATCAAAAATAACTCCAAGATTTTTCACTTTACTTTGTAACTCCAAGGCAACACTATCAACAGACAGATCTAAAGAATTAGCAGTGCGCAGTTGATGGGGAGAGCCAAGAAGCACAACTTCAGTTTTAGAACTGTTCAGACATAGGAAGTTCTTAGACATCCAAATCTTAGTCTCTGAAATACAGTTTGTCAGGTGGGATATTGTAAATATGAAATATCGTATTAATATACATTTTAAAATAATTAATATAAAGTAATTATTTATTTTGATTGTTTTTAATTAAATATTTATTTTTATTTATTTATATATTTTTTAATTTTGTATTCATTTTATTTATTATTATTATTTTTTATTTTACTTATTTTATTTAAAAAAAATGTAATAACATTTTTATTAATTTAAATATTTTTATTATACATTTAAAAATAGTTTATTGTGTAATGAATAAAATAAATTGTCATTCATTTAAATATTGATTTAATTGTTTATTTTATTATATTATTTAATTTTAAATAAATATTTATTAATTTAAATATTTTATTAATAAAAAATAATTTTGTATTAATTTTATTTTTATTTTACTTATTTTATTTTTAAAAATGTTAATTACATTTTTATTAATTTAAATGTTTTATTAAAATACATTTTAAAAAATAAGGTATAATAAATAGAATAGACATTTTTTATTGTATTTATTTAATCAAATATTTATTAATTTAAATATTTTATTAATATACATTTTAAATTTTGTATTAATTTAATTTTTTATTAATTTGTTAATTTTATTAGTTTTTATTCATTTAATATTTACATATAAATAAAAAAAATATATATATATAAATTTTATTTTATTATTTTATTTATTTTTAAAATTAAATAATTATTTAAATATTTTATTAATATAAAATTTAAATTTTGTATTAATTTTATTTTTTATACTTTTTTTAATTTTATTATTATTTTAATTATTTTTTTCTGATTTGACGACCCGTGTTTAAGGCCGTTGAATGCTATCCAGCTGCTGAAATGTTAACTCCAGTGATCTTCAGGCGCTCTGCGTCAGCTCGGTCCACTGTGATTTTGAGGGTCAATGTGTTGTGAATATGGATGTGTCTCTATAATCACATTGACTAGAAACACAAACTTCCAGGAATCTAATTATAGTAAACAAAACACTGAGACTCTCACACATTTACACGAGCCCTTCAGGTGCTGCTGAGATCTTTGTTTCCTCTCGGTCAGTCCATTAACTAAAAGACTTAACTCAGGTGCATGCATACATACTCTTACATAGTATCAGATGGTACTATCACAGCACTGCATATTGACTTTTCCCCTTTAGAAAATTGACTATTAGACAAGTTCTTCTATCTTAGTTTCTTGTCTGTACTAAAAGTGCAGTGTTGGATAGCCGTTTCCATGGCAACTGAGCCATACCTGTGCTATTCCCGGGAATATAAAGCATGTTTAGATCAGGACTGCTGAGAATGTTCAGCAATTTAAATATGAATGTCGAGTCTGTTGTTTTACAGTGTTTACAGCAAACAATGGGCTCGTGAGCTTTTGTTTGGTAAATATTCCTATTGTTGTTCCTCTGCAGTCGAAGAGCTACATGTGCAGCAGTCAAGGGAAGATCCTGTGCTTCACAGTCGACTTCGAGTCGGGCTTCTCCTGCTCCGAGAGCGTTTCAAAGGTGAGGAAATCAAACCGTGCTGTGTTTGGATCCTGACAGGAGTGAACTCAGAATAAACTGCCTTTATATTGCGCTCAGTATTTCAGGTCATTACTGTAAGCTGCTTTACTCTTATTAGCAAAACACGCTCGGCTCATTTACTGCCACTTGATTTAAATTTTGTATTTATTTTTTAAATTTTTTGTTTATTTATATGTATATTTATTTGTTAATTTTGTATTTATATCTGTATTTTAATTTTTTTATATCAATTTTTTTACATTTATGTATTTATATCTATATTTATTTTCATTTTATTCCTTTTTCTTTCATTTTTTTTAAAAAATTTTCTTTATATCTATATTTATTTTATTTATTTATTTTTTATTCATTTTTAATTTTTTTTCTAAATTTTTGTTTGTTTATATCTATACTAATTTTTTTTAATTTTGTATTAATTTATATCTATATTTATTTTTTTAATTTTGTATTTATATCTGTATTTATTATTTTACATTTATGTATTTATATCTATATTTGTTTTCGTTTTATTCCTTTTTCTTTTAGTTAAAAAAGATATTTTTATTTATTTATTTATATCTATAATTGTTTTTATTTATTTTAGTTTTGTTCCTTTTTTATTTATTTTTCTACATTTTTGTTTGTTTATATCTATATTTATTTTTTAATTTGTATTTATTTATATCTATATTTATTGTTTTTATTTATTTATATCTATATTTGTAATTTTTTTTATTTACATCTATATTTATTTTTCATTATTTTCATTCTAATCCTTTTTCTAACCAAAATGTTTCAAACTAAACTTGTTTTCTTCTGATCAATGAATAGGTTTTTCCAGTGTCTTCAAAAATCATCCTTTTAGTCTGTAAATCCCTTTAAATAACAAAAGCCAGTTCCACAATGACATCATCATCCATGAAGTGACATCATTTTGGAGGGAAAACAGCAGCACCATTTGTGTCAGTGTAAAACATTCATCCTGTTTTTGATTCAGTGTTATTATAGTTAGCTAAAATTGAAACTAAACTAAAAACCATTAAAAACCGTTCCATTAATTAAAATCAAATTAAATATTATATATTTTAATTTAGTTTAAATGAATGCACCAAAATAACTAAAAATGAACTATGTAATAAACTATATAAACCTAATTTAAAAAATACATAAAGGTAGCTATAAAAGCTATACCCTTTTATAGAACTAGTTTCCTAAATTATAACTCAATCATATTAGTTTTTGAAATGAAAGGTTCAGAGGGTACTGGTTAAACGATTCGTGATTCATGCAACAGCGTGAATATAGAGTAACATGGGCTGAATTCAAGGCTGACAGGCCAATTAAATTGTGCCGTCTAAATTTGGCATGTATTGTTCTTGGTTTACAATAGCAGTCGGTGATTTGCACAGCAGTGAAAAGTGTTAAACGTGATTGTCTTCAGTCTTTCAACTAATGAAAGTGTTTTCAGTCCTCATTTCAGAGGCTCGTGTCAGGCATCAAACTTTGGTTTGTTATATTCAGTTATTAATCATGAGTCCATATAAGAGCTTTCTTTATAACCGACTCTGCTTTTATTCTACACAGATGATCATAGGTGCACATTATTCATGTTTAATTAGCAGTATCAGAACAGCAGATGGTCTTGGTGTAAAACACACAACGCAAAACACAATAGTCATTATTGCAGCTTTGTTGTTGTGCCAAGAAGAAAGAACAGAAAAAAGATTTACAAGAGAAATCTTCATGTGCAAAACGAATGAACGTTCCTCCTTCGGTGTGAATGAATCATCATTCAGTGTTCGGGTCAATGACATGACACTCTTATTCAGAGTTATTAAAAATTCTATACAAGTTATTCAAAAGTTCATACAGACAGTGACTTTAAACATTTTTCAATGTATGAATTAAATTAATTCTGATTTTTTTTGTGTTTAAAAAGGCTTAATGGTTCAAAAAGTTTCTTTTATGCTCACCACAGCTGCATTTATTTGATCAAAAAAACAGTAAAAATTTTGAAATATTATTGCAATTTAGAATAGCAATTTTCTATGTGACTATATAGTAAAGTGTAATTTATTCCTGTGATCAAAGCTGAATTTTCAGCATCATTACTCCAGTCTTCAGTGTCACATGATCCTTCACAAATCATTCTGATATGATGATTTGCTGGTTAAGAAACATTTCTGATTATTATCAATGTTTTTCAGGATTTATTGATGAATAGAAACTTCAAAAGAACAGCATTTACTTCAAATTAAGATCTTTTGTAACATTATAAATGTCTTTTGATCAGTGTGTATATTTGCATATTTTGACGGCTTCGTCTGTGTTCGGTTACGTCATATTGATGCACCATAGTTTGAATCTGAACACAGATGTGAATGAGGTTTGATGTGACGTTTATCACTTCATTTCCAGTTGTTCTCATACACCCAGCTTTTGCATGTCTGGCTGCTCTGCTTGACATTTTTTATCTGCGTTTCCACAGAAAACCATCTGGAAATACAAATTCTCCCAGCTGAAGGGTTCATCGGACGACGGCAAGACACGAGTGAAGCTCTTGTTCCAGAATTCAGAGAATAAACAGATCGAAATGAAGGTCAGAATGTTTTTACGTGTCAATATTAGGATGACAACAGTCAACATTTATGCTGTATAATAATATAATCTTAATAATATTTATCAGCAGGGCTTGACATTAACACCCACCATATGCGTGTGTATTTCAGCAGTGACGTGTAACACAGTCACTCCTACTAGCCACTTTGACGGCTTGAATTTTATATATAATATATACATTTTTCAGTTGTAGTTTTTTTTAAAGGGGACCTATTATGCCCCTTTTCACAAGATGTAATATAAATCTCTGGTGTCCCCAGGATGTGTATGTGAAGTTTCAGCTCAAAATACCCCGCAGATCATTTATTATAGCTTGTCAAATTTGCCCCTATTTGGGTGTGAGCAAAAACGCGCCGTTTTTGTGTGTGTCCCTTTAAATGCAAATGAGCTGCTGCTCCCCGCCCCCTTTCCAGGCGTCAACAACAAAACGTCATTTTCTCCGTCAACAACAAAACAGGCGAATCTCACTCAGCCAAAATGTCAGAAATAACCAGTTGTGGAGTGCAGCCTTGAACCGGAGTCGGATACAGATGAGAGACTCAGGAAGAGGTTGACACTTTTAGACGCACCTGGACGTTTCTGAATGGTTAGTGGATACGTTTATGTAACGTTAGTTGTTGTAGTCTCTGTGAATACAGTCAGAGACTATGGTAACTTTAGCCATATTAGCCATACAGCATTCTAGAAAGCTCATTCAGAAAGGAAATTTACAAACATTCACAAAATATGAAGTGCCATCCGTATTTGTTCTGGATATGAAGTAGGAGCATGAAGTGTTGGTATTGACCCATCCTTCAGAAACAACTTTTTCGCAAATCCAGCATTGTACTGACTGGCCTCGTTGGTGAAGCAGTCATGCGTAAAACTATTTGCGCAAATTAACATTTTACCGACATTCTTCGGCACTTTCTTTCAAAAATGAAATTCATCCACGGTGTCCTCAGTGGCTCTGATGCCGGGAGTCTATGAGACTCGTATGTTCATTGGTACATCCAACAACAGAACATTTGTAATGTTTTTGGCGCAGACATTGTAATACTCTAGCGCTGATACAGCGAGTAAACAGAAATGGCGTCTCTGTGCTTCTCTCTCAGGGGTGTGTGTGTGCTAAAAGGGCCAATCATCAACAGTCATGGGTGGGGTTTCCCTACTCTTCCGGAGGAATAGGGGGAAATATGAAACAGCGCGTTATGACAGATTGATAATGATTGATGGGGATTATAAAAAAAAGTGTTGGGTGGATTTTTACCATTATAGGCTGGTTGTTTACACACACTGTGAACACACATCTGTGTTCAAACACCTTATAAAATTGAATTTTGCATAATAGGTCCCCTTTAAAAGGCATCTGAAATAATAAACTAAGTGCAATGTAGTGTGTCAAAAATAGTGATTTTTCGACGCATATCAATACTGAAATATCTGAAACGCTTCCAATACTAATTTTCTTCAGAATAGACAGATATCAGCGTCTCTTTCTCTCTCCGACAGCGAGTGACACACAAACCCGCCTCCACTCACTCACTCGCTTCATTTGCTCCGGATGAATATTGTTGCTGTTACAGGGCTTGAATTTCACCGTGGGATTGCGCGTATTGCGCATAATTTTACTCATTCCCACAGATTTTCTGCTCACATGCACATAAAGCCGCCTCTCAGCACTAAATTGAGCTCATTTTCACTGCTTATTGCGCTTAAACAGTCAAATACACACAAAATAACGTCAAAATGCCGGTCTTGGCGAGTATTCACGTAAACACAGTCAGTTCTGTTTTAAGTGAACGTAAACAGTTGAGAAAGAAAACGCATGTGTAACTGTATAATGGATCCGTGCGTCAGCTCTTAAAGTGACAGTAGCCTAATATTCCTGCTGCAAAATTATGAGATAATATTAAAAATATCTATATGGCAGTTTTTGGTATCAATGTCAAAATTGTTGCCAGTGAAAATGCTGAGTGGCTAGTAACTTTGGGTCCCCACAGGGACTGCTGAGCAAAAAAGTTAATGTCAAGCCCAATTTATCGGGTTTATAATACTGTTTTGAGTCTTTTGTTTTGAAGTTGTTCGTAATGGGAAGATGATGCATTTAACCATATAAAGCATGACATATTAAATAATCAGAAATGAAAGTTTATTGAAACTTTAGACGTAAAAACAAGTTTGCATATGTGTTTTTGTTGAGTATCATATTTGATACATCAGGTTTTTATGGCTCATATGGTATGATATAGTGAAAATATAGAGGAAAAATTTAATCAGAGGCCCAAAATGAGCAAAAATATGCAATTTGGTGCAGATGCTGATATTAATATAGACAAAAAGTGATGAAATTCTGATGCTTGGAATGTAAATCAATGAGATCTTTATAACAGATACTGACATAAAATTCATATAAATATCAATATATGCCAATAATGTCTAAGATGATATTTACATGCTTAGTTTTATGATCAAAGCTCTGTAGTTTTGTCATCTATAATTCAATGCAATACAATGATGATTGACAGATGAACAAATAAACCTTCCTTAAAAGCCTGATGATCATATTTGAGACTCACATTTGAACATGATTTTATAAAATGACGTATAAATAATCAAGTAAACCTAAGCAAAGTGTTCATCTTGAAATATAGACAGCAAAAAGACGTGAAGCACGAGCTGAAGCAAATTTTTGATCATGTTCATCATTTAGAGACCTTACAAATTTGATTATCAAATATGATACAGTATAGGGTTAATTTAATTATTTGATTATGAAGTATATTGTGATTAAATGCTATTGTATTTAATAAACCATAGCTTGGCCATGACAGTGTGAAACTGCACTCTCATATCAGAGCTGACATGGGAAACGTTTGCATAGTCTGAGTTTGGGGCCTAATTAATTTTTTTATTGTAGTTCATATCACCGAGAAACATCCTTTTGATCGTGTCTTCCCCCCCCCCCAAACAGGAGCTGGAGTTTGCGAATCTGACGGCTGTCCTTCATTGCATACACTCGTTCATCGCTGCCAAAGTGGCCACGGTGGATCCGGTCTTCGTCAACAGTCAAAGTCTGACGCAGAAGTACATGTGCAGCAGCTAGACACATCCCTGTACAATCCCGTCCGCTTCTCTGGTTTTATGCACAATATCTATGGATATATCTAGTTCTTGTTATTTTTGTACGAATCTTCTAAATTCAGAACGACGTTCAAGGGACACTTTAGGTAGATGATATTTTGACATGCATTGAGTTATTTCTTTCTTACCTACTAATATGATCGATCATGTGCTTAACCTGAACTCATATTGATTATGTAGCAAAGCAGACGTTGACATACGGCATTATGAGTTGATGCATGAACTGCATTTGACAATTTTACAGGGCAAAACGGGTGAAACTTTCAGCTGTAATATCAACCAAACTTTGGTGAATATAATGACTTTGTGTTCTTTTGCCCTTTTGTTTTTTTTTTATTCAATGCCTCAAACCTCTTAATTTAGCACAAAGCATAATAGCAAGTCATGTGTAAGATTTCAATGTCGATTCTGATGGTTTGAATGAAAGTGCTGGCTATGTTGAAATTAATTTGATCTGTGTTAATATGAAGTAGTTGTTTCATTAACAGTAATTAGACAGTCTTGCCAGCTACTGTCCTTGAAAATGGAGATTTTCTAAAGAAATCAAGGTCCCTGATCTACTGTTCTATTTAGTTTGATGTTATTCCAGTTCTTTTCCAAATAAAGGAATGATTAGTTCACTGCTGACGGAGTGAGGAATGATGCTTTTGTGGCTCCAGATACAAGAGAACAAGTTAAGGTTATCTATCTATCTATCCACCCGTCTATCTATCTATCTATCTATCTACAGTGGGGAGAACAAGTATTTGATACACTGCCGATTTTGCAGGTTTGCCCACTTACAAAGCATGTAGAAGTCTGTAATTTTTATCATAGGTACTCTTCAACTGTGAGAGACGGAATCTAAAACAAAAATCCAAAAAATCACATTGTATGATTTTTAAGTAATTAATTTGCATTTTATTGCATGACATAAGTATTTGATCACCTACCAACCAGTAAGAATTCCGGCTCTCACAGACCTGTTAGTTTTTCTTAAAGAAGCCCTCCTGTTCTCCACTCATTACCTGTATTAACTGCACCTGTTTGAACTCATTACCTGTATAAAAGACACCTGTCCACACACTCAATCAAACAGACTCCAACCTCTCCACAATGGCCAAGACCAGAGAGCTGTGTAAGGACATCAGGGATAAAATTGTAGACCTGCACAAGGCTGGGATGGGCTACAGGACAATAGGCAAGCAGCTTGGTGAGAAGGCAACAACTGTTGGCGCAATTATTAGAAAATGGAAGAACTTCAAGATGACGGTAAATCTCCCTCGGTCTGGGGCATCATGCAAGATCTCACCTCGTGGGGCATCAATGATCATGAGGAAGGTGAGGGATCAGCCCAGAACTACACGGCATGACCTGCCAATGACCATCTGGATGATCCAGAGGAGGAATGGGAGAAGGTCATGTGGTCTGATGAGACAAAAATAGAGCTTTTTGGTCTAAACTCCACTCGCCGTGTTTGGAGGAAGAAGAAGGATGAGTACAACCCCAAGAACACCATCCCAACCGTGAAGCATGGAGGTGGAAACATCATTCTTTGGGGATGCTTTTCTGCAAAGGGGACAGGACGACTGCACCGTATTGAGGGGAGGATGGATGGGGCCATGTATCGCGAGATCTTGGCCAACAACCTCCTTCCCTCAGTAAGAGCATTGAAGATGGGTCGTGGCTGGGTCTTCCAGCATGACAACGACCCGAAACACACAGCCAGGGCAACTAAGGAGTGGCTCCGTAAGAAGCATCTCAAGGTCCTGGAGTGGCCTAGCCAGTCTCCAGAACTGAACCCAATAGAAAATCTTTGGAGGGAGCTGAAAGTCCATATTGCCCAGCGACAGCCCCGAAACCTGAAGGATCTGGAGAAGGTCTGTATGGAGGAGTGGGCCAAAATCCCTGCTGCAGTGTGTGCAAACCTGGTCAAGTCATACAGGAAACGTATGATCTCTGTAATTGCAAACAAAGGTTTTTTGTACCAAATATTAAGTTCTGCTTTTCTGATGTATCAAATACTTATGTCATGCAATAACATGCAAATTAATTACTTAAAAATCATACAATGTGATTTTCTGGATTTTTGTTTTAGATTCCGTCACTCACAGTTGAAGAGTACCTATGATAAAAATTACAGACCTCTACATGCTTTGTAAGTGGGCAAACCTGCAAAATCGGCAGTGTATCAAATACTTGTTCTCCCCACTGTATCTATCCACCCGTCTATCTATCTATCTATCTATCTATCTATCTATCTATCTATCTATCTATCTATCTATCTATCTATCTATCTATCTATCTATCCATCTGTCCATCTATCTATCTATCTATCTATCTATCTATCTATCTATCTATCTATCTATCTATCTATCTATCTATCTATCCACCGTCTATCTATCTATCTATCTATCTATCTATCTATCTATCTATCTATCTATCTATCTATCTATCCACCCGTCTGTCTGTCTATCCACCCGTCTATCTATCTATCTATCTATCTATCTATCTATCTATCTATCTATCTATCCACCCATCTATCTATCTATCTATCTATCTATCTATCTATCTATCTATCTATCTATCTATCTATCCATCTGTCCATCTATCTATCTATCTATCTATCTATCTATCTATCTATCTATCTATCTATCTATCTATCTATCTATCTATCTATCTATCCACCGTCTATCTATCTATCTATCTATCTATCTATCTATCTATCTATCTATCCACCCGTCTGTCTGTCTATCCACCCGTCTATCTATCTATCTATCTATCTATCTATCTATCTATCTATCTATCTATCTATCTATCTATCTATCTATCCACCCGTCTGTCTGTCAGTCTATCTATCTATCTATCTATCTATCTATCTATCTATCTATCTGTCCATCTATCTATCTATCCACCCGTCTATCTATCTATCTATCTATCTATCTATCTATCTATCTATCTATCTATCTATCTATCTATCTATCCATCTGTCCATCTATCTATCTATCTATCTATCTATCCATCTGTCCATCTATCTATCTATCTATCCACCCGTCTATCTATCTATCTACCCGTCTCTCTGTCAGTCTGTCTATGTATCTATCTATCTATCTATCTGTCCACCCGTCTATCTATCTATCCACCCGTCTATCTATCTATCTATCTATCTATCTATCTATCTATCTATCTATCTATCTATCTATCTATCCACCCATCTGTCTGTCTATCCAACCGTCTATCTATCTATCTATCTATCTATCTATCTATCTATCTATCTATCTATCTATCTATCTATCTATCTATCTATCTATCCACCCGTCTGTCTGTCAGTCTATCTATCTATCTATCTATCTATCTATCTATCTGTCCATCTATCTATCTATCCACCCGTCTATCTATCTATCTATCTATCTATCTATCTATCTATCTATCTATCTATCTATCTACCCGTCTGTCTGTCAGTCTATCTATCTATCTATCTATCCATCTGTCCATCTATCTATCCATCTGTCCATCTATCTATCTATCCACCCGTCTATCTATCTATCTGTCCACCCGTCTATCTATCTATCTATCTATCTATCTATCTATCTATCTATCTATCTATCTATCTATCTATCTATCTATCTGTCCATCTATCTATCTATCCACCCGTCTGTCTGTCTATCCATCTGTCCACCCGTCTGTCTGTCTATCTATCTGTCCACCCGTCTGTCTGTCTGTCTATCTATCCACCCGTCTGTCTGTCTATCTATCTGTCCACCCGTCTGTCTCTCTATCTGTCCATCCACCCGTCTGTCTGTCTATCTATCTATCCACCCGTCTGTCTGTCTATCTATCTGTCCACCCGTCTGTCTGTCTATCTATCTGTCCACCCGTCTGTCTATCTATCTGTCCATCCACCCGTCTGTCTGTCTATCTATCTGTCCATCCACCCGTCTGTCTGTCTATCTATCTATCCACCCGTCTGTCTGTCTATCTATCTGTCCACCCGTCTGTCTGTCTATCTATCTGTCCACCCGTCTGTCTATCTATCTGTCCATCCACCCGTCTGTCTATCTACCTATCTATCCATCAACCCGTCTGTCTGTCTGTCTGTCTATCTACCTATCTACAGTGGGGAGAACAAGTATTTGATACACTGCCGATACACGGCAGGACCTGGTCAATGACCTGAAGAGAGCTGGGACCACAGTCTCAAAGAAAACCATTAGTAACACACTACGCCGTCATGGATTAAAATCCTGCAGCTCACGCAACGTCCCCCTGCTCAAGCCAGCGCATGTCCAGGCCCGTCTGAAGTTTGCCAATGACCATCTGGATGATCCAGAGGAGGAATGGGAGAAGGTCATGTGGTCTGATGAAACAAAAATAGAGCTTTTTGGTCTAAACTCCACTCGCCGTGTTTGGAGGAAGAAGAAGGATGAGTAGAACCCCAAGAACACCATCCCAACCGTGAAGCATGGAGGTGGAAACATCATTCTTTGGGGATGCTTTTTTGCAAAGGGGACAGGACGACTGCACCGTATTGAGGGGAGGATGGATGGGGCCATGTATCACGAGATCTTGTCCAACAACCTCCTTCCCTCAGTAAGAGCATTGAAGATGGGTCGTGGCTGGGTCTTCCAGCATGAAAACGACCCGAAACACACAGCCAGGGCAACTAAGGAGTGGCTCCGTAAGAAGCAGCTCAAGGTCCTGGAGTGGCCTAGCCAGTCTCCAGACCTGAACCCAATAGAAAATCTTTGGAGGGAGCTGAAAGTCCGTATTGCCCAGCGACAGCCCCGAAACCTGAAGGATCTGGAGAAGGTCTGTATGGAGGAGGTCTGTATCCCTGCTGCAGTGTGTGCAAACCTGGTCAAGAACTACAGGAAACGTATGATCTCTGTAATTGCAAACAAAGGTTTCTGTACCAAATACTAAGTTCTGCTTTTCTGATGTATCAAATACTTATGTCATGCAATAAAATGCAAATTAATTATTTAAAAATCATACAATGTGATTTTCTGGATTTTTGTTTTAGATTCCGTCACTCACAGTTGAAGAGTACCTATGATAAAAATTACAGACCTCTACATGCTTTGTAAGTGGGCAAACCTGCAAAATCGGCAGTGTATCAAATACTTGTTCTCCCCACTGTATCTATCCACCCGTCTGTCTATCTATCTATCTATCTATCTATCTATCTATCTATCTATCTATCTATCTATCTATCTATCTATCTATCTATCTATCTATCTATCTATCTATCCACCCGTCTGTCTGTCAGTCTATCTATCTATCTATCTATCTATCTATCTATCTATCTATCTATCTATCTATCTATCTATCTATCTATCTATCTATCCACCCGTCTGTCTGTCAGTCTATCTATCTATCTATCTATCTATCTATCTATCTATCTATCTATCTATCTATCTATCTATCTGTTCATCTATCTATCTATACATCTGTCTGTCTATCTATCTATCTATCTACACGTCTGTCGGTCTATCTGTCCACCCGTCTATCTATCTATCTACCCGTCTGTCTGTCTATCTACCTATCTATCTATCCACCCGTCTATCTATCTATCTATCTATCTATCTATCTATCTATCCACCCGTCTGTCTGTCTATCTATCTATCTATACCCGTCTGTCTATCTGTCCACCCGTCTATCTATCTATCTATCTGTCTATCTATCTACCCGTCTATCTATCTATCCACCCGTCTGTCTGTCT